>RYFJ01000072.1:0-338928 GCA_003991445.1 Oryza meyeriana var. granulata
GATGCTTATGCATCATCCTCTGAAGTATAAAAAAAAAAGATTACTTATTTTTGAGTACTTGTATTGGCTGAAACTGAACTTATTGCAGAGACAAATATGTTTAATATGGGTGATGCACTGATTCCAAAAGAAAGAGTTATCTGCAAATTTTGTCTACCTATATTCTTTCTGCTATTTTTGTTTCTTATATAGTTCAATTCTTGACACATATTTAGGATTATAAGGTTACATAGTTTTGACGGATGTGGGCAAATGAAGCTTTTAAGTTACAAGCAAAATGGTACCTGTAGAACTTCTATCATCATAGTGCTACAGCTATATTTCTATAGAGTTAGTGTCCGGAGGGTATGCTGTAGTTCTGTGTGCATCATCCTTAAAAGGATTAGTAGCGTGTTATATGAAATTTTAGGGTATGTAATGCAAATCCGGCTATAGTGCACCCACCCAGCCTTTTATCATATTGTTGAGCAGTATTTTTTTTTTCGTGTATATTGATGTCATCGCTCGTGCGGAATTGTGCCTCATTTGGATCAACCTTTTTTCTCCTCTTCATAGCCATTTATGCTCTAACTATATTACACTTTAGGTGCAACTGTTAAGAGAAAGCACTTTGATTATGAAGGACGGCAAGCTTAGACGTATTTAAGCCAGCACTATGCTTACTTTCTGCCAATGATATGATTAAATATCTATCTGTACTTTAATCTTTCGAAATCTTTGAATGCGAACTAATTTGTTCTATATTCGCCCACTTAGCACATTTGTCACAGCGGGGATTGTGGCCTGCTGCTCCTAACATTTCATTCTTCAACGCTTGATGTATACTTCTTTTCACACGACCTACGTGTCATGGAGTTCATCGGGATGAATCGAGAGTGGTAACTATTTCCATCCACTCTTCAGGTTCAAATTGTTGTTAGTCAGTCGCCATATTCACTACGGTCCCTCCATCGTATATGACACATTTGGACACAAGCCTTTGCCAATAAAGGAAATAGAAGGTAACTTAGGAGTGCAGTGATTGGGATGGGAAAATAAATTCCAAATATAATTGCAATCAAGGAAATTATGATGTCAGTACTGAGTCCTGATGAGCTTGACTTTCCCGTAGCTTCCATATACAACTTGGCTAGACATTATAGAATAAGGACATTAAGCAGTGGTAACCTAATTACATGGGGAGCAGCACAGAATACAAGGAAAGAGAAAAGGCAAAATCAGTCAGCAAACATTAGGAAAAAAACCCAGAAGAAAGCAAGTTCAAAGAGCTGGATGATGACGGAACAGGACAAGTTTGGGCCCTGTCTTACCTGTTGATAATGATTAGAACGATATAAGTATTTCCAACTTTCATGGTTTCTCTTCATGGCCGTGAATAGCCTCAGCCCGTAACTATTTGTAATTCTTGATTTTGAATGTGCAAATTTTTTTTGGTTGCAGTATAGAGGTCATTCAACTATAAGTGTGGTAAAAGATCGAATCCCCCCAAGTATCAAAGTTATGCTGTAATGATAAGGGAACAAGAAAAAGGATATATTTCCACTATCACTACTTCTGATCATTAACACGACAACATCGGAACGGGAAACAAACAGATAATTCTGGCATCAATTAGTTCATGTTCATTACCTGCTAATCAGAATACGAGAGTTCGTTACATCGATAAGCCTTTCCTTACAAGGCTGCGGATGACTTTTTGTACCTTCAATCAGTTGGCAACAGTCCAAGCATTTCAGCGTTTATCTCTCCACTATTCCATAGCAAAGAAGAATCATTCCATGTTACTCTCTGCTTATTAAGTTGCAGAGATTCTTTTGGGCATGCCCCCTACATTGCTCAGCTAAGCTAACACACGACTTGATCCTAATCCCGTTTATTGACAATCAAATGATAGGATCTGAGTTAATCCTCATTCCAGATAGCTTCTTACATTACCAGAAGATGTACATTAAGTTATCATTAATCACACTTCATTTGGTGTCTTAATATATTGCTTTGTCCTAACAGCGGTGCTGTACAAAAGAATTCTGCTACAGATAGGATGGAAAAGACAAAGGGGGACCCAGGTTTGGTTTTTGATATATTAATGTGATGCATTGCTAATACAGTGAATGGTACGTTTAAGGTTGAGAATGCAGCTTGCCTTAAGGGTTCGCAGTAGCAATGATGTTCAAAGACAACCACCACAAGAAAAAGGGCTAGTTAATTATACATACGAATTATAATTTCTTATATAAAAAAAATATTACCAATTAATATTTATGAAATACTACTAAGTTGCCACTAAGATGTTAAAATTCGAAACCGTTACTTTGCCGTCCCAGGTGTTTGTCTGTCACCCTGCTCCCCACTACTATTTATCCGAGATCTAAGGCAATCGTGGGCGATGGATTCGAGGCCCGTCCAGACGGCACAGAGAGAGCGCGTCGTCCCTGCCCTGCAACCTAATGACGCCCGTCAGTGTCATATTCCGTATTTTGATCCATGCGATCATCCAGTCTGGGTCGCTGGCCTCAGGGACCTGAACCGCGCTCGGCCAATGCAAAAACGTCTCGTGACGCCTTGCGGAGAATTTGTGAGCAGGCGGGTTGGCAGAAGGGCGGGCTCTGCGCGAGGGGTGCCCCCTCACACCAATGGGGAGAGCTGAACGCCGGGGGGATAGGAACCAAGAATCGCCGCCTCATACTAATTCCACCGAGCGTGCTTCCCCCCCTTTCCTTCCTCACCTTCCTACAGCTCCCGGGAGAGGAGACTGGTTTCGTCGATGGCATCGATATGAGGGCTTGCATCGGGAGGGGGCTGTGCATTTCCCGCCATTGAGCGGACGGCGAAGCGGTGCAGAGGGCGTGCAGGAAGGTGACGAGGCTTGGATGACACTGCCCACACTGTCAGTGGGTGAGCGTCGAGTGCGGGGGGTAGCACGAGCAATAGAGGAGGGGGTATTGATGGTGTTGACACGAGAAAGCTTAGGCGAATATGGTACGGCTTGCGGCGGTGGAATTTACAATTGTGTGTGATGGCAGATTTTAAAAATATATAGCATTTTTTTTTCAATACCTGGTAATTTACTATTCAATGTCTAGATCTATTAACCTGCACGAAAATGAAAGCGAAATTTGCTTATTTGCTTATCTTCCACTCCTTTGGCCGTGAAACTTGATATCGTCCTTTTAAGGGTGCACTCTGCTGGAGACATGGGGTAGATGATGTATTACACATAAGAGACAATAAAGCACGAACATCTTTGGCACCACCATCAGCTTAAGGAAGAGATCTTAAATATAGAATAGCACGCTGAATACAAAGATGCAATGCCTTTTCTTCACGTTATATTAGTTTTGAACTTTTTGCTACTTGTACACCTATAACTAATTGAATAATTTTTAAGGAGCTCCTATATTAATAGAAAGATGCTGACCATTGATTATATAAAGCCATATAATATATCCGCCGCACATATTATCATCACCGCAGATAAATCTCTCGTGTTTAATGTGGTGGGCCACCTTTAAAGCCATCTAATCTGTGTTGTCTACCGTAGCATCGTGAAATACTTTTAAAGCTCAACTAATCTATTGTACGACCCAAATATCTCATATCTTGCGTCGACGAGCTATCTCCACGATGAGAGGCATGGCATGCTCAAAATAAATCAATATTTTATCAACGCTCTTTTTTTTACAAGGCGGTTAAAAAATCACGTCTATAAAAATAAATCAAGGGTTTCCACTACTTGACAGCCTATAAAAATTTTTATTTTCACATATGGCCATTAAGTCAAATGCTTCCAAAATATCCTTATTTTTTATATTAGACGATTAAGCATTCGCATGCTATAAAAATTCGATTTTTACAGGCGGTGCTTAAGTCGTCCGAATGTAAAAAATCCTTTTTAGAAAAATACACACATATATATCTAAACTTTTCATATTAACTTGGATAAAATAAATTTTTATCAAATTATAAAGCACGATGAGTTTACACTTGCTAGCTGACAACCTTTTAATTGAGATCGTTTAGGGCTCCAAATATTCGTGACAAAATCTCAGATCTATGTTTATATCACCTCTAATGAAATTGCTTTATATCGAAGTTATAGAGCTTGATGAGATCTACAAATTTACAGCTGATGACTTTTCCATTAGAAATCATTTAGAGTGCGAAACAAGCGTTATAAGTTTCAGAATGTAATCAAAAAAAATATCTCGATCTAGATCACAAGTGCTTCATAGTTGAGATGATAAAGAAAGCTACGCTTAGAGAGAGAGGTCTGGGTTTGACTCCTCATAGTGCATCCGCGCATATTTCGCGTGAAAAATCGTACGACTTGTGGCTTGTGATACACGACTAACACATGACATGCGAAATCGTGTGACTTGTGCTTGTGTATACACGAATGAACATGACCGGTGTAGATGGCTACTAAAATTTAACAATATTTTTTCATGCTTTTTTTAGGCCTAAAAATCTCAAAAGTTGAAAATTAATTTTCACAGGTGGGCATCGTAATATGCTCGTATATAAAAATCGATTTCTATAGGCAGACGTCTTAAAAGGCCAGCTTGTGAAAAGGATTTTCATAAGCAGGTTTCTTAAAACGTCCGCATATGAAATGATTTTCGCTAGTGGCTATTCACTGCATATGAAAATACTTATTTTATAGGTTTTTAGTTAGAAAACTGACCGTCGACTCACATGTGAAATTAATTTTGATCTTCCTTAATAAAATGATTTTCGTACTAGTGTGGGGATCGTGGGCAGACGGGAGCCACACCCCTCACCCCGATCGGTGGCAATCAACCCTCGACGATGCACACACCTGGAGGTCTCTCTGTCTAAGGCACTTTTATTTTTCTGTGTCAAGATTGGTTCTCTTTCTACAAAAATATGAACGTACATCAATTCAGAGATAATACTCACGTAGCAGATTAAGAAAAAGGTTTGGTACCATGTGGTCATTGTTACCGAAAAACAAACATCTACGAAGTATGGGGAGTCGTTCGTAATTAGTCAGGACGCAACTGTCCAGAGGATGGAAGAAGTCCAGCGAGCTGAGGCGAGTCTCACCACCGATTCTACCAGTTCAGCGAGTTTGATCCAGAGTAGGACGAACGTTATGGTGAAGAATCCACCTCACTGTCTCTTTCGCTTGACTTAGCACAATACAAAGTTCAAGCTTAGCACAGTCGCTGGTACGCACGTCCAACCCCTCTTTCATTCCTTACTGTATTTACGTTACTCTTGCTCCCTACTATGCTCTGCTTTGCTTTATTTGTGCCTTGCCTGTGCTGCTTTGTTGCCATTTCGCCATGCTTAAATGTTATGGTTATTGTTCCGTTTATTTCCTTTTAATTTAAGAAGAAAAGAGAACAAATATTGCTGCTTTCAATAAAAGATGGCTTAACTCTGTTCATGCCCACATCCAAATGGAAATGATGAATAGTTGCTTCTGTTAAGTCTTCACAGCTAACCGATTTTGCAGCTACCGTAATACTCTCGCCATACAAACTGCAGTTGTTTTGGTGAAGTCTTGTTCCCATTTGTATCTATAGCTTGTGGAGGCACATGACCTATCCTTACTACGGCTAAGTTGCTGGGTCTCGGGATATAGTAAGGGAATATAATGCACCTGCTTTCTTAGTTAACATGGATCTCGGAGTATTTCTTTGAGAAATGCTAAAACATACACCCGTTTCCTCTTTTGTTTTTTTCAGCACTTTTTTTTAAGATAATAGAAGCTTTATTAAACTCAGCCATTATATCAAGTTGATACAATCATACTAAGAACACTCGCAGCCTCTGAAAAACTAAGATGCACACAGCCAAAATGCACAACCTATACACCAAAGTTTACTTTAAAAGAAAGATGGCACAAGAAAAGTTAAGTGCATTAATCCGTAGACTTGATCGCCACCCCTTGGGTAAAACACTCCCTGACCACCCGCTCCAATTGTTGATATGCCATTACAATAAAGTCCCGTAAACCTAGTTTCTGAAGAATAACCCAGATACGGAACCAGTGAATAAGTAAGAAGATAACCTGTAAAGGAGAAGAAATCTTTTTCTTATCAAAAACAACACTATTCGTACATAACCATAATGACCAACATGTAGCAACCGCTCCCAACAGGACATAGGGTTCATGTCTTTAGAAATGCACAACAGCCAACCCCCAAACAAATATGAAACACTTTGAGACGGGCATAGGTTTGTAGTTATTTGGATAATAGACCACACGGAATGAGCAAGGCGGCAATGAAAGAACAAGTGTTTAATTGTCTCGTCTTTGTAACAAAAACAACATATCTTACTGCCTTGCCAATTTCTTTTGGCAATATTGTCCTTCGTTAACACTACTCGACGTAGATACCATAGAAAAATCTTGACTTTTAGAAGGGCCTTTAGTTTCCAAAGAGACTTGTTTAAATCGGGTACACCAGAGTGTATAAGAGCCAGATAGTGAGATTTCACCAAAAATACCCCATTAAAGCACCCAGTAGAGCCTAGGCATAAATTCTCAAAAAAGTTATAGCTCCTACATAGGTAGTCTAGTTCTGTGTTGAGTTTTGTCAAACTTAGAGTTCTTTTGGAGTTGGGTATTTCAAAGCCGACCATTTCATTTTGCATACCCTCTTGTTTTCTAGTCTCTAGTGGTCTGGTTATGCCGAACTCACCCCATACTCGTGCATCCAAGACATTCCTTTTAGACCCCTCCGTGTTCAGTGGTTCCGAAGTCAACTCCGAGCTCAAGTATTTACCCATTGAATGCTCAATGTGATACCTACCTAGAGACATGGGTCTTTTCTTAATGCTCTTTAATCATGGGTGTCGGCGAAATAGGACAGGGGGTCCCACATGCCCTGGGGACGCGTGGGTCTTCGACCACGACAGATCCCTGGGGGGCATCTTTCCACCGGCCCCGGGCTCGTCCCCGGGGCGGCATCGCTCCATCGGCCCCGAGTCGTCCCCGGGGCGTTATCGCCATCGGCCCCGGGCTTGTCCCCGGGGCGCCCTCTCCATCGGCCCCGGGCACGTCCCCGGGGCGTCGTCTATATCGGCTCGGCCCTGGGGCCTCATTGGCCTCGGGCCCGTGCCTTGCCTCCAGGCGCCATCGCCTCGCTCCCGGTGCCGGCCCACATGTTCGGCCCCGCAGGCTCTACGCGCAGCTCTCCAACTACCCACATAAAATGGTGAGGCGACAGGGCCGCCTCCCGCTGTCTCCCGACAGCATCTCCAGGAGACAACCTCCGTCACATCTTCCTGTCACATCTCTGTACTCCAGCCGCCCGCAGCGAGCGGCAAAACGAACCAAAACCAGCTACCCTCGGTGACTGAGCCGACAGCACCTTGACGCTCCAGCCGCCAGCAGGCATGTTTCCGGCCGACCGCAGTCGCAGAGCCAGGCGGCGACTGGACCTCCCTTCAGCGCGGCAGGCGGCGGCGTGCGTGGCGAGCGAAATGATACTAGCTCTCTCATCGATCTCGGCACTGTGGACTCCCCTAATTCTATAAAGGAGGATCAAGCCACCGGTGAAAAGGCAGACCCAACGGAGACCTCTAACTCCCAGCTCTCAGCACCCGAGCTCGTTTCTCACCTACTGCTCTTCTTCTCCGCTCCGGCCGCGGGCTGAGCCCACCTTGTAACACATCAAACACATTCATCTCCACATAGCATACACACAGGAGTAGGGTTTACGCTCCGGCGCCCGAACCTGTATAAATCCTCCCGTCTCCTTGTGCGCAACGGTTGATGTCTTCCTGCCCCGTGCGACCACCACGCTTCGACGATCCGGACCCGCACGGACGGCCGGACCCTTCTGCTCACACGGTTCAGACGGTCCGGACCCGCTTCGGACGGTCCGAACCCCGCAGCTTCCTCTACGTCTTCTTCGCGTATCTTTCTTCTACACCCTGACGCCGGCTTCGCCTGAGAACTACTCCCCTGGCCGAATCTCAAAAGGGGGGTCTCCTGACTTCCGCCGTCGAGGTTTCATCCTCCGACAATGGGTGTCCGATCTCTTCGTGGATCATGGGAGGATATGGTTAGAAGCAATGGCTAAAACAAAGAAAAGAGAAAGAAAAACAGATGAGTTCTCATAAAAAATGATGACAAGATAGTCAAATAGGAAAATCCTCCCATGCTCTCGAACAAAGGATAAACACAATGGAGCACAAAACCATCTCATCTGCTAGTGCAGTCATTCATTCATTCTACGGACTTCTCTCCTGCCCAGATACACTTTTTCTAGCTGCACTACCACCTTCTAAAGCGTGAGTTCCATTTTCTCTCTTTCCCCTTAACATTAAGCTTCCAATGCTCAGTTTCAAAGTACTCAATCTCTGTTTGAACCTTTGTTTGGCTTTACAAAAGACATTGGATGGGTTAGCCATCATTTTTCCAATCCTTAAGCTCCACATAAGCCTTAGAGTTAGAAGAAGGTTGGCCAAAAGCCTTGGTGAGGTTTTCACTAAAGAAAAATTTGAGAGACTTTTTTTTAAGACTAAAGAGGCTACTGCCTCCGATTAATTATTAAATGGACTGAGTTCACAGCCAGTTTTACAGGACAACCCCTCGAGATTGGGTGAATTACATAAGGGTCCTAAAAATTGTAAAGAAGGAAAAAGACAAAAGATAAAAGAGCCAATCAAGTCCTCGATCTGCTAGTTGCTTCGGTGGTGCTGTTGACGATGGTGAAAAGCGCGACCATGGTGAGCTGTAGTTGAAGACGCCTCGACATGATACTAATCTGGGTCTCATCAAGCTTATTGCCTTGGCTGGCAAAGAAAAGCTAAGCTTCACCGCAAAGAAACACCATCGAAGTTGAACCAAGCTATCAACTTAGCAACAGCTCCACAAGGTTCGGTGTCTAGATCTATCCCACTGGTAGCAATGAGTAAAACACAAGCAACTGCAATAAGAGCCTAGAAGCATACCCAAATTGGCCTAGAAAATGTGCCATGCTTGGGGCCTCCCATGAGTGGAGGTTGAAGCTTCTTCAGCGAAACAGTTGGATCCCAGCTGCTTGACAGAAGAGCATCAGCAAAATAGAAGAAGAAGACTACAACCTTTAAAGCATGCACGCCGGAGAGTGGAGGAATGGCCGGCGCTACCTGGATTCGGCTGGATTTGGCTGTGACCCAGAAGACAACAACTAAGAACTCGGAGATCTGATGGGCAAACACTGACAAGACCGGTGATGTTCATCCTAAATCCAGGACGAGGATGACCGATGCAGGCAGTCACCTCGAGCACCAAAAGGAAAACTACGAGCAAACTTGACAAACAGGACTTGCCTGACGGTGGATCTACAAAGGAAGAAGGGCCCTCATCCCCTTGCCCTCCTGTCACTATGAGCCGCCAGGGACGAGGAGGAGGAGGGACCGAGGAAAGTGGGGGAATGCGGTTTTCGCCCTGACGTTCGCGAGCTCAAGAGAAAGGACACGCAGTCTCCCCGTTTCTAAATCTGAGAGGCTGAGAGTACCAATAAAGGAACATGGGTGCCTCCTGTTGCAAAATAGATAAAAACCTCCAAGTGAAGTCCTGAAAAGAGAAGAGGGAAGTTTGATCCTAACTATTCCGAGTCTCAACCGTTATAAGAACAGGTGGAGACGGTCTACAAGCCCCACAGGTATAGATTTGCATTTGGAGCTTCACTATGCTGGATTTCTGTAAGTTTGAATATCCTGAGTATTTTGTTGTATTTTCGGAGACTGTTGGAATGTTAACTTTGCACCAACTTCTAATTCACCGAAGCCTAAGTCTAGCTGACCGACAACAACTCCCACAAGCTTAAACTTTTGCTCGAGAACGAGCAAAAGTTTAAGCTTGTGGGAGTTGTTGCCGGTCATTAAACCCTATGTGGCGCCTCCCGACTAGGTGGAAGGCCACCATGTGCATAAGGCACCCGATCCCAGGATCAGTAGTCGGGTACGCACAACAATGATACAACACAGAGCTACAATAATACATAAACGGAGTACTTACATATATGTACAAGGAGATCCATCCAGGACAGACCCGGGATGGGCATAAATAATCAACAGGTAAACTAACGAGACAGCAGAAACAGGGCGGAAGCTGGGCAAAAACTACTCCACAGGCTCGGTTGGGAACTAGGCTCGAAACCTTCAGAAGTCTTCGTAATCGGCCTGGTCTTGGAGGAACTCGGCAGCAGTCGGATCTTCGTCTTCTTCTCCAAAACCTACTATACATATATATGAACAAGGTGAGTACTTTCGTACTCAGCAAGCCGGAAATGATGCCATGTCGGTCAGACAGAAAGGCTAAAGGTTCATTTGCGAAAATTGCCTTTAGAAACTCTTTTCCTTGCAAACACTAGTGAGCTTAAATTTTTGTTGTCGGACAGAGGCTCACGCCTCTATCCATTCCGCAAGTTGCTTTTCAACAACTCACCACTTAATGGATCAAACATAAGCATATATGTTCTTATCATCTTTTGCTTCGTATTTGCTGGTCCTGTACTTCCCGAGTAGCTACAACCACTCGTTGACCCTGAGACTCGGCTACAACCAAATCTCAGCTGTGGCACTTGATGCCCGCTACACTGGCTACAACCAGTTAGCTAGTCGGCCGCCCTGGCTACAACCCGGGGGCTCATCATCGCTGCCCTGGCTACAACCCGGGAGCATGATCATGGCACTAAATGCCCGCTAGGCTGGCTACAACCAGCTAGCTAAGTCGCCGCCCTGGCTACAACCCGGGGGCTCGAACACTGCTGCCCTGGCTACAACCGGGAGCCTGTTCATGGCACTAAATGCCCGATAGGCTGGCTACAACCAGCTAGCTAAAGTGGCTTCCCTGGCTACAACCCGGGAGCACAACTTGATCAACTTGCTGCCCTGGCTACAACCCGGGAGCTTGATCAATCCGTCTTCTGGCTACAACCCGAAGACATCAGTACAACTGCCGCCCTGGCTACAACCCGGGGGCATGATCTTCATCCTGTTTACTTTTCATACACTTGTTTATGGTGCTTAACACCCCGGACCACACAGATCCGTTTCTGGCCACACAGGCCTTCCGTTTGCTTACTCGGCAAACTCTGGTCACGGTTCCCTTCCCATCAAACACTTTCACAAATCACTGGCAAACAAATCTACGCTATGGGAATCACCTTGCATCGCCCTTAACCGTGGGCACGGCTGTTCGAACAGTTCTGCTAAACTCTGCAGAGGGTGTGCGCTTTACCCATCCGACACGAAAATTACACCGAGTACTGGCCTGTACCCAGAAATTCGTGACAAGGCCATTTCCAGAGCCAGTCTAGAGTCATCCAATGCCAGCCGAAAGATCCACACAGGATTCAGTGTCGGCACTGAACTTCCTAAACCTACTATTTACTCGGCCAGGGCATCCCATAATCCCCGTCTGGTCGCACTGTAAGATGCTCGGATGGAATTCCCAAAGGAAACGGTCCTTAATGATGATACATAGCCAAGCACACAGCACTGTCTCTGTATATCAAGATTTTCACAACTTTATTTGTTTCACAAACACGCGATACACGGAGTACCGGGTTTTTCAATCAGTTTGGTAAAACCCAACGTTTTTTCCCAACGACAAACAACGTTGCAGGGCTAAGCCATTCTACTCGGATCGTATCCTCAGATAGGATGCTAGCGTGCCATTTGTGGGGCTCTTCAAGGGAGAAATATAACAACATCCTACCAAATAAGTGTTACTACTGGGTAGGTCATCGGTTGCGCTTGCAAAACCGAGGCCAACAGTTTAAAAAGGTGTAAACTAAGCATGCATAATATTTTCCAACAACATAGTTTTGCATATATGGGAAACAATATGATCAAAGAGGCTTGCCTTGTTCCAAGAAGGGGTCTTCTTCGGCGAAGGCGGCTTCTGGATCGTCCACCGGTTCAGGCTCTGAACAAGCAGAAAGAAACACTGATAAGCAGGAGAAGTAAAACACCAAGAAAAAGGATCAAGAGGTAGTCGGCTGCAGAAAAGGGGGCAGTCGGCTGAACCAGGTTTGCGAACCAGGCGACAGAGCTCCAAAGCTTGAGAGGACGAAACTTAGCAGAGCTGGAGCTGGCCGGTTTGCAAAACAAAGGAAGAAGGAGCATGGATGGCTCAATATATAGCCGGCGTGCAAGAGTGAGGCACGGTGGAGTTGGGCAACGGGTAGGGAGAAAAAGTCAAGGTGAACTGACAAAGGATTTGACAGGGAGTGACCTTGGAGTCCAACTGGTCAGAGGAGTTGGCAGGCACTGCAGCTGCGATGAGACATTAAGGTCAAGGCTAGGACAGGTTGGAGAAATCTCACTGACAGGGCTTCGGACAGACCACTGGTCCAAGCGATGCAGCAGGTTATTGTCCATCGGTCCAAGCGGTGTTGCGGACAGGTGAAGACTGGTTCTTTTCCACTCCGGTAGTCGGCGTCCAACGGCGGGTGCAACTCGGGGGACAAGGAAACAACAGGTCTCAACAAGGTAGTCGGCCACTTCACAGTGCTTACTCGGCAGCAAGGAGGTCCGAGTAAGACAAGGGGAAGGGCAGGATACAAGGACTGAGTAGCAATCTACTCGGCTCAAGGGAGAAGGTAGTCGGCTGGCCAGGGAGAAAAACTGAGGCACAGCTGACAGGATAGGAGGGGAGCTCGGGAAAACGAAGACTAGCGGGAAAAGAAAAACGGGTCGTTACACCCTATTTCAACCACCAACATTCGGGAATAAAAGGGGTAAAACTGAGGTTCCATGCATCGATTTCCTTTACACTAATCTATTTCCACTAGCTTTGTTGTTTTCTAAGTATTTTGCAGGTACCGACCAAATAAAGGAAAGTGGTGCCGACCAGGCCTAGGGGCTTGGCCGGCTAGTCTGGAGTGATTGGCCAGCCACCTCAGGCAAGCCGACCAGTCACCACCACCTCGAGCAGGCAGCTAAGGTGCCAATCTGGCCGGCCAACATAGTCGACCAGATCGGACGGCCACCCGAGCCTGGCCGGTGTATGAAGATAGGCCAATGGGCCTCGCCTACTCAGCCCAAAGGCCAACTGACCTAGTGGGAAGGCCGATCGACCTCAGCATGGGCCGGCTGGCCCAATCCACTTATTCGGTCGGCCTGGCCAAATTAACGACCAACCTCCAACCATCATACCCGAAGGCATCCAATGGAACCACCGTCATTCAGAGTCCATCAGCACCGTTGATTGAAGAAACCAACCTGGAGAAGGGAGGATCGGCCGACCACCTGTCCAGGCCAACCGCCCCATCTCCCACGGCCAGCCGGCACCGACTATCACCCCCTATAAGTACCCCCACTCTCTTCACTTCACAACACACACCACTCAGCTTGGTTTAGCTCCATTCTATCAAAATCAGGTGCTAGAGTACGGAAATAGCTAACTCTAGTTCATAGAGGAGTTGGAGGAGATCAGTCAAAAGTCAAGTCGAGTCAGAGAGCGGCCAAAGTTCCAGAGGAGTTTTCTTCAGAATTTCGGTAACGATCCTATATGCCTTTTCTGATTTCATACATTTCAATATTTATCTATCCTATATTTTTATTTCTTTTTGAGTATTACGTTTTCGCATTTACTTTTCATACTTTTCTGTTTGGGAAAATCTTGCTCCGATCGACCGTTTGACCAATCGTTGTGCTTGATTAAGAGTCTTATAAGCTTGTTTGCAGGTTTCTTATCCTAGTTTAGTTAACCTAGCTAAGTTTGGGAGTTGTACTCTTTGATCAAGGGTGAGACTTTAATATAACTCATGGGCGTGGTGCCTAAGTCTTATATTTTCAAGGAAGGTTAGCTAGAGAAACAGACAGACGTAGTTGCCAGGTGACAACCCCGTGCATCCTTTGAAATCATCTATGTTAGCTCTAGCGCATTGGCATTAGAAGGTCAGGGGAGGCAAGTTCTTTGATATCGGGTTCTTATACTGCTGTGCCTAAAGTAAACAATAACTTATAAAACTCTAGCTTTGCCAAGTTCACTCATGCCAAAGTCATTCTGACTTCACTGTATCCCTCTGATCGTTTTGGACTAGATAGTTGTGGCTTCTCCTAGTGTCATCCGTGTTATAAAATTATTTATATCTTTCTCGGATCTTACCCCCGTATTCTTGGTTAGTATAAATTTACTTGGTTGAAGTAAGGTAAATAGAAGATTTGCTTTCAAGACCAGCCACGTCCTTTGGGAAAAATATAAATTACGATACCCCGGAATACTCCAAGGTGAAGTGCTACAGCAGTATTTTCCGTGCGCTTGCAAAACCTATTTGTGAGAACTTAAGAAATATCAACAGCGGCTGCTCGACCGGCGCGTCGAGGCCAACGCGTGGTCAGTGCGGCGCGGTGGCTTAGCCAGTGCGGTCAGGCCAGGGCGCGTCGCAGTGGCTTGGTCGGCGTGGTGGCGGCCGCCGTGGCATGGCGTGCACTCCAGGCATCGTCTCCAAACGACACTTGCACCGATGACTTCTTGTCACCTAGGGAGGACATTCAACCCCAATCAGCTAGCCGCCAGCGATTCCATGTCAGCAATGGTGGTTTTCGTCGGGAATGGCAAAAAGGAACGAGGGCGAGAAGATGAATCCATTTTTGCAATCCATTCAATAGATTCAAAGCGGATCTACGAGTTCCTTACCTTTCTTCTTTCTCAAGCTCTTGGGGAGAGTGCTGATAACGTGTTAGAGAACCCCTGCTATGTGGTATAGTCTATGGGTCCTTTAACCTCATAAAAGAAACGACAAGACCCAATGTTTTAGAGAGGCAGAGTATTGTCATTCATTCCTTCATTCTCCTGTACAGTTCCTCTGCTCCTCCCCTCTACTTATAGCCATAGCCATTAGTGTGGAACTTGGGCTAGGCCTTCATGGGCCATCCGGTTTCCCTATAGGTACAACAATTACAACGATCGGCTTATAGCCGAGCACGTGAATTGGATGAGTTGGAAGGACAAAAGAAGGAGAGAGAAGAGCGCTTGTCACCAAGTTCAAAATTTGGCTCTACACGACCTTCTATGCATGGAAGAAGGAGACGATTAGGGCATGATCAATGGAGACCACTCCTATGAATGGTCTAAATGTGCCATGTGGGCTTAGGCTATATATAGGTCACACCATCCACAATAGAGGCCACTTCAAGTATTTATTCCGTTTGAGACCCTGGTTATTTATGTGTAAGTCCTTATAATATCTCTTATTACCGGATCAATTGAAACTTTTACATTTTAGACCCTGTGGCAACAAAAAAAAGTATATATACACCCTCAACATCCTGGAGGACCCACTGTCAGCCACTCTCCCCGTCTTTTGTATATCCCTCCCCCTTACCCCTTCCCTCCTAATCCCCTTCTTCCACTGCTCTCAGAAGCGGACCCACCCATTGGGCAGGGTGGGTCGGCCGGCCTAGCTACGGCTCGGGTCGTCCCACACCCCCAGATTCCCCTCCAAGCATTGGACCGCCTACACTAGTCACCATCCACAAGCCCATAAGTAGCCCATTAATGTGGTTAATCAAATAAAGACTTGATGTTGTGCTACATTGAGATGGAGATTTTCAGATGACTTGATTTGATAAAGTTAAAAGGAGATTTGAAGCCATGAGTGATTGGAGAATAGATTTTTCTAAGCCTCTCAAAGGATTTAGACATGCTTAGTGATTTATTAGTGGTACGTCTTCTCATATACTAAGCAAATTTTAAAGATACTCCCTCCGTTCCAAAATATAAGCATTTCTAGGTTGTTTAGCAGAGATTAAGGCTAAGAAGAAAAGACTTTGGTGTCCCTCAATAAATATTGAATGAATGGAGGTGGGGGTAAGATGGGGAAGAAATTTAAATGGGAAGTGATTGATGGGACAAATAGTACTGTGAATAGTACTAAAAATTGTTATATTTTGGATCGGAGGGAGTAGTTAATTAGTTAACTATTAATCATGTTTAGGGGTTGAAAAAAAGCTTGTTTAGCTAGCTCGGTTCAAAATTTCTCCGATTGATCTAGTTTTTTAAAATAAAAATTATTTAATTTTGGACGAAAGTTGTTTTCACCCAAGCTAGCTCGGCTCGCCAGTTCATTAACGAAAACAATCTCAAATGATATAGAAACAAATAATAAATTATAAAATATTAATTTTGAAGAAAGTTGGATAAAAATCTAATTATTTTTTTCAATCCCTACTCATGTTTCATAAATTGATTTATTTTCATAAATTGACAGATTTACCATTATCTTTTAACGGAATTGCTAAATCACATTCGACAGAAATTTGGGGGGGATTTCTTGCAGATTTATGACCTTAGGATTTGCCTCGCGATTTGTGCTCTAGCGAGCCCAACTCTTCTCCTCCAGCTCCGGCGACCCCTCCTCCTTCAACTCCGGCGACCCTGATGAATGGCAATGGAGTTAGGGTTTAGGTTTTAGGGTTGGGGGAGGAGTGGGAGGGGGGGGGGGGGGAGAGGGGAAGAGGGGGAGTTCCCCAGGCTTCGAGGGATGGCCGTGGAAGGCGGCGGCCCGGCGGTGGGCGGCGGAATGGGCGGGCGGTAAGGCGGCAACGGCACCGCACTAAGGTAAGGAGGGAAGTTCAATTTTCGAGGGTGGTTGTACCTGCTTGCCGATTCCTATTCAGAATACGAGAGTGACAAAGCAGAAAGACAAGTTAATAAGCTGGAAGAAGAGTAAGAGGTGTACGGCTGGAAGACCAGCTTTCCCCGTACTTGCTCATTCTTGTGATGGATTTCTTACTTTACACCCCAGGGCAAAAAGTACGATAAATACAAGATATAGGAAAGAAGGCAATGCTTTCTTTTTTTTTTTCATTTTTGATCTGTAAATTGAGTTGTTAATGAATTCGCTTTATTCGCTGACTCTATTTCATTCACCGACTCTATATGATATTTTTTTTCTTTGAAGGAAAAAATTCTATAACAAGATAAGCTTTATTCGGCTTTTGTATGACCTTCTTCCCTTCCTGTCTATCTCCTTCGGTCAGGTAGTTCTGCTTTCGATGTCGGAGGAGCTGGGTGGGATAGAAGGGTAGTTTCTGAGTTTGAGATGTCTAAGCTTGGAGCTTCCGCTTCTCTAATGTGATAATAAAGCAACAAGCAATGTCACTCCCATGCGCTCATCCCTTGCTTGTTCTTGAGCGCTAGTCATTCATCCCTACCTGGGTTCTTGGGCAACAATTAGTTAGTTTGGGAAGACTGCTTTGCCTGGATGGGATGTGCAAGACTGCAGTAGGGTTATGGGATGGGTCTCCGAGTTGAACCTGTGTTTTATGATGACATACCTTTCCTTTATAAAGTATTTACCAGATTTGCTAGTAAACAAGAGAGGGTCTAGGGAGAAACAATTTTCGAGACAGACAATAGTGGGGAAGTAGGCAATTCAGCTCCCAGCCGGATTACATGAATTCAAGTTGTCAACTAACATATCCACAAGCTCGAGCTCACAACATATACGAATGGTTTGATAGGGATCGGATTTCTTTGCCCTTTCTTTTTCAAACACATATTATCTAAAATAGTGTGTCGATTTATTCGCTAAGCAAGGTCATACCAAATAAATAGTATTTGAGGTAAATGGACACTGGGCTACTTTGAAGTATATGCTTTCGCTGCAGTGAGCCGGTCAAAAAGTAGAAGACACTTCAAAACCCTTTTTCCAGAAGCAAGTTTTGTTGCTTATCGAGTAGGGACTAGTGCTGAAAGACGACTTCGAAAAGGCGTACGACAAAGTGCATTGGGATTATCCTTGGTGTTAATCCAGGTTTTTCTCTACAATGGGTTGGATGGATTCGATCTCTACTTGATCGCTCCCAGACTTGCATCAATATCAATGGAAAGCTAAGTGGATACTTTTCATGTTTTAGGGGATTTTGACAGGGAGACCAAAATGAACCACTGCTCTTTGTCTTAATTGCGGATGGAAAAAAAAAGGACAAATAAAGGGGGCTTATATAGGCAATTGGTGGTAGCTGAAGCCATGGGGTCGGGAGCCGGCGATGGGCTAGCGTTGGTGGCGGGAGCATCGGGATCCTGACCAATTAGGAGGCAGGGGCGTCTCCGATGGTGGGAGAGCCGCCGGAGATGGGGAAGACAGCGGGGCGGGGGCATCGGGATCCTGACCAGTTAGAAGGCGGGGGTGGCGGGGGCGTTTCCGACAGTGGGGGAGCCACCAGAGACGGGGAAGACGGTGGGGTGGGGGCACTCGCTACCGCCGCCACCTTGGGGAGGAGGAGAGAGGGCAGGTGGGATGGGGGAGGAGGAGAAGGCCGGCCGGGCGGACCTCCCCGGTGCTGGCAAGGCCGGGCGGCGGCGCGATAGGGGGTGGCGGCGAGGATCGGTGGGGGATCAGGAACGATGGGAAAAAAGGAGGAGGGAGGAGAGGAATTAGGGTTGAGGGGGTTGCACGAATCTCAAAGCAGATCCAACGGTCTAAAAAAACGTAAAATGTGAAGTAGGATTTTTTGTCATATATTATATAGGCAGTCCTATTTTTTAATGTGTGATGAATTATATATCGTGTAAATATTATTGCTTCATTCAAATGAGGTACTATTTTAGATGTTCTTTTGTGTCTTAATTTATTGATTGTACTTTATTTATTTGTGTGGTATGTATTACGTTCGGTTGTGTTTCCGCCACTGACTGCTCTGGATGGCGGGACGGGTCGAGCAGGCGAGCAGCGGTGGACGCGTCAAGAGGTCATGGTGCCGACAGTCGAGGAGACCCCCGCCACCTCTCTTCCAATCCGGCGACGGTCGTGAGGCCTCTGCTGCTTCAGATCTAGTGGTGCCCACCTAAGATTTGGTCGTTCCAGTGGCGCGGTGGTGGCTGCAGCTCGTTCGTGCCGCGGCACTGGTGGTCTATGAGGTTACGGCCCCGGAAGTCGAGGAGGCCATGCAGGCGGTTGAGGCTACGCCGGCGATCGAGGCGCCGGTGGTCGTTCCCATCCTCCGCTCGGAGCGGCTTGTGGCAGCAACGACACCGAGGGCGGAGCTGCTTGGGGCGCTAGGAAGAGAGGCGTGGTGGGGCGGCGAGGTCGTCCAACGCAGCCCCGAGCTGTGGCTCCATGTGCCAGGAGCTGTAGCTTCTGCAAGGCACACGCGGCCTCACCAAGGCACTAGCTCGTCCCAGGAATTCCAACACAGAGTTTCAGATAAATAGTTTTCATGTAGAGTTTTGACTCCAGAAAGATGAGGTTCATTGACATGCATGGTTTATTTGAGAATGAAATACAAGCTTCGTAACTGGAGTCAAAAGGAGCACTTAGTTTTGGATTTGGATAATGTCCCCTATCAAGAAGTGGCTTAATTTGCTCCAAGAATTTCGCTAACCACACGCTTGAGCGCAAATTCATCCGAGATCATACCCTTGTGCGTCGTGTTGGAGATCAAAATGGACTTGAAATAACGCTGGTCCGGGTCATCCCCGATCAAGCTTTCCAATGCCAACACGGTCTCCAAGTTGATTTGCCCATCACCGTCGCCGTACACCAGTTGAGGCTTCACGCTGAAGTTACCGTCCCAGAACACCAACTTATCTACCGTTGGCACACCAACGCCGTTGATAGATGTCATCGGCACGAGTGGCGCCCGAAGATTCAGGGTCACCGGCAGCGCCCTCGTTCGGTAGCGCGCCACCTCATCGTCGGAGAAACCAGCCGCCGCAAGAAACTCAGCCATGTTGTCGGCAGAGTAGTTGTTGGCTCGCGTGATCACCAGGGGCCTACTGCCGTACACCTTCGGGGACGGCAGGAGGGAGAACATGCTCGCGAAGCTCCTGTTCCCGTACGTCAGCACGCTGCCCAACAACGACGACGGGCTGCCCACGTTGGAGGCGGCGAGGGGCCACATGTTCAACGGCGAGCCGCCAACGCCGAGGCAGAGCATGACAAAGTGCTTGATGTACCTCCTGCGCCACGGCAGTGGGCTCCGGTCGAGGGACACCATGGTGAACAAGCCGCCCAAGCTGTGCGTCACGACGATGACCGGCTTGTTTCCATTCCTCTCGCTCGCGCGCTCCACGAGGAGCCTAAAGCTCGACATGAACTCGGAGAATACCCCGGACGCTAAGCCGGGAGCGGCCGGTGCATACCGGAAGTCATACGGGGCGCCGAACAGGTTTGCTCCTTGTGTGTATCCGATCTCCTCCAGCGCCTCGACGAGCCTTTCCATGCAGACGTTCCTGAGGACAGGGAAGTGTTCCACGAAAAATTATTTGACATTGGGAGCATACAATATATGCTATTGCTTAGCCTTTTAATTGCTTACTTTCTGGCAGGATCGTCGAAGCGGAAGCTGCGGGTGGTGCCAAAGGACACGACGCGGGTTTTGACTCCGGGCAAGTTGCGGTAGTCGCCGGCGACGGGGTCGTACACTAGCCGCAGCTCGTCGGCGTAGCACGACGAGAGCGCGGGGTCCTCCTGCAGCGCCGTGAAGTTCTCCCACAGCCGGAACCACCCGCGCCCCTGCTTCTGTATGCCGCACCCCGGCGGCGTCGTCGAAGGCTCGTACTCGTCGGTGAGCCGTGCGTCAAGCTGGCCGCACGTGTTGCCCGGCACCAGCACGACAGGGTGGAGGCTGGACGTGGCCTCCTGTGCCGCTGGTACTGCACCAACGAACAAGAAGGTGCCATTGCCAAGCACGAGGATAACAAGGGCCAATAGACGCTGCTGCGACTCCATTTGGGCCTGTCTAGCTAGCTAATGGAGATGATGATGCCAACGATCGGATTCTTCAGCCGGTTGTTCCGGGTACTAGTATTATATATCCATCCATCCATCCATCCATCTATCTATTATCTTAGTGAAGCCACGGCGTTCGCTTAGACGGGCTAGAAATTATCAAATTTATCGGTGGAAAAAAAGAAAGCTCTGCACCATTGATTGATTTTAGTGGGTACACATTATTCTAACGACACAGATTAATTAATTCTATCTCTAGTTCTCTACTAGAATTTGTTGTAGTCCATATATACTGCATCAAATATTCTATCCAAGTCTAAAGGATTTGTTGTAGTCCATATATACTGCATCAAATACTCTACTAGATAAAGTGCAAACAAGCAATAGTAGAGGCGGGCGAACAGATGTGGCGCACGCTGGAGGCGCGGTGCCACGCAGGGGTGTCGCCGCCGCGTGGCACCGATGTGCACGGTATCTCCCTGCTAAACCCGCCGGAGGTGGTGATGGTACGTGGGTGTTTGATTATTCACCTGGAGTTGTTTTTGTAGCGTTGCTTTGAATCTTCATTTTATCTTGACGAATTTTGCTTTTCCTAGTGAACTATTTTAGTCCATTTGAATCGTTTGAAAGGTTACTACAATTGAAAATTATTGCTTTGGTTCTCATAATTCAGAACTCGATAGGAAATAGAGGTCTATTACTGTTATTGCATACAAGTGTGATAAGACCAACTGACTGACATTTGACTATTTCGTTTTCATCCTGCAGGCCTTCAAGCTTGCAGGCTCCCCTCACCCTAGAGCTGATAGGAAAAGAAGGCATCCAAGCTGGGCAACATGAGCTAGAGAGAAGCTTCCGTGCAGTAGACAGTTGACAGGAACAGAAGGTGATGCAGCGAGCAGATCGGTGCTGCGCGGCTGAGCCGCGGCACAGACGCGCTGTGGTGGCGTGGCACCGGCGGTTTTACGTCTTCAACCGTGGCTTTGGTACGGTGCTGTATTATCCTCGTGCGGTGTATGTATATATTTATAGAAGTTCTCGCACTTTATATATATTTACAAAACTTGAATAAAAAAATCATATTTTTAATTTTTTTTTCCAATTGTATAGATTTGCTGTCGTTGGCCGCAATGCAGTTTGTGGAGATGGGATGCTGATGCAGTTGAGGGCAAAATCAGGATGGGATTCCGTTTTTCCAAGACAACTGCAAGATACACCGCCCGAGGCGATGTATTTCATGTGTAAAAACACGAGAGAGAGATTAGAATGATTGGCACTACCAGCTAGCAATGATGGAGAAAGTTCTAGCTATCTGTCTAATTGATTACTTTATAATACTAATATAAATTGCTTGGCAGACTTGCAAACCATGCCACATTCGAGCGTGAAGTAAGGTGCTCGATGCCAATTTATCAATTGTGAACCCCATCAATTTTCAAGCATTGATTCAACACATTGGGTGTCTACGACGGCCGGGAAGTTTTCTGTACGCGACCCTACCGTTCTGCGCTGGAGGTTTAGTGTGTGCGATAGAACCATCACTAAATATATTCCTTCTCAATGTATCTAGTTACCATGATCACATAAATCACGTTGAATAGCCTCACCGTAAATTAGACCAAGGATAGGAATAACACCGATAGTAAAAGGTATATAAGAGGACATCAGGTCTCAAAGAGATCAGATAACAAGATGAATATGTTCATGAGATCATTATCACCACCAAGAACAGGAACCCATGTATTCTTGAGAAACAAATTTTGTGGTACAATAAGAATACGCATCGTATTATTGATGTTAAACGATCAAGAGCATGCCACCCATTATTTTAGGGGCAATTTTATCAATTATAGTGACTACATTTATTCAAAGCAAAGAAATCATCATGGCCACGCAAGTAGGTAATAAATAAGGGCTGCCTGGAATTAATTTCTTTGAGAATAGCATGTTTGAATTTTTCAAATATATCGAGTAAACTACTGTGGAGTACTAAAGGTCAACACAATACAGTACCGTAGTCCTATCCTTACCAATAGATTAATTCCGATATCCCATTGCTCACGCTATTGCTCCGGCAAGCCGGGTAGAATTATTTAACTATACCCAATGTTTTTGAAGAATAATTAAGCCTGAAAATGTTTTTCTCATCACTGCGCTACATTTCTCGCATTTTCATGTTCAAACTTAGGTCCTTGATTTTTCCTACTCCCTCAATTCGATAATATAAGAATTTTTATAGTTTTACATATGTATTAAGTAATTAGGAGAAATTAAATAGAGAAGAGATGTGATTTGTTAAGATAAAAAGTAGATGGTTAAATTAAATAAGAGATGGTTATGATCAATCGAGATGAGAGAGTAGATAGAAAAGTTACTCTATTTTAAGAAATATTTTAAATATTAAAAATTACTATATTTAGGATGAAGAGTATACACTGCTATACTTTTTCTTTGCTAGTAAGCGTGCGGCCGCTCTCTGTCTACATATACCATCCCCACGTCGCGTTCACGTTGTCCCTGACCGTTTCTCTTTTCCTCCGTCGGATGTGCGTGTCAGTAGAATAATTGCTACGCCCTCGTCTGCAGGCTCATCTACGGGTAGTAATACTTTTACTCAAGAGTCAGGAGCTCAGTACAACTTATCTAAGGGTAGTAATTTTTTTTTAACTCCCATGTACTTTCATGTTTTATACCAATGTGTTTTAAAGTAATTATTTTACTCTCTTGTAATTTCACATCTTTATTCCCATTATTTTTACTCCAATGTGCTTTTAGTAATATTTTTACTCATATATATTCACATCTTTACTCCCATATATTTCATACATGATTTATTTGACTTTGTGAACAAAATAATTACATAAAAATATACTTAGGAGAATATTATAGTGAATTATCTGATCTGGGATTAAAAAAATTACATATAGTTGAATCTAGGAGTACACAATCTAGGAGCACAGGTGGCAAAATGCGCCAAGCCTTCTCATGCTGGTCCAGGCATGGCTCTACTATAGCAGGCCCAAGCATGATACGACCAATCCCAGTTGACCACCATCTTCTTTGTCAGCCCATCTCTCTGCTACCCTGCCCTCTTCTTTAGCTGCCGGATCCGGTAGCCATGTGGTCAAAGCTGCCAAATCCGGCTGTCCATCAGAATACCCTCTTTTATGAGTTTTAGCTTTTTTTTTTGCTAAATAAGAAAACAGGAGATGTGAAGTAAACACATGAGAGTTTTGGAGGTCATCTAGAGAGAAATTTAAGCACTTTGAAGGAATCAGATGATGAAATTTCTCTCCATATTCCTTCAGAATATAATCTGTTTACTGTAATATGTTTAAATTTCTCTATTATGACTGATGGCAACACTGATAATGATGGAAAACTTGCCAAATCTAAGTTATTGATGAACTTGTAGAACATCCAGTGAGTCTCGATTAATTGATTGCAAGAAATCAGTATATTATTAGAAAGCTAATGATAAATGATTGCAATTAATTTTGCTGTTGCTTGCTTTTTGAATGTCAATTTTCCTATGTGCCATTCTGAATGTGAAAATGTAATAAAATGAAATATGGTAGAGTTATAATGTCAATTTAATGATGCCTTTGAAAATATTAAATTGCAGTGTTATAATTTGAATGTATCTTATTGAAAAAGTTGTGCCTGAACTTAAAATGCATAAGGCATGTAAGAGAATGAAGTATTAGAGGATGTAGAAAGGAGTTACCAAAGGAAATAGGTAATTATTTGCAGGTAATTTCAATGGCTATAAATTGATGTAGTATAGTATGTAATGAAAAATATATTTAACAATTTAACTTGTCCTGAAAATTTGTAAAATCTGAAAGTAATTTCTTGATAAACTTGAGTTACATGATTTTTCCATTGAATTTACAGTGCATTTATTATATAATTCTTTAATATTGGTACTGTAACCTATTGATTTTAATCGAAACAATTTGAAAGTATTGTTTTGAAGTGACATAGTTTAGAACATACGTTGTTCAGACTCTGAGTGTACTGATCTGATAGAGGACTAATCATTCTATCATAACTGCTTCAAATGGTTAATTGGCAATCATTTTAATTGCTGAGAATTTTGACAATGCAGATAATTAAGAACAAAATTGAACAAATCATCATCAATCTTGTAAAGTTGTAGTGGTAATCATGTAATGAAAATTAGATCCAACTTCAGTTATAGGTTTTCCTTGCCGTTTGGGGAGGTTAATTAATCCCCCCCCCCTCTCCCCCACACACATAGTAAGGCGGTTACTGTCAAAAACTATGTAAATTTCATCTCCAAAAATTTGAAGTCAAAATTTTTAAATCTCACGATAAGGTCACGTTTACTGTGATTACCACTTGTTAAGCCATGATAACTGTAGTGTGGATGCCATGGGCTCCGGGTACCTCATGACAAGCATATGGGCCACTCGGATAGAGGATGGGACTGGCTTTATAATTAGAGATATAGTAATCCCTAGCAGACTTTGCCTTGTACGATAAGAAAAACACCGTCCTAGTTGGGTGCGTTATATCTCTAAGAGGAGATCTCTTGGTCGTAATCCGGTTGGGACTCCTACCTTGTAACCCTGTCCCCCAGTATATAAGGGGAGGCAGGGCGCCCCCTGAGGGCAGGTTGAGTTGGTTCATCAGAATCACCACCATACATCCTCAAAGAAATACCACCACAACTGGATGTAGAGTATTACCTCACATCAAGAGTCTGAACCAGTATAAAATTTCCTTGTGTTCCTTTGCAATCCACCGAGTTTTCATCCGCCGAGTAGCCCCATATTCATATTGCCGGTGTAAAACATCGATAGTTGGCGCGTCAGGTAGGGACTTCGGCGAGATCAACATCTACAAGCTCAATGGATCCAACAACAGGAGTCGATGGCGGCAAATTCTCCCCCAGAGATACAATCTCATTCGGAAGCCTCGACTTCGTCGCCGACATATTCGGCAATCTCAGCTTGGCCGACGTAGACCTGATCCAACCGGCCGAGGAATCAGCCGACTCCGCGCCAGTCGGTCCACACGATGCTGCAGCGACCATCATCGACTTGCTACGGCAATCTTCCACTTGCCCGGGTCTTGGGACAACTCTTCCTTTCAGTGTTCGACTCGGACTCGGTCTTGAGCCAGCCGAGATCGGGCTAAGGAAGGAGGAGATCGTCAATCTCCTGTTCGGACTCGGCAACGCTGCGGATATCTTCGAACAACATCCGATGCGGCAAACACGATCCCCTGGTGTTCGACTCGGATACGGCCCAGAGCTGCTCGAGATCAGATCTAGGGAGGTCGGAGTTATAATCACCCCCATCAACTTTTCCGAGTTCGACTCTTAGTCGGACTCCGACTCTAAGCCGGACAGCAGTTCGGCAAGCTTCTCCCCGCCGCGAGAAATCTTCATGGCATCCAAAGGCTCTACTCCTACTCAGGAATCACGCCAACTACGTGAGCAGCAAGAGGAGGAGGCCTGCCGACTGTGAGAACAACAAAAGGAAGAAGCAAGACACCTGCATGCCCGCAACGACGACCTGCGCAGGGCTGGGCGGACTGCTCAGCAACAAAACCTTCAAACCCGAGTCAGCGACCACGATGTCTTCATTACTCCTCAACAAAACATCGTGGCCGCTGCAACTCTATTGGATACACTCCAGTTCGGGCCTGATCACCAGGCCACCCCAACGATCGCAAGGATAAAAGCCATGCTCACCGCTGCTGCATATCAACAGCATCAAAAGTCGGGCGAAACACTCATGTCGACTAACAAGTCGGCTTCCCCAACGGCAATCTCATCCGCCTCAACGCGACACCGAGCGGCTGGCTCTAGTTAGCTGCACACGGAGTCATGCCAGACATTACTCGGCAACCCCAACAACAAATGGCGGCGTCGACATCCAGATGACCGTCGGGACAACCAGGATCTCCAAGGCCGACTACGACATGACCTTCGGCGAGACATCAACACTCGGCGCTGCGAACGAGAGGAAGATGAGCAATGCCAATTGGAAGACAAGAACAAGCGCTTCGACCTTCATCATGAGCGGTTCCACCACCGTAGCCGGGGTCAGAGTCCTCATGAAGATGAAGGCGTACCGGCCTTCACCCAAGAGCTACAATAGATCGACTGGCCATCGGGTTTCAAGCCTACAGGCATCGAAAAATACGACGGCAGGACCAATCCTAAGTCCTGACTCACGGTCTACACCCTGGTAATCCGAGCAGCCAGAGGAGATCACAAAGCCATGGCTAACTACCTCCCAGTCGCTTTAGCCGACTCGGCGAGGACATGGCTGACGAGACTTCCCAAGCAATCAATCGGCTCCTGGGGAGAACTCCGGGAACGCTTCATCACCAACTTTCGGGGAACATACGGGAGGCCATCTTCCGAGTATGACCTATATCAGTTGCATCAAAGGAAGAACGAGTCTCTTCGTGACTTCATCAAGAGGTTTTCTGAGAAGAAAAACTCAATCCCGAAGATCAAGGACGAGGTTGTCATCGTCGCCTTTCGAAAAGGAGTCAAAGACACCTCGTTCATCGCTAAATTCACTCGGAAGCCTCCTAACCCTGTCAAGGCTCTATTCGACATGGCAAACAAGTACGTCGACTCGGCCGACGCTGTTGCTTAGGCCCTAGATGACAAGAAGGCCCCTAACAGAAGAAGCGGGAGGGCACTGACGACGCGGTCCCGACTAAAGCCGGGAATCACAAATGCAAGTCAGATGGCTTCATTGTGGCAGTCAGTCACAACCGTCTTCGACCTTCTACAACTGAAGACTATCAGAACAACAAGTGACATGCTCGGGGGCTCACAAGCTCAAACGCAAGGATGGCATCCCCACTCCCAAATACCGAACAGCGAGCAGCATAAATCCTGATCCGTGAAACTTTGCTCCATGAAAGATGAACTCAAGTCACCCAAAACATGTGTCTAGGAAAGAGCCATGAGCCAACTCCCGACGCTAGGGAGCTATGACTAGTCGGGCAGAGTGCTTAAACGTAAGGGGTCAACTACTCGGGAAAATTAATATCAACAAGAGAAAGAACATGTATTTACATATATTGTAAAATACATTTTATTCGGGTGATTGTTTTCATCATCAGATACTACTCATCCGATATGTTTATAATGTAGGGCCAGTTCCGGATACGCGTGACAGGAATTTAAGGCTACGAGCCTATCTCCTACGCTCGGGGGCTGGACCATTCTGTCAAGATACGCTCAGAACACTTCATGAGGGCTATTAACCGGGCACTTGCGCTAGTTGGGACGTTATCTTCCCCGGCTACGCTCCATGTGAGCGAACAACCGATCTCCGGCGCTAGTCGGGGGTCGTATACCACTCGGCTGGGTGAGGTACGCCCCATGAGGGTCACCAACCGAATCCTACGCTAATGCTAGGTTCGGGTACCTTATTTGGTCACAACTCGGTTGGGTAAGGTATGCCTCATAAGGGTCGCCAGCCGAATCCTATGCTAATGCAAGGTTCGAGTACCTTATTCGGCTAACAACCGACCTCCGGCGCCAGTCGGGGCTCGTGTACAACTTCGCTGAGTTGGGTACGCCCCACGAGGGTCGCCAGCCGAATCCTACGAGATTCGGGTACCTTATTTGGCCATAACTCTGTTGGGTAGGGTACGCCTCATGAGGGTCGCCAGCCGAATCCTATGCTAATGCAAGATTCGGGTATCTTATCCGGCTTTACCGAAGTCAGAGAAGACCTATGACGTCAAAGCACATCCGGAGTTCTCATGCATTGCGTCACACGTAGGGAGGGCAAGCAAATTCTGCAATATACCTACTCAGGCATCTGTGGCAACCAGGCTGCATCCAGAGCATAAGTCGGAAAAGCTTGCAGACAAGGATTCCTCTGGCTGATTGCGGTTACCGACGCTTGAGTACTCATCCTGACATGCGATGGATGCTACTTCTATAGAGCTTATGTTGGGTAGGTTGGTTCAGGCCGGCTTATTTGGTAGCAGCCACCAAGATATGAGTTTCTACAGTAGCACGCTCAATGTGGGCCGCTCGCTGGCTGTGATAAAATCGCAGTGCTGGTGCTACCAACAGGAACCGATGAGGTAAACAGATATGCTTCATGAAGGCCTAATTGTTAAACATATGTGTTTGGATATCTGTCTTATCCACCAGGTCTCGAGGATATATCCTTATAAGGATCACAAGCTGGTCTTCATCAAAATTGGGGATGCAGGTATCTTTCTCGAGTACACCTGACCACACAATGGATTTAATTTCATAAAGTGGTACTCGGCCAACATGCTTGGTCAACAGTTGCCATGAGCAATATTATTCCAGCCGACATGACACTGAAGAGACTAACTTCCGAGTAGTGCACTACTCGGGAGAGACTATAAATATTCTTTCCAGCTAACATGATACTAAGGAGTCTAGCTTCCGGGTGGGACACCATTCGGGAAAGACTATAAACACCCTTTTCCAGCTGACATGAAACTGAAGAGTCCCATATACGAGTAGCATGCTACTCGGCAAGACTATAAATCATATTTCGGTTGACATGATACTGAAGAGTCTTATATACAGTAGTATACTACTCGGGAAAGACTACGAGATTAAAAATCTTTGACTTTATGTTTAATTGTTTTTACAATTAAGCACAAAGTCGGGGGGCTACACCTAATAGGTGCGCCTATTCGGCGCACGCTATTCATACATCTATATGAAGCCCTTCATAACCTTGCTGCCAGCTGACATGAAGCAGGACTCGGGAAGAAGATGCCCTCGGACAAAGAGTACTCGGGAGCAATGCACTCAAGAAGATTTCACCGTGGAGGATGAGCACTCGGCATCAGCTGTGACTCAACTATGAAGGTCTCAGGGGCTACTGTGGGTGCCATGGGCCCTGGGTACCTCATGACAAGCATATGGGCCACTCGGATAGAGGATGGGCCTGGCCTTATAATTAGAAATATAGTAATCCCTAGCAGACTTTGGCTTGTATGATAAGGAAAGCACAGTCCTAGTTGGGTGTGTTATATCTCTAAGAGGAGATCGCTTGGCCGTAATCCGGTTGGGACTCCTACCTTGTATCCCTATCCCCCAGTATATAAGGGGAGTCAGGGCGCCCTCGAGCGCAGGTTGAGTTGGTTCATTAGAATCACCACCATACATCCTCAAAGGAATACCACCACAACTGGACGTAGGGTATTACCTCATATCGAGGACCTGAACCAGTATAAAATTTTCTTGTGTTCCTTTACAATCCACTGAGTTTCCATCCGCCGAGTAGCCCCATATTCATATTGCCATTGTAAAACATCGACATGTAGTCTTTGACTTAATAAAGCAAATCAAAGGGAAAATAAAATCATAACCCCACATTTGACAACAATAAAAATACAATAATATAATATCCATAACTACAAAGATTATAGTGACGATAATATAATATCCACGAGTATCAAACTTAGATTTTAAAGCAACACGCCTTGTAGTCATGGCTAAATATGGAATTAGCTTAGTATTTTCAAAAAAATTTATCACCAGATATCATTAGAAATAATGTGCTACTTCTAGTAATTTATTGGGACTTTTCCCTATATTTTTTCAAAATTTGAATTCGAACAAATTTCGCCAAACCCTATCACCGGTAACCCTTACCGTACCCCACGGTAACCGCATGGCTACTGGTGTTTTGGAAAACCCTGGTTACGTGATGTTTATATTAAAATTACAATATATTAAATATATAATTTTTTAACATTTTTAGTGTAACTAATGCTTTTAAGAATAATTTGACCGTCATTGATTTCCAGAAAGTTGACAGCTCTAGTACAAAAATAATACAGTATTAATATCTGAATGTATGGATAGTACTATCCTTCTTCCAGCATTAGTATCTAAATGTTGTTCAAGCATCGATCATGAAATTACTACTATATGAAAGTTGGTACACGATCAATTTTAGTTTTATGATGTTTCTAATAAACATATGCTATTCAGTAACAATGTTTTCTGTAACATATGCATTTCAGACATGATGTGAATTTTTATAATTTAGATATTTTTTTTGCTAACCCCTATCTTTCTTCCAGCATTTCACCTTTCAAGCAAACAAGGGAGATTGGCATAGGAGAATGAATTGTTCAAGAAAGCAAACCACTATCTTTTGCTTAAGAATTCCCTCCTTTGAAATCTGAACTTTTTTCCATTCATTATATGTCTGGTTGGATTCCTTCAGACTCTGAATCCTCTCCAACCTCCATGTTGTTCTATCGATCTGAAATGAAGGATCTGCTTGGTATTGAAGTGGTCCTGACCTTCACGTGATGCTGATGCTTCTGTCCCAAGCATCGAATGAATTTTTTTATTTATATATTTTATTAAAAAAATATTTACAAAAGTATATTTTTGTTTCAAAATTTTGCAAAACTATACTCCCAACGCTCTTTGGGAGAGCGTTTTTTAAATAACGCCCTTCCTGAGAGCGTTTTAGGTGACATGGTAGACGGCTATTGGCCACCACTGTCGGTCGGCCGTCGGGCCGTCTACCATTTTGCCACAGGCGGCACCCTTGCCGCCCTCTTAAAGAGTGGTTTTTTCCCGGCTAGAGGATCATTTGTAAAATAACCGGCCCCGCGTGATCAGGCCTACTGAATGACGATAGTGTCGGCTATTTTGTAGACAGCCCCCTGACCGAGAAAAACCGCCCTCTAAAAGAGCGGCAAGGGGGCCACCCGCAAAAGCGACGGCCCTGTGGGTTGGTCACCACCTGCAAAATAGCAGACGGCCCAATGGCTGCCCGACAGTGACGACCGTCTGCCACGTCACCTAAAACGCTTTCTGGGAGGGAGTTTTTTAGAAAACACCCACCCAAGGACATTGGGAGTATAGATTTGTAAAATTTCGAAAAAAATATACTCTTGTAAATATTTTTTAAAAATATAAAAATAAAAAAATTTCAGCATCTAATTGTATGTCAAGTTCGCTATTTTGTCTTTCTGTTGTTTGTTGGGCTTCTTTTAACGTTTCTTAAATGCTTTAGTCACTTCGACTTTGTGGGCTGCTTAACGGGCTTGAGTGAAATTATCTTAAACAGATGTGAATTATATATGGGCTTTTTTAACGGGCCTCGGATGAGAGTTAAGCTGCTAACGGGCTTGGGGATACAGTTCTGGACCCGTTTTTATATTTTCTGATTTATTTGTATTGTTGTTTTGCAAATTAATCAGAGCTCTTGAACCAAAATCCAAAGGATCAAAATCTGACAGATTTTAACCCCAACTTTCTGCTAAATTCTATATCGGCAGGCCCTTGTATTAAATCACAGTTTGTGTGCTACGGAGTGGTTTAATCCTGATTTTTTTTTTAAAAAAACGTTAGCAATATTTGATTGCTTTCAGCTAGTGCTTTCTGACTGAAGTAAAGATTTAGAGGTACTATTTCGCTAGCTGCTGAATTTTCTTTTTTTAGTAATGGGTAATCCCGGCCAGCTGCTGAATTTTCTTGGCTGTTATGATTGTTGCTGCTGTCAATGACTTGTGCTGCGTTCGAAGGAGAGGTTGAGCTGAGCTTATCGGCGGCACGTAAAAATGAGGTAAATTATTAGTGTATGATTAATTAAGTATTAACTATTATAAATTTAAAAAATATATTTATTTGATTTTAAGTAACTGTTTAATAGCTTGGAAAGTACGTTTACGGAAAACGGTGATGCAGCTCGGTCCTTAAGCTGGTTGGAACGCAGCCTTGGTTTTGATTGCTTGCGGTTGCTGGTACAGTGAGAGAAAGGGAGAAAAGTAGGACGCCATCTGTTATAGCCATCGTCCTTCATCGCAGTCCCGAGAAAGAAAAATCCATCCTTGATCCATTTGGTGTCTCAATATTGTTAGCTAGGTGGACGAGAAGATGGACCGGCGCGGATGGAGCAGCAGAAGGACGATGAGACGGGATAGGCAGCACAAAGGTCATCTTGGGATCTCTGTGCGCTGCGTCAGAATACCACACCACGATGAAAATTTGGAGCTAGCTGCTGTCCCACACACATGGTTAGCTCGACTGCCATTGTCCTTCGAGGATCAGCTACGCCGTTCTCTCCTTGGACCAAACGCTCCACCGCACAAATGGCGAAAAGCCATGTATGTTCTTTCCACGACACCACCCATTCCGATCCCATTCGTAATACAAGGCGGTGTAAACAGAGTAGCTACAAAAGAGAGGAGAAAATTATGTTTCTGCGACCACTTTTTGTGCTACTCAGCTCAGCCCACTTGCGTTAGGCGTAAATTCTCTCCATCTATATGTCAGTGATAACAACAACGAAAGATTAATACATTGCTATAAATATCATTATATCAGAGGAGAAGGGCTAGCAAATTAAGTGACAAGTATTCCTGCCAATAAGTTACTGGATCATGACGGTACAACATGCTATTCTGTGGGCAGTACGTAGCTATGTGTTTAAATCAAATACTACTACCTTTTCTTTTTTATTCGCCATTTATGGTATCTACAATGTGCCTAATACATGCTTTCATGAAAACGGTATAATTTTTATATTATTTTTATAAAAACGGTCTTGATACGGTCGAAAATTTTCTATATTTATTACTTTAACTATTTAGTTACAACTTTAATACGTCATTGATAGAAATTAGAAAAAAAATAAATTTCTAGAAACGAAAACAATCGAAAACAATATTATTTTTATATTATTTATATGAAAACTATATCGGTACGGTCAGAAATTTCCGTACCATTTTTACCACCTTTTCAACCATTGCCCTCATTAGTTGTACATTTCAACAAATTATTTTGAATGTATCAATGAACCTGTGCCATTCTCAAATGACAGAAGTTCGATTACACTTGTTCTGAAACATTATCCATTAAATCATGATCATGTGACGTTAGTCCAACAAGGTTGAGAGCAAGTTAACTGCACCTCTATTCAACTATATATTGTATATAATTGATAAGATAATGGCGAACGCTAATGTCACAGCTCTAGATTTAATTTCAGGAGATAATTCACAAGAAATAGAAAATATAATATAACTAAAGATGTATAGATAAATTTTTGACATAAAAATATAGAGACAAATAAGTTAAGTACCTTTTCATGTGCAGGCTTTCTTTTGAATTGTTTTTGGATCTTAAAGTGCACTTTCATAATAGGATGTATATGCATTTGTATAGCCTAAGGATTTTCTAAAGATGATTGGTTGCACATAAAATCATAGAAAAATTCCTGTAAGCACTTTCCCACATAATTGATCCACTGTAAATTTTACATGATTTTATCACTTCAATAAGTGCTTCAATGAAATCCCTCAAATCAGCAAAACTAGGAAGCTAGCTGAAATAAATTGGTTTCATTCTAAAATTCACCAAATAAAAATGAAGACTAATTAGACAGAGCCCTTTTGCCAATGTCTGTGCCAACATGAACCCTACCACCAGAAATTTTGGCTTAATTTAATTCCCAAAGAAATCACATAAAATAACAGGAGCAAAGCCCTGAGGACATAAGTTACACTGCAGAAAAACTGGATCAATACCCCTAGCTTGCAATTTCACCAAAGACAAGCCAGACCACTTCTAGCAATGAAATCTTGTCAGCAGGTTAATCACATCCTCCTCTATCTCCAGTAATTTTCACCAAATTTTATCAATTCAATAAGTGTCCCAAACAAATGTTTTGGATTCAGCAAGGCAGAGAACATTTTCCCTGCAGACAGTCTACTTGACATTTATGCCAGAATTAATCCATCAATCACCTTCTCACCAAAATTTATCAGAACCTGGATTAGATTGTGAACTAATTACAGTAAAAATTTCAGTACAATCTTCACAAATATTGAACATAAAATAATAGGACAAAGCTCACTGACTCAGACTAGTGCACTCCAGAAAACTGTGTTACTAAGCCTATTTCATCTTTTTTCCACAATAAAAATATAAAGCCTCAATCTTTGAAACTTGGCAGTTTGGTAGAACATATATTCAACTACACACATAAATTTCTCCAACCCCAGACACACTCTGTAACTCAGTGAAATCTCCAGTGCAAAACAGCTGTACACACAGTCTCCCATACTTAGCTTCTAGAGAGCTCCTCTCTCATTCTTCACTGCCATGTGGGCCCCACAGACCTCCTGGACCCGATGGTCAGTCAGAGACACCGCCCAAGCTCGGGACACGCCCAGGAAACTGCACGTTTCTCCCCATGCGTCGGCATCCAACCAGGGACACCACAGCCGACTCGCTCCACGTCAAGCTCTAAAAACTCACCGTTGGCATCTTCTCCTCGGCCTAGTCGTGTTCTCCAGAGAAACCCCAACATTCCACCTCGGGAGAGCCAGCACCAGCGTCGTCTTCTCCGACGCCGGCGACCGTTCGATCCAAACCGATTCAACTCCGGTGAGCATCATCCTCTTCCGATCACGGGAACATGTTTATCACCTCCTGATCATTCCATTTTCATACTTCAAGGCCCTAAGTTTGTGGGTCGGAGCCGCCGTGCCATCGCCATGCACCGTCCCTGCTCCGCTGGACCGCCGCCGTGGCGCCATTGCCATTCCGGCCGGTCCAGGACGCCGCAAGCCGAGCCACCGCGCCACTAGTGCCGCCTCAGTACCAGGAGCAGGACGCCCCAAGGAATCACAAGAGTCGTCAACCAAACACAGAGATCGGCCGTCGTCTTCCTTGGCTCCGGCCGAGATCCGCCGCGCCTGTTCCCATTGCACCGGTGAGCTATCTTCCGATTCCTCGCGTCAGCTGTCTCCTCGTGACCTCCTTAACCTCCTGCTTGTGTTGTCTCCACCGCGCACGCAGCAAATCGAGCCAGTCCCCGTGAACCCGAAGGTTTCTGCCGCCACCGAACCAATCCGTGCGCCACCGCCGCCAACAAGACCTCGCTAGCCTCGTCAAACCCCTCGGTGAGGTTCCTAGTAGCTCTTAGACACCTATGCATGCACTAGCTGGAACGAAGTATGCCCGTAGGGCGATTTGCCTCGTCGACCCGAAAAGCCTCTCCGCCTGCGCCGCCGCTGTGCCTAGCTCCGGCCACCGCCGGCAATGAGAAGGCCACCAATGGCTTTGCCTCCAAGTGTTTTCCATTTTCTTTGTTGGCCTCAACCCTGCTCGCGCCGCCGTTTGCCGCGGGCGCCGGCGAACAGAGCCGGCGGCCCAGTCTGCTTCGCCTTCCTCTGTTTTGTGCCGCTGACAGATGGGCCCGGACTGGAAGAGATATAAGAAAAGAAGAAGAATTAGAAAAGTAATTAAGGGAATTATTTTCCAACAGAAAAATAGTTAAACTTTGTAAATCTATAACTTTGCCATTTTAACTCCTTTTTAAGTGAAATCAATTTTTTTAGTTCTTTATAGTTGTAAACTTTAATATTGTGAAATAAAATATGACCACTGTACAGAAAATATCTATAAAATAATATGAAGCTATAATAACTTATTTTGTGCCTAGAAACTTGGAATATTTCTATAAAATCCATTATAACTCCTTTTGAGTTGAACCAAATTTCTCAGGATTCATAAAAATGTCCTCTTTAATTTTGTAAAATAAAAAGTGAGAACTTCTGTGTAGGATTGTTCTCAAAAAATGGAAATATCTATTATATACATTTTTATAACCTAGAAGTTTATAAATTTCTAGAAAATTCATCCTAACTGCTAACAATATGAAACCACTTTTGTTTAACTCAGAAAATTATAACCTTTACTGTGGATAATTTGTATTTGACAAAACTACCTCTCAAAATAGGCCTAAGTATTTTTCTAACCTTTCTCTTGATAAACTTGTAAAATTCACAACTAAATTATTTTAAATCAAAATCCGATGAACCAAATTTTGTTAGAACCAGTAGGTTATGCTCTTTTATATAATAATACTTGCCTTCTTGAAATTTTAATAGAAAATATCAGTCAAATATAATAACTTAAGGTTACAATACAAATAATTATAAAACTGCCATTTTCAGCCTTTTCATCTTGTTATTTTTGTAACTCATAAACCGTAAAAGATTTTGAGGTGATTCTTTCACTAAAATTCACTTTAGAATGTGATCTACCTACTGTATTTATCTTAGCATTTATTGATCATTTTTTTATAGACATGTTTAATTGTTTCTTATTTACATATTCGTTTTTTATCGATAGATTCGGAAGTTTCGGAGTACGAGGAAACTAATCCAGAGGTTGAGATTGAGAGTGAACCTTCTCTGCAGAAAGGCAAGCATCTAGAGCAAGCATCTAAGTATATTGAACCTATATTTTCAATAAATTGTTTTATTTGCGAAAGTAATATTATATGCATGTTTCGGTCTTTTTAAAATGGGAAAACGGGTAGAGTCAATATTACCCAATTGAATGCATTTCTGTTCCTTGATTGTTGATTCCATGTTTTACCTTGACACCCCTGGTTAGGAACTTTGGGATATTTTTATTTTATCGAATGCTTAGCCATGCTTATTTCTAGACTTAGAAAAATCCGATAGATGGAGCTATCGGTGTGAAACTAGTTTAATACGAATGGATGGGTTAAAATCTGAAAAGAATAACTTCTGATTCATAATTAAGAACATGTTTGACTTGGACGGATGATAAGGCGATGACGGGATGGTGTTTCCCCGATACACGTAACTCCGTCTGGGTCGTTAAGAACCGAACATGTTGACGTCTATTCAAGCACCCTACGTACTTCCACACGCCGGGAATGGGATGGCTTAACTAAGTAGCACGGGAGGCTGTGGCCATCTACGCCCGTCCGTCAGTCGTGAGGACGGAGAGTCCTTGGAGGGCCTCGTGCGTGCCTGGTTTTGGCCGGAGGTGCCTCCCGCGACGGTGAGCCCGCCTTAGTTACCACGCACACACGTGACTAAGTCGTCGGGGGCCCAGACGTGGTTTAGGTAGCGTGGGAAAGGTTCTAAGCGTGGGAAAGGTTCTGTTGTGATCTCTAGTCTGTACTCAATGTGTAGAGTGTGGGTACCGACGGGTACGGATCAAACTAGAGTGTAGCTGTTTGGCTTCTATCAGATCGTGTGGGTAAAGATGTACACCTCTGATCAGAGTAAGAACTATTCGAATAGCCGTGTCCACGGTCACAGGACGACCGCTTGATGTGTTAGTTACTCATGTTAGCATCAAACTTTGGAAATATGGTTATAGATTATGTGTTTATATCATGACTTAGGTTTATATAAAAGGCTTTGATGTTAAATATAACTTGGCTTAGTCATGATAAATGGTATGTTTGTGTAGCATATATAATTGGGCAATGGTGGCCCATGGATGATGGTTAGAGCATGGTTTATGCTCATTTTCACTTCTATTTCAGAACTATAAGTTTGCTGTCCTAAATTTTCAGATTGAGCTATTTCACAATTGCTTATATTTTAAATGTATTACTTGCTCAATAAAATCAGCTTTATGCAAAACCAGATCAACATAGCCATACTCTTTGATGTAGAGACTAGCATTACTCCTTTGTTCTATTATTATTGTATAAGTCTAGCTGAGTACTTGTGTGCTCACGCTGCATCTTTCAGGTGAGGATATCGACGGCACTGATGTGGTCTACTATTATCCCGCCGAGGGTGGCGAGGATAATGTGTAGTTGAAGTTAAGTTCTGCCCCAGTCGGTTGCCTTGTGGGATGGGTTTGGCACCACTGGTTTTATCCTTTATGTTTATATATATTCCGCTGCTATCTTTTGTGTTACTCTGTGATGAATTAGGGTGTGTAAACCCTCTATGTAATATATATAACTCTGCTGCTCGTTTATCTATATTTAGAGTACTTGTGATGTTTATCAATTGCTTGCGATGAAAGTATGAAGTTAGTCGCTTTTCTAGGGACTAGCTGAACATGAGTATGAATTTAGAAATGATGAGATACATGGACGTTGATTCAACCGTAGACTATGTTCTCAGAAGTGTGTATCATGTTTGGTCGTCATCTTCGTGTGGTTTGATGGGCACACTTCGCCGTTTGGGACTGGTGAATCAACTCTTCAAATATCTTTTTATTTTTGAATTCGGCACGTTGGATTTGTATTGTGAGTGGGTAAAGATTATGGCAAGGCTGCGATGAGGATGGATGGTTACCGCATTTATTCGGTTTTTATTCGAGACCTCATCCATCTAGATATTTCGCGTTGTCATAATAATTACTCTCCACGATACATTTTCGAGGTGCCTAGAGCTAATTACAAGTCACATTATCTGAAGGTTGGGGACGGTCCCAATGGTAAAACTGGATGCTTGATCATACTGCGATCCCATCAGGCATAAATCCCTGAAAATAATATCATACACAAATCATCCACTATATATCCAGCCAACATATATAGTCGAAATGGTCATCACTGAGAACAGTGTGCTTGTCTTCTCCCTGATGACACCGATTCCTAATTAAGCGAGGCTCCGGCTATAATAAATTCTAGATCCGATCCATCACTGGATAAAAGGGAGGCGTGACCTACGCAATTTGAGTTTCGACAGTGCACCAATCAAAAGACAGGGATCCGTATGTCCGGGTGCCACGTACAGTGTTGTGGTGAATGCTTACTTCAATCAACGAACAATGCATGCAATTAGAAAGCGTTGAGTTCTTTTAGAGCATCTCCAGCAGGGACCCCAAACTCAGCCCCCAAACAGGTTTTGGGCGGTGAGATAAAAATTTTAGGTCCAGCAGGGACCCTAATAGAGCCCCTAAAATGAGGAGGCCCTCAAATCCAGCCCCCAAGCCCCCAGTCCTGGGGGCTCTACACCACAGCTCCTATCGACGTTTTTTTTGGCGCCTACGACAATTCCTCGTCCACCATGCTGTCGACATCTAGAGGTGGAGGAAGATTGGATTTTTTCTCAAACGAAAACCCTACCTGTCTCGTCACGCCGCCCTGCCCGCCGGCCTCCTGCGCCGGCCCGCCGCCCACCGCGCCGCCCCGCCTCCCGCGCGGCCTGCTGCGCCCCACCGCAGGCCTCCCGCCTGCGTGGCCTCCTGCCCCGCCGCCAGCCTCCCGCGCGGCTTGCTGCCCCCGCCGCCGGCCTCCCGCGCCGCCCCGCCTCCCGCGCCGCCGGCCTCCCGCGCGGCCTCCTGCGCCCGCCGCCGGCCTCCTGTGCCGCGCCGCGAGCGCCAGCCCGCCGCCCACCGTGCTGCCCCGCCTCCTGCGCGGCCTGCTACGCCCCGCCGCAAGCCTCCCACCTGCGCGGCCTCTTGCCCCGCTGCCAGCCTCCCGCGCGGCCTGCTGCGCCCGCCGCCGGCCTCCTGCGCCGCCCCGCCTCCCGCGCCGCCGGCCTCCTGCACGGCCTCCTGCGCCCGCCGCCGGCCTCCCGCGCGGCCTCCTGCACCGCCCCGTCTCCCGCGCGGCCTGCTGCGCCCCGCCGCAGGCCTCCCGCCTGCGCGGCCTCCTGCCCCGCCGCCAGCCTCCCGCGCGGCCTGTTGAGCCCGCCGCCGGCCTCCCGCGTGGCCTCCTGCGCTGCGCCGCGAGCGCTGGCCCGCCGCCCACCACGCCGCCCCGCCTCCCGCGCGGCCTGCTGCGCCCGCTGCCGGCCTCCTGCGCCCCGCCGGCCCCGCGCTGGCCCGCCGCCCACCGCGCCGCCTCGCCTCCCGCGTGGCCTGCTGCCTCCTGCTGCTGCCTCGCTGCTGCTACTGCAATATTTATGTGTTATAAATATTTATGTTTTAATTATAGTGTCAAACTAGACATATACATATAGTCTACGGTAAAAAATAATAGAAAAAAAAATAGGGGCTAAGAAATGGGGGCTGTTGTTAGAGTTCGGAGCATTTTTGGGGTCCAAAGGAAATAGGGGCAGCCCCCATTTAACATTTGAGGGCTCTAAAATAGGGGTTATTGCTGGAGATGCTCTTACAGGGCTAGACGATGACTCAATTTTCAATTCATGGTGCAAATTTTTTCACCATGCAAGGCATGGTAATGTATTTAATTTATTTTGTTTTAATTACATCTCTTTTTTACTGGCTTCCTTGTATCAGCGCCCATATGAATATCTTCAATGCGTATTAACATCAAGCTCCACATCTTCGGGCAATGATGACGGCAGCTGGGACCTTAGGACAATGGGAGTGAGTAGGATGAGGATGATATAGCGAAAATGCCCGGCGCCATGTTCCCCACGCCAGAGTTGAAGTCCCGGCACGGCCTCCTACCTGAGCTCGAGGAGGTGGAGTTTCGCGCCACCTCCACCACGAGTGGGCCATGCCTTGATGGTGTTGGATGGTGCTGCCGCGCTTGTCGAAGAGACAATAGTTAGGGAGAAATAGAGAAGAGAGATGGGAAAATTGATATGTGGCGTCAAGGGTATTTTTGATCTGTCACATTATTTTTCTCTGCTATTCAACCAGATATAAGAGTGTCATTCTCTAAAAGTTGACATTTGCCGTATTCAAGTGCTAAAACTACAAAGTCACAATGTTTTCTTATAACAAAATTTGCCTTAGTCGTAAGGTTACAATGGTGTCATTACCAAGTTAATAAAAGCATTTGTTTAGAATTAAGCAATAGGTTTTTTTTTCTCTGCCACGGTGTAGTGATCAACGACGCTCCCATGAGGCCATGATTCCCATATACCTGCTCTCCAAGTTTTTCCTACCGCTAGTTGGTTGAGGCAGAAAAACGTGGCTGGTGATTGGTTCTCTGGCTGAGTTCCTGTGGGGTCCAACTATTCCTGTTCGTCTATTGCTAGTGCACGAGTGGAGAAGGCTATAGCTGCTAGAGTGCTAGGGCTTACTCCCTCCGTTAAAAAAAAAGACAACTTTTGAATATAAATATAGATATAGACTATGTTTAGATTTATACCTAGAGTTATTTTTTTTAAGATAGAGGGGGTACGTATGCGGGCGGGCCATAGTAGCGACCGTCAACGATAATACTTTTTCGCTGGTGGTCGCAGCCCATCCCCGTGGCCTACTTACTGCAGGCGACCGCTCTTTTGGCCCACCTATATTTTAAAACTGCTAACGCCACGAAAAATCAATTTCGTAGTAGTGGCATTTAGATTACAATTAAGCCAGTGCTTGTTATTATATTCCTGCAAAATTATTATCATGATTAATATTTTGTGATGAAGAATTGACTTTGCAAATGATTTATTTAATGAATATTTGTTAAAAAATATAAGTTAATGTTGACGTGAGTGTGTGTGACTAATATGAGTCAAGTTAGAAAGAACTTGTGCTCGAATATGGTTTCTTTGTTTTTGCATGTGTAGGTGAGTCTTCAAGCCTCGGGAGTATTGCCGGTGATAGATCGGGAGTTGATTTGGGAGAAATTGATGTCCGGATGATCGGAAGATCATGCGGAATACTAAAAGTTAGAGATCAATACATGTGGATGTAAAGATTCTATATGGCATACAAGAAGAATTGTGTGCGTATGAAATGAGGAGTTTATTTTGGATAGAAATCCAAGATTGGAAAGTTTGAGTCCTAGTAGAATTAGGAATTGAGTCCTATTAGGATTAGGAGTGAAGTTCTAATAGGATTAGAGTTGAGTTCTAGTAGGATTAGGAGTTCTGCTCCTACTTTGTGTAGGAGGTCTTAGATATAAATAGATGAGGGATTGAGACCTTAGAGCAATAACTTTTGGAAGAGAAAAAAAGTTAGGGTTTAGTTTTGAGAGAGAGGAGTACTTTGTATGCATTTTGTAAATACATCTTCATGCAATAAAGTTGATCTACTTTCAATAGTTTCATCAAGTTATGTTTTTTGTTCATAGGCGGTTAGATCGGCGGCATCAAGGCGATTGGAGTAACGGCAGGTATGCAATCAGACTGACGGTATACGACAGTGCATTGTAACGCCATCTAGATCAGAGGTTTCTTTTATTTTCGCTAAAAGATTTGGTTATTTGGTTCTTTTTACCATTCACCTACTCTTATATGCTTGGTTCTTGTGTTCGATCCTATAATTCCTATTTTAGTATTGATGTTGAATTAATCCTGGTCTATGTGCTGTCGAGAAATTTGACAATATAAGCATTTCTAAGTACTATTCATAGTATTACTTGTCTCATCAATTACTTTCTATTCAAATTTCTTCTTATCTTAACCCTAATCATATTTTTACTCTCAACCATCCCTTATTTATTGATGGACACTAAACTATTTTCTCTCTAATCTTAATCTCTGTTAAATAACCTATAAATATTTTGAAACCGTGGTAGTATTTCGCTAGCTACTGAATTTTCGAGGCGGTTGTGATTGTTGCTGATGTCATGCGATAATGGCATGCATTGATGTGCATATTAGCTAGGACGCAGCACAGTGTGATCATTTCCTGAGCCGGTGTTTGTCCGCTGCCGACGAAGCACAAATGGTGCAACCTTTGATGTTCTTTCCCCGACACCACACATTCCCATGTAAGGAATTACCATTGCAAAAACCAGCGTGGGCAGAGTAGCTACATTTTCTTGTCACGGATGCGAAAAGTGTATGATTGCCTTTCTGGGGTTACTCAGCTCTGCACCTTTGCACTGTAGGCCTAAAATCTCTCTACACATGAGTGATAATCATGGCAAAAGATGAATACATTGTGCTATAAATATCAGAGGAGAAGGGCCAGCAAAGTGACAAGTAGCCCTGGCAATCCAATAAGTTAATGGTTCATGACAGTACCATGTTATTCAGTGGCAGTAAGTACTCCCTCCGTCTAAAAAAAGTTAATTTATAAAGTTTAAGTTTAGTATAAGTTGAAAACTACTCTCTTACATATACTTAGACCGTAAACTAAGAAGTTTTATCTCTTTGGTATGCCTCTTATATATCCACCCACCAATATTCTTTTTCTATCAGTGAGGCACACTTTGATTTTTCTCTCTACTAAAGTTGATTTAAGATATGTGGGATGCTTTTATTATGGGACAAAGTGAGTATGTGTTTAAATGAAACACTACTGCCTTCCTTTTTTATTCACCATTTAGGGCATGTATACTGTGCCTACTACGTGCTTGCAGCCAATTTAACCTTATTAGTTGTATGTTTTAACAAGTATTTTGAACGTATTAATGAACCTATGCCATATTCAAATGAGAAAAGTTCGACTACACTTGTCCTGAAATATTATCCATTCAAAATATTTTGAACGTATTAATGAACCTAGGCCATATTTAAATGAGAAAAGTTCGACTACACTTTGGCTGAGGAGGGTGTGCGGCAAAGTCCCATAGTTCCATGCATCCTGACACCCCCCACTCGTCTTGCCGGTGCCATGGCCGACAACCACCACCGCCTAGCCCGTGCCGCCGTCGACCATGCCCGCAGCCATAGTGCCGGTGGGGCTCGGCAGGTGGTGACGGCGTCCGCGGGAGATCAGGAGCGGTAGATCCACTGTCACGGCTTCGGGAGCGGCGGATCCGCCGATGGCTGGGCTCGGGCTCATCGATAGCGGGCTGATCTAGCCGACGAGGAGGACCCCAATGATGGCAGGGAGGCCACCAAATCTAGCTGCGGCGGGCCTCCCCGGCGAGGGCTTCGACTCTGCGACGAGAGCACAGTGACCGCGACCACGGCAAGGTCTTCGGTGCAGCAAACGCCGCAAGGTCTTCGGCTCGGCTACGAGACGGCAACGACAATCGCGTGCGGCTCATGTTGCGGCTTGGGGGTTTGCATGGAGGCTTGAGGGTGACGGTGGGGCTTAGGGTCGTCGACGGCAATGGCTCGGGGGAATCGACGGCGAGTGGATCCAAGCGAGCTCATCAACAACGACAGATGAGCTAGGGTTCCTGTGAACGCTGGATTTTTTTATTGCAATTGGATTTTTATAGTACTACTACGGAAAGGCAGATCTCTGGTGGCCAAATCACATTTTCAATGGTGGTTGTGCCAACCACCAGTGATCAAAGGCCAGAGAAAATGCAACTTTTGTCTAGCAGAAAACGACCGCCAGCACAATGCCATTTACGCTGGTAGGCCACATAGCACATCCTTATGATTACCACATTTACATGAACTGATTTGATTGTCCTAATTGCAATAGCAAGAAACACTGTGAGCATCATATAGCAGTCGTGAGAATTATAGCCGCACATTGACAAGTCTTTCATCGAGACTAGTCGCTTAATGTTTGACGAGAAACCTTTAGGTACTCTCACCTCATGTAGACTTTTGCACGATGTCTTTTTCTCCTGTTCTGTCAAGGTGAAGCTAGCCATGTGAAGGTAGGTTTTGCTATTACCTAGATCCATGGGGTGGAGCTCTTTCCTGATATTTATATCAACTAGGTCATTACGTGACTAGTTGATCATGTGTCTTACTCGGTCTGTCAAGTAAGAGCCCAATGGTGCTATCGAACACATTCTTCTCTAGGTGCATGACATCGATGACATGGTGAACCTCCAAATCCTTCCAGTACGGCAAGTATTTAAAGAAGGAGTGTTTCTTGAATGGCACATCGGGTTCGTCCATACTTTTTGTTCCATTCTTTCGCTTTATTCCCTTCTTCTACAACTTTCCAAAAACGACCTTGATGTTCTTTGTCACTGCGAACACCATTTGCCATCATGAGAAGTTGGTGCGTCATCATTCTCCTTGGTGTTTTTGAAATGTCTAGCCCTCATACGGTATTTGTGATTTGTCTTTATGAACCGTCGGTGCCACATATGCACTAGCTTATTAAATCCAAGAAGGTACCTGTATACTATTCCATCGTAGCATATAACACATCCCATCTTCCCTTTAATCTGGCCAGATAGAGAAAACACTGTGGGATAGTCATTGATGGTAACAAAAATAATGACTCTAAGTATGAAGTACTGCCGTAAGAATTCATCCTACACTTGAAATCCCTTGTTCCATAGATCCGCCATATCCTCCATCAACGGTTCAAGAAACATCTATTTCGATACCAGGTTGTTTGAGGCCTTGTATAAGGATGCACAATAAAACATATTTTTGTTTCTGACAGAGCCATGTTTGAAGGTTGTATATGGTTAGGAAAACTGGCTAAGTGCAATATGAACTACTCAAGTGACCAAAAGGGTTCATGCGTCTATACTCAATGCGAACCTTACATTTCTTGGATCCTCTATAAATTCTGGGTGCATTGCATCAAAATTTTTTCACTGTTGAGCATCGGCTAGGTGACGAAGCTTCCCGTCCCTCTTGCGCTTTTTATGATGCCAGCGCATAAGTTCAGCGTCCCTACGGTTCGAGAACAAACGTTTCAGGTTATCTTTGGGTGGCAAGTACCACATCACCAGCTAAGGAATCTTCTTCTTGTTTTGCTCGATTGATGCAGAGTTATCCTCTTGACCAACAACATCGTCCTCTGGAGACTTGTTACCAGTATTGTACTGACTGGCTTTGCACGTTGGGCATCTATCCAACATTGCATGCTCTTTACGATACATGATGCAGTTGTTGACACAAGCATGTATCCTTTTCACACCTAGCGACAATGGGCAGATAAGCCTCTTCGCTTGATATGTGTTGGTTTGCAGGGAGTTAGGTTTCGACAACATCTTCTTCAAGACACTCAACAAATCATTGAAACTACTGTCGGACCAACCATTCTTGACCTTCAATCTCAGAAGTTCAAGCACTAAATGCAACACTGTGAACTCCTTGTCACAACCCTTTGAGTCATCGTACAAAAGTTTTTTCGCTTTCTTCTATAACTTCTCAAAATTATCTAAACCTCTCGCAGACCCTGATAGCACTTCCGGTTCCGTGTATCACAACACCTTCTCTATATGGAAATCATTGTCACCAAAGCCATCAGTATCATCCATCGCAACATGATCATCCTCTAAATCGAAATCATCGCGATCGGATTCATCTACTATAACACAACAACTACTATCTATGAAACCTTCATGCTGATCCTCTTGGGGTGCGGTGCCTTTAATGCCGGTTCTCTCAGATACATTTTCATCGCCATGATAAGACCAAATTGTGTAGTTCTTAATAAATCTGCGCGTCACCAAGTGCGATTTGATTACATCTAGACGACTCCATGTTTTCTGGTTTTTGCAGTCAACAAATGGACAATGGATTTGTTTGATCTTCTTACTCATAGCATGTGCCTTGGCAGCATCAATGAATTTAGAAACTTCCGCAATGTATGACGTATGAAATCTTAGTGTATTGTACATCCATGACCTCGACATCTGCAAATTCAATCGAACTTTTACATGCCTTCGTAGAATTCAGTTCGTATACGGTATAAAAATTGGCAAGAGTATAATTCGTATTGGAAAACAATGAACAAGTTCTCTATGATGCTTACAATATTTTTTTAATTTGACAGGGTATATATATATTTCCTTAACTATTTGCATCGAAATTTGACTTATTTGCATCAAAATGCATCCAAATTAGAAAATATCCAAATATTAACTATATTCCATATAATTATCCAAAAATTCCATACAAAGTAATCAAGTCCGCACAATTCACCAAAAATTCCATAAAAATAAGATAAAAAAGTCCGTCACATAGAATAATTATTACAATTCATATAAAGTTTGTCACCAGCCAACTTCATATAAAAGAGTTACTGATCTTTGCCAAATTGTATTACTCCCATTTTGAATAAAAAATAAATCTAGATCCAAATCAAATCTAGATCTACAAAAAAAATATTAAGACATACTAATGTTTCTCTCTCTTCCAAACTAGATCCAAATCAAACTAACTTAATATACACAAAAACTACCATGTCTAGCTAAATAATCATCATTGATGGATGAGTAAACACCATTTCTCTAAGATTGCATAAAACATTTGGGCCAAATTGAACTCTAAGTTACCAATTAAAAATTGTAGATCTAGATCACATATATATAATAAGAACACTATGCATGAATACAAAATCCACCACATTGAAAACATAAATTTAGAAGTAAACTACATAAAGAAGGTAGGAGAATAAGGATCTAACCTTAGAAACCAAAATCCACTAAAGATTTTGAGTTGAAAACCTTCCCCCCAATATTTTTGCTTTTGATGGAGAGAGAAAGCTCGGACTCTAGTGAACATGGCCGAGGTTGAACATGCCATATAAAGGGGGATTTTCGCAGGCGGTCCACTTAAGCGGCCGCCTGCCACACCATTAATGACTGGTGGCCGCTTGAGTGGACCGCCTGTGAAAATAACCACTATTTTCTCAGGCAGGCCATGTTACACGCTGCCGGCGTTAAAACTAGGCGGCGTGTAACATTGTCCGCTTGTGAAAATAGTGATGATTTCATAGGTGGGCTGCTTGCCACCAGTGATAATACATTTTCACTGGCGGCCGTAGCCCAACCCCCACGGCAAACTTACCGCAGGCGGCTAGTTTTTCGGCCCGCTTGTTTTTTGAATGTGGTGTCACCTAGAAAAATCATTTTTGTAGGCCTATAGGCGGGTGACTTAGCTAGCCACCTGTGAAAGGCTTTTTCGCAGACGGCTGCGTTATGTTGGCCACTTGTGAAGATCTTTTTTGTAGGCGGTCGCGTGCCCGTCTATGAAAATGTTGCATCTCCACAGGCCTTTGATTACGGCGGGACATCTGGTCATCTGTAAAAACGTGTTTTGGCCGCTTGCAAAAACGTGTTTCATAGCAGCTGTATGCTCATGCGATCCCATCGGGCATGAATCCCTGAAAATAATTCCATACACAAATCGTCCACTATCTGTCATAGTGGATTTGGCTTGGGCTATGAAAAATTTGAGTTTTCACAGTGGACCAATCAAAAGACAGGATCCATATGCCCGGGTGCCTATTATAGTGTTGTGGTGAATGCTTACTTTAATCAACAAACAATGCATGCAATTAGAAAACAATAAATTCTTTTACAGGGCTAGAGGACGACTCAATTTTCAATTTATGGTGGAAATTTGTCACTTTCCCTAGCATGGTAATGTATTTAGTTTATTTCGTTTTATTGCTTCCCTTTCTTATTGGCTTCCTTAGATCAGCGCCCATGAGAATATCCTCAGGGCATATTAAGATCAAGATCAACATGTAGTATTTACACAGCACGGACACAATAGAAAAGTTCATTTTGTAGGTAATGTAAATTGATATACTAACACGGTTATTTTTTTTCATTCAATTTCAACTGTTGACTAGGACCAACAAATCAACCAAAGGGGTGAATCCATAGCCATGTCATCGTGGCTCGCCGGTAACCCTAGCGATTTAGTAGTGCTGCCACCTTCCCTCGCCGCCTCCGGAGCAGTCCACCACTGAGCAGCTGTGAGGATGGCAGAGATGGGGTGTCCTTTTAGATGAGCTCAACCACGCCGTGAAGTCCTAGGTCTACACCCTCATGACATTGGCACGAGCTTTGAGGAGGAAACACGGTGGTACGAGTAGTCGACATGGCTTACCATGGTGTGCTCGGTGCCGCCGCCTCTAGGTGGTTTTCCCTGACTTGAGCACACTGTGGCTGCTTGGACCGTCCCGTCGGGAAGGGGAGCCACCGATGGCACCGCTCTAGTGCGGATCCGCACGCTTCACACCTCATTCATGGAACGGAAGGTGGAGCTAGGAGCCATGGCCAAGAACCTCACCGCGTCGCGCGGCGGGGACACATCGGCCGTCTCCATCCCGCGGATGGTGGAGCGTCTCCACTAGACTAGATATGGCGACAACGAGCCCTTCCCCGGTGATAGTGGGCTGCGCTTGTGCCTGCTGGTGGTGTCACAGTGACGGTGATGACACTTCGTCCAGCAGTGGGCGATGGCATGTATCCGGCGGCCGGCGATGGCACGATCAGCTTCTATGGCCACGGTAGTGGCAAGATTTGGGTGAGCGGCTGATTTACAATTCAGTTAATCTCCGACGTTATGTTTTGCTTTGGTTCGACGTCAGTCACCAATGGTGATGCGTGCGAGATCCGATCGGCGCAATGATCGGGCATTGATTTCAGAGTTCTGTTTCTAGGTTTGAGGAGGACAAGGACTATATGCAACTCACATGCCACTGTGCATATGGATATGCGGAATTTTTTTCTAACCATGATGGAGATTTAGCAATAAAACTTGTATTGATGGTTTTAGCTTTGTCCTTAGGCTGGTGTTCTAATTAGTTTTCTTGTTATGCATCGAAGTGTGATTTGTAATTCAGTGTCATAACCTTTGTAATAAGTGGTTGTAGCTTCTTTGAAGCAAAGGCCAGGATAATTTCCATTATCTTAAAAAAACGTCCAACAAACAAGAAGCAAAAATAATTTCGTAGCATCCCCTCCGATGTACTTTCCTTTAAGATCATAAAGTTTTTCAAAAGAGGTGAGTGGGCTAGGATTCATATTCATGGAGGAAACAAATTAGAGTAATCACCAACTGGGAGAGGAGATGCCACATTTCATCATTTGTTTTACGAGCACTCATGGAAAGATAAAATCCTGAACATAGCACATTACCAGTTGATGCGGACTTGCTATGTCTTACATGTGTTTGCACCTGCTGTGCACACTATAGTACCTTCATACAAACTGGCTTGGCTGTACTGTAGTACCATTTCTAGCTTGTTCACATCAAAACCTGGCTGTCCTGGTGCTGCCCATTCCCAAGGAATGAAGTGGTAGATGCAACCCATACACATGAGAGAAGTTTTACTAGCTAGAAAGAAAATTTTAAAAGAGCCTAGGAAAAAACTAAAGAACAATGGTAATAGCTAGACGCAAGTACGCATGGCGCACACATGCATAGCAGTATCACTCTCACTAAGTACAATGGAACTTTCTTCTCTGTAGCACTCCATGTATGAGATGATCAAGAATTGGATATGATGGAAAAGAAAAGATGGGGAGCGAACCAGATCAGTTTGACACTATCACAGAACACTACATTTAGGCCGGCACATCAGTGCTAGGTACCCAATACTCCATGTATGAGGCCTTTCCGCCCCTGCATCGCCCCGCGCCTGCCCAAAAAAAAGGACCAGCACTGATGGGTGGCCATTAGTGCCGGTTGGTTCCCCCAACCGGCAGTGATGAGTGGCCCCCACATCAGTGCCGGTCGGCAGCTCCACCCGGCACTGATGAGACCCAAATCAGTGCCAGTGGAGCCGTTGGGCGGTGCCTTTTGGGCGGCAAACCCATCAGTGCTGGTTGGTGGTTCTAACCGGCACTGATGGGTGTGCTATCAGTGCCGGTTGGTAATACCATGGTTTACCCTATAAATATCTGCCACTCCCACCTCCCCTTTCGAGCTAGATGAGCAGAACCGCCTGTTCTGCTATAGCAGCTCGAGAGGGGGGGGGGGGTGAAATTTTGTCTTTTTTTTTGAATCCTTGAAATTTTGGAAACTTTTTTTGATATATTTGGAAGCTTAAGAGGTCAGTACAATTTCCGCACTCTTACTCCTTTTATAAATCAATGTTGTCAAGTATTTATTCACAATATTTCTTATGCCCCGTAACTAATTACACACCTCGAGCAATATAATAGAACTGTGATAGGCTTAGTTTTTTATTCTCTTTATGTTATAATAATTGCAATTAATATTGTCAAATATTAGGTTATTTATTAACAAGATATTTGCAACTAATTTTGTCATTTTTTAAAATCTTGGTATTTTGGATGCTCTTTTTGGCTTATTTTGGAAGCTCTAGAGGTAATTAAGTATAATTTCTGCACTCTTACTCCTTTCATATATCAATGTTGTCAAGTGTTTATTTACTTTATCTATTACGTCCTATAAATAATTTCACGCCTCAAGCAATATGGTTTGATAATCAATGGGCTTAATTTTTTCCTCTATGTGTGTTATAATAATTGCAATTGATGCTGTGAAATATTAGATTATTTATTAACAAGATATTTGCATTTTATATAATTCTTATGAAATTGTATAGATGGTTCGTCGGTGGATGTACAACTCGAAGCGTAGCTCCATAGAGTACAATAATGGAGTAGCTACATTTTTTAGCATGGCAGAGGAATTCAGGGTGCATGAAAACGCCGATTTTATACTATACCCGTATATTGATTGCAAGGACAGGAGAGGTCTTTCTATGCAAGAAATTCATAAAGACTTAATAACACGTGGTTTCATGCCTAGCTATACCTATTGGAGCAAACATAGTGAAAATCAGAATGAGACACCTGGTGCGGCGAGTATCGATACATTGAATGAGGAGGGATGGGAGTTTGATGATGATGGTCCATCCCCGTCGGTCAATGACCTCCCCGCAAAAGTTGGTCTGGATCAGATGCTGCGCGACAGGGAGGGTGATGAGTACAAGACCAACGATAAGGAAAGAGAGAAGTTTGACCGCATGCGTAGGGACAATGAGACACCTTTCTTTTCCGGCTGCAACAAGACAAAATTGCATGCAGTCCTGTCACTGCTACAGCTCAAGGCAAGCAACGGTTGGTCAGACAAAAGCTTCACAGAGCTACTGTCTCTCTTGGGGAAGATTCTTCCAGAGGATCACGTCCTGCCGGAGGCAACGTACCAGGCCAAGCAAATAATCTATCCACTGGGACTAGAAGTTCAGAAGATACATGCATGTCCAAATGAATGCATTCTTTATCGCAAAGAGTATGCAGACCTAGATACATGTCCGGTGTGTTAGGTATCACGATACAAACACATGGACGGTGTCAATGAAGCGGACAAGTGTGAGAAGCACAAGAAGCAAATCCTGGCAAAAGTGGTGTGGTACTTCCCTATAATTCCTCGGCTCAAGCGTGTACGCAAACAAAGACCATGCGAAGATGATGCGATGGCACGCCAAAGAGGGTAAGAAAGATGGAATGCTTCGGCACCCAGCCGATGGGGCCCAGTGGAGAAACATTGATAGGAAGTACACCAAGTTTGCGTTAGAAACAAGATATGTAAGATTTGGGCTAAGTACCGATGGAATGAATCCGTTCGGCGATATAAGTAGTCGTCACAACACCTGGCCAGTGGTGCTTTATATCTACAACCTTCCCTCTTGGCTATGTATGAAGTGCAAGTACATGATGATTCAACTGATTATCCAAGGACCAAGACAACCCAGCAACAATATTGATGTGTACCTGAAGCCATTAGTGGAAGATCTTGTCGAGCTTTGGACAAATGGCGTACATGTGTGGGATGCGTACAAAAGGAACTACTTTGATTTGCGTGCAATGTTATTTGTCACAATCAACGATTACCCGGCGCTAGGCAACCTCGCAGGATAGACCGTGAAAGAAGCCAACTCATGCGTGCAATGCTTGGATGATACTACGCACCTATGGCTCCCCAACTCAAGAAAAATGGTTTACATGCATCACCGGAGGTTCCTCCGTTCACGCCACTTGTACTGCAAGAACAAAAGAGGGTTTGATGGGACTGTGGAAGATGGTACGGCTCCTAAGCATAAAACCGGGCAACAAATATTCCAAAAGGTGAAGGACGTCAGTGTTACCCTTGGTAGGGGATGTTCCAATGCACCATCACGTGACGACGTGCCAATTCTGTGGAAGAAGAAATCTGTCTTTTGGGACTTGCCATACTGGGTGGATCTAGATGTTCGTCATGCGATCGATGTCATGCACGTTGAAAAGAATGTTTATGACAATCTTATCGGGATATTGCTGAACATACCTAGAAAAACAAAGGATACACTCAAATCAAGGAATTACCTCAAAGAACTTGCGATCATGGAAGAGTTGCACCCTCAAGAAAAAGATGATGGTGGCACTACCTCCCGGCTGCCTCCTACACCCTCAGTAAGGCCGAGAAAACCAGCTTTTGTGAATGCTTGCACGGAGTCAAGGTACCATCTGGATACTCGTCCAACATTAGAACTAAGGTCAATATGAAAGAGAAGAAATTAGTTGGTATGAAGTCACATGATTGTCACGTGATGATGACACAACTGCTCCCCATTGCGATAAGAGGCATTCTGCTGGAGAAGATCCATGGACCAATTACAAAATTGTGTGCATTTTTCAATACTATCTCACAAATGGTCATGGATCCTACAACGCTGCAGAAATTTCAGGAAGACGTGGTCATTACACTATGCCAGCTAGAGATGTGTTTTCCTCCATTGTTTTTCGACATCATGGTGCATCTCATCGTTCAGCTTGTGAAGGAGATTAGAATCCTAGGCCCCGTGTATATGCACCAAATGTATCCTTTCGAGAGGCTCATGGGGTTTTTGAAGAGTTTCGTCTGTAACAGGTCCCGTTCGGAAGGCAGCATTGTCAAGGGTATTTCAACCGAGGAGGTCGTCAAGTTCTGTATCGACTATATGGATCTCAAACCGATTGGTGTCTTGCTCTCTCGCCATGAGGGGAGGCTACATGGTAAAGGAACAATCGGTCAGAAAACAATGTACGCTCCTGATGTCGTATCGATTCGGCAAGCCCATTTCGTGGTGCTGCAACAATCGGTAGTAGTGTCCCCGTATTTTGACATTCATTTGAACATGCTGTGAAGACAAAATCATGCAAGGTCAGAAGCATGGATCTTGAAGCAACATAGGCTTCGTTTCGGTGATTGGCTGAAAGTGCATATCATTAATACGGGCACATACAATGAGTAGCTGAGACATTTGGCTTGGGGGCCATCTAACATAATCTTGACATTCGAAGCATATGTTATCAATGGGTTTACTTTCTAGACGAAGAGGCAAGATGCAAAGAGTACAAACCAGAATAGTGTTGTCCGCTATGATGCCTACAACAGTGACGGCCACAAGGACACATACTACGGAGTCATAAATGATATATGGCAGCTAGACTATGGAGCTCTTAAGGTCCCTTTATTTAGGTGCCAATGGGTCAATATCAATAGGGGCATAAGGATTAGAAAAGATGGAGTGACTACTGTAGATCTAAAGCAAGTCGGATACAATGATAAGCTATTCGTACTTGCCAATGATGTAACACAAGTCTTCTATGTGACTAACCAATCAGCCACGGGATGCCACATGGTTCTTCAAGGAAAAAGAAAGTTCGTCGGAGTTGACAACGTTGTTAGTGAAGAAGACTACACTCAGGACTTTGAGGTACCTTCCTTCACAGTCAACATCAACATGGGTGATGAAGATCTGCTCGATAAGGACGCCACATACGTACGTCATGATCATTAGGAGGGCGTGTTTGTTTCGACAAAATAGAGACAATAATCTAGTTTTTATGTTTAATTATCGATGCCCATGTATCCATGGTTAATCAATGTATCCATGTAATATTTGGTATAATATTTGAAGCTATGTCACGACAAAATATGCTTTTAGTATTTGGTTAGTATTTATTTTATTACTATTTTAATCCATTGGAAATAATAATTACAAATAAAATGTCACAACAAAATATGCTTTAGTATTTATTTTTATTATTATTTTAATCCATTGGAAATAATAATGACAAATAAAATGTTATGACAAAATATGCTTGTAGTACTTATTTTTATTACTATTTTAATCCATTAGAAATAATAATTACAAATAAAATGTCACGACAAAATATGCTTGTGGTATTTATTTTTATTACTACTTTAATCCATTGGAAATAATAATTACAAATAAAATGTCAGGACAAAATATGCTTTTAGTATTTATTTTTATTACTATTTTAATCCATTGGAAATAGTAATTACAAATAAAATTTCATGACAAAATATGCTTTTAATATTTATGTTTATTACTATTTTAATCCATTGGAAATAATAATTACAAATAAAATGTCATGACAAAATATGCTTTTAGTATTTATTTTTATTACTGTTTTAATCCATTGGAAATAATAATTACAAATAAAATGTCATGACAAAATATGCTTTTAGTATTTATTTATGCTTTTTAGGGTATTACTCATCTATGCCGAGTATTATTAATACTCGGTACAAATAGAGTTGTATCGGTGCCGGGTATAGTTAATACCTGGCATAGATGATACCCCTATATATTTATTCCACTTGCCGTTGTATCTTCCCAAACCCTCAGCTCAGTGGTCACACACCGTGCCGCCGTTGCCGCCTCGACGATGCCGCCCGCAGCCACCGCCGCCGCCCAACACCACCACCGCTAGTGCCTCAGATCACGTTTCCTCCATGTTTGCTTGAGTTAGCCAAGAAAGCGACCCTAACAGAGATAGCGACCCTATTCAAGAAGTATAAGGCTGACTTATACAAGAATTTTGTGGCAAAGGTGGAGAGACCGGACTTCAACCTTCCCCGCTAGAGAAACTTGGAGGATTTATGGGATGAATTCATTGTATAGAAGACATCTGACGAATCCCAATGGATTAGCGCACGTAATAAGGCCAACTCCCTGAAGAATACAGACCCCCATTGTCTTGGCCCTAGAGGTTATCTGAACAAGGAGCACGAATGGGATCTTCGGGAGGAGGAGTTGGAGAAAAGAGGTGTTCAAACAGCGGTAAAAGGATGGACAAGGAGAACGAGAAACTACTCTATGGCAAGGGGGTCTAGTCTCTCGAATGACGGGAGCTTAATTTCAAGAGGTGCTCGAGAAGAGGAGGTAAACCAGAGGTTAGCCGAGGCTAACCTTAAATCATCACAAGGAGAGTTCGTGCCAGACCGTGAGAATGATGAGCTGACACTCGCCCTTGGGAACAAAGAGCACTCTGGCCGCACGAGGAGAGTGGGAGTGGTTCCATGGAAGCTTGGGTTTCTAGAATCAGTCGATAGCTATAGATCTCGCAGTAGGGGCAAGCATGTAGACACGCGTCTTCTGTGGGAATCAATCACTGCTGAGGTCTCATCACAGCTCTAAGCAACAATGGATCAATAGGTTGAAGCTAGGTTGTAGGAACACACAGTAAGGTTGGCGACGCAGTTTGAAGAAAGGTTGCAAACTGCACTAACTCAAATGCAAGCAGGAGTGACAGTAATGCCTAGCCCAGCAAAAGCAAGCCCAGCCAGTCATAAGAAAAGCAGCTGTGCATCTACTGATGTCACACCCTGAATTTCCATCCAAAATTCAGGTATTTTATTGTGTATAGATCCTCATCCAGGAATCAACCAAGGCACACATGACATAGTTGATAACAAAGTAATTGTTTACATAACGACTGTATTTATTACAGAGGCGAATGGCACCTCTCAAAATAATAAAGTCTAAGCAGTGAAAAATAAACTACGGACGACGTAACGAATTCCCACTCCACGCAGTTGACCAGGCTCCCGCTCAGTCCACCAAGAAGTCTTCCTTGCTGGAGTACTCCTCTGATGATGATTGTTGATTGCAAGGTGAGTACATGAAATACTCCGCAAGCCACACAACAAATATGCAAGTGCACAAATATACAAAGGATGGCATAATATGGCTCGAATTGCATAAACAACATTTAATAAAATATTTAAGAGAGTAATAAAACAGTAATCAATAATCAATATTAACCAACACCATACCGCTCCCCAAAGCGACATAGGCCCAACCACTCCAACCTGGAGCTAATCATCTTCCACCATTCATTATTTAATTAAGGTAGTGTGGGGCTAATCATAGAAAACATTGCTAGGCCCGCCCATTAACCATGGGCACGGCTATTTGAATAGTATTACTCTGGCTAGAGGCGTACCAATTTACCCACAAGACACAACTCTACAACACATCATTGTGTGCCTTAATACCACCACGGTATCTTGGAAAGGAATTATGACAGGACCCTCCATGTGACCTGCACAACAAGAGTACCGCCCGCTGGACCACCAGTACAATGATAGGTAATCAAATCAATAAGGCCATAATCAAGGATAAAGGCTTCCTTTCCAAATGCCATTACAAAAATAAATACATAGTTGAAGAAAAATATAGCTTAAAATATAGGTACAACATGCTCAAAGGGGGTTGAGGAATCTGTGTGACATGCCTTGCTGCTCTGCACAAACTTTTGAACTTTCCTCGAGAAATCCCGACTCTTCCGGAATGTCCGCGGCTAGAGGCAATAAACAAAAATGAGCAAAATAGTATATAAGCACACATCAATAGTACAATATTATATTTTTATTGGGTAGATCTTGATTTTTAAAGAATTTTGCAAGTTGAATCACCCCAATTGGAGTTCGGATGAATTAGTTATGAATTTCCAAAGTTTAATGCCTATTTCAAATGTTAAAGAAATTATTAAACGATTTATGACATCATTTAAGATTTAATTTAATTCAGGGAAAGGATTTATGGCGTTAGCACTGTGTCAAAGGGCAGCTGACACTTGGGCCCCACCGATCAGTGAGAGAAAAGGCTCGGGTCTATGGTAGACTATGTCTACTGTGGTCCACAGAGATCTCAACGGTTTGGATTTAAAAAGGATTAGATCGGATGGCTCGGATAGGTTAAAGGTTTTGAGATGGATCGGAGGGCTGAGATCTGATCCAACCTAGATCGAATGGCTAGGATTTAATCACGATGATCAATGGCTCGGATCTAATTTGATCAGTTGGATTGCGTGGCTGATCCTTACCATGGGTAAAACAACGAAGAGCGGCGACGGGACTGCCCGGCGTCAAGCTTCTAACGGCAAAGCACCTTGGGTCCTCAGCAGCGCAGCGGCTTCGACGGTCTTTAGGGGCGGGAAGGTGGCAGCCTAGCTCTCTCATGTGCTAGCGGTGCTGACAGAAGTGACGGCAAGCGTTGGCGACGGCTAGGGTGATGTCAGCGCTAGGTTGGAGCTCGGCGGCGACGGCGGAGTGGAAAACTCTTGGCGCTAGGGCACGGGCGGTGAGGATTTGCTAGGGTTGAGGTGGAAAGAGAGAGAGGGGCACCGGAAGGTGCTATTTATAGCGGCGGGGAGGAGAGATCGGCTCGAATATGGCGGCGGCGGCGGCGGCGAATTAGGTTAACACATGGAGTCCCGAAGCTTCACTAGTCCGTGTCGAGGTCAATTCCTTCGGTTTCACGCCACGATTCTTGGGGTAAAAGAGGGAGGAGGTCTTGGGGATCAAAACCTCTCTACCAGCTAGATAAAAACCCAATAGTGGCGAGTGGATTTGAGTGGGATTCACGGCGGTGGCATCAGACTGCACAGGAGCCCTCCGACTCGAGGTCGGAGATGATCCCAATAGGTAGGACCCACTGTTGACGAGCGCGGAGGGGCGTGGGCGGCCGCAGGCTGTGGGCCGACGCGTGCGTGTGGAGAGGTTGAGTGCACAGTGTTGGGCTGAAAGCGGCCCGGGAACAGGAGAGGGGATTTTATTTCCTTTTTTATTTAAATGTTGTAAAGCTCATTTAATTCACCAAAAATACTTTCCTTGCTCAAATATATCCCAGAAAATTCTAGGAGATAGATAATTAAGCAAAGTATTTTCTAAAATTATCTCCAAGCCAACTTTTGTTAAGATTTTCCTCTGTTTTTATTATTTGCACTCCTTGAAATTTTTAAATATATTTCTAAAATTCCTTTTCACACACTATTTTTTAAATTAGGTAATTTGAGGGTGTTACAAATCTACACCCCTTAAACGGAATCTCGTCCCGAGCTTCGGAAGATCAGGCGAAGAGATGCGGATGAGCGGACTTCAATTCATCTTCACGTTCCCAGGTAGCTTCCTTTTCCGAGTGATTGCTCCATTTTACTTTACAAAACTTTATCACCCGGTTCCGAGTGTTTCTCTCACTGGTCTCCAAGATGTGGATAGGCTTCTCAACATAAGTTAAGTCTTCATGAATCTCTATCTGTTCTAGGTCAGCTTCTTCGATCGGCACTTGTAGGTACTTCTTCAACTGGAACACATGAAAAACATCGTGTACCCCAGCCAAGGTGGGAGGCAACTCTAACTGATAAGCAACTTCGACTTTTCAGCCCAATATCTGGTACTGTCCCACATAACGTGGTGCCAACTTTCCTTTCGTCTAGAATCGGTGAACTCCCCGAAGTGGCATGACTTGTAAATACACATAGTCACCTTCCTCGAAACTGAGGTCTCTCCTATGATTGTCCGTGTAGCTCTTCTGACGAGACTAAGCTACTCGTAGGCGCTCCTGTATAATTTTCCCTTTCTCTTCTGCTTCTTGTAGAATGTCAGTTCCATATACTTGCCATTGTCCAGTTTGATCCCAAAGTAGGGGTGTGCGGTACTTCCGTCCGTATAAAGCCTCAAATGGGGCCATCTTGAGACTTGCTTGATAACTGTTGTTGTAAGAGAACTTGGCATACGGTAAGCTCTTGTCCCAACTTCCACCGAAGCCTATGGCACAAGTCCTCAGCATGTCTTCTAAAATCTGGTTGACCCGCTCGGTCTGACCATCCGTTTGCGGGTGGTATGCGGTCCTGAAGTTTAACCGCATACCCATCTCCTCTTGAAGTCCCTGCCAAAACTTGAAAGTAAACTGGCTTCCTCTGTCTGACACGATCTTGCGTGGCACACCATGCAAACACACAATCTGGGCCATATACAGTTCTGCCAACTTGCCACCAGAATAGGTTGTCTTGACTGGTAGGAAGTGGAGTCGAATCCTGATGCAATCCTTGGCAATCCGGTGATAAAGTCGATTCCCACTTCTTCCCACTTCCATTCTAAAACCTTGAGGGGTTGCAGCAATCCTGCTGGTCGCCAATGCTCGGCCTTCACACGTTGGCATACATCACAGACAGCCACATACTCAGCTATTTCCCTTCGCATGCTAGACCACCAAAACTTCTCCTTAAGGTCTTGGTACATCTTGGTGTTGCCAGGATGGATGGAATACTGAGTACCATGGGCTTCATCCAGAATTAGCTTCTTCAATTCCTCTTTGTCCGATACACAGATCCGTTCTCCGAACCATATCATACCTTGTTCATCTTCTAGAAATCCACTAGCTTTACCCTTTTTCATGTTTTTCTTGATCTCCATAATGTCTGGGTCGTTGATCTAAGATTCCCGGACCTGATCCACCAGTGTAGATTGTGCTTCCTGTGGGTGCCATGGGCCCCGGGTACCTCATGACAAGCATATGGGCCACTCGGATAGAGGATGGGCCTAGCCTTGTAATTAGAGATATAGCTAGATTCGACAGACTTTGCCTTGTATAGAAAGGAATATACAGTCCTAGTCGGGTGCGTTATATCTCTAAGAGGAGATCCCTTGGCCGTAATCCGGTTGGGACTCCTATCTTGTAACCCTGTCCCCCAGTATATAAGGGAAGGCAGGGCGCTCCATGAGGGCAGGTTGAGTTGGTTCACCAGAATCACCACCGTAAATCCTCAAAGGAATAACACCACAACTGGATGTAGGGTATTACCTCACATTGAGGGCCTGAACCAGTATAAAATCTCTGCGTGTTCCTTTGCAATCCATCAAGTTTCCATCCGCCGAGTAGCCCCATATATTTATTGCCGGTGTAAAACATCGACAGTTGGTGCACCAGGTGGGGGCTTCGGCATGATCTACATCTACAAGCTCAATGGATCCAGCAACCGGAGTTGACGGCAGCAAATTCTCCCCGAAAGACACAATAACTTTCGGAAGCCTCAACTTCGTCGCCGACCAGATCGGCAATCTCACCTTGGCCGACTTGGACTCAATCCAATCTGCCAGGGAACAGGCCGACTCCGCGCTAGTTGGCCCACACGATTGTGCAGTAACCCTCGTCGACTTGCTGCAGCAATCTTCATCTTGTCCGGATCTCGGGACAACTCTTTCCTTTGGTGTTCGACTCAGACTCGGCCTTGAGCCGGCCAAGATCGAGCTAAGAAGGGAAGGGATCGTCAATCTCCCATACAGACTCGGCAACGCCGCGGATATCTTCAGACAACATCCGACGCGGCAAACCCGATCCCCTGGAATTCGACTCGGATATGGCCCAGAGCTGCTCGAGATCGGATCTAGGGAGGTTGGAGTTATAATCACCCCCATCAATTATTCCGACTACGACTCTCAGTCGGATTCCGACTCTAAGTCGGACAGCAGTTCGGCAAGCTTCTCCCCGCCACGAGAAATCTTCATGCCATCCAAAGGCCCTACTCCTACTCAGGAATCACGCCGACTACATGAGCAACAAGAGGAGGAGGCCTGCCGACTGCGAGAACAACGGGAGGAAGAAGCAAGACGCCTGCATGCCCACAACGATGATCTACGTAGGGCTGGGCGAACCGCTCAGCAACAAACCCTCCAAATCCTAGTCGGCGACCACGACGTCTTCGTTACTCCCCAACAGAACATCGTGGCCGCTGCAACTCTACTGGATACACTCCATTTCAGGCCTGATCACCAGGCCACCCCGACGATCGCAAGGATAAAAGCCATGCTTACCGTTGCTGCATGTCAGCAGCACCAACAGTGGGGTGATACCCTCATACCGACCAACCGGTCGGCATCCCTAACGGCAGTCTCGTCCACCTCAAAGCGACACCGAGCGGCCGGCTCTAGTCGACAGCACACAGAGTCACACCAAACGTCACTCGGCAACCCCAATGATGACTGGCGGCTCCGAGGCCAACCACAGCGTGACCTTCAGCAAAATATCAGCGCTCGGCGCCGTGAACGAGAAGAAGATGAGCAACGCCAACTAGAGGACAAGAACAAGCGTTTCGGCCTCCACCACGAGCGGTTTCACCGCCATATTCGGAGTCGGAGCCCTCATGAAGACGAAGGCATACCGACCTTCACCCAGGAGCTACAACAGGTTGATTGGCCGTCGGGTTTCAAGCCTACAGGCATCGATAAATATGACGGCAAGACCAATCCTGAGTCCTGGCTCACGGTCTACACTCTGGCGATCCGAGCAGCTGGAGGAAATCACAAAGTCATGGCTAACTACCTCCCAATCGCTTTAGCCGACTCAGCGAGGACATGGCTAACAGGACTTCCCAAGCAATCAATCGGCTTCTGGGGAGAACTCCGGGAACGCTTCATTGCCAACTTTCAGGGAACATATGAGAGGCCATTTTCCGAGCACGACCTGTATCAGTTGCATCAAAGGAAGAACGAGTCTCTTCGTGACTTCATCAAGAGGTTCTCTGAGAAGAAAAATTCAATCCCGAAGATCAAGGACGAGGTCGTCATCACCCCCTTTCGAAAAGGAGTCAAAGACACCTCGTTCATCGACAAATTCACTCGGAAGCCTCCCAACTCTGTCAAGGCTCTATTCGACATGGCGAACAAATACGCCGACTCAGCCCACGCTGTTGCTGAGGCCCTTGAAGATAAAAAGGCATCCTGACAAAAGAAGCGGGAGGACACTGATGATGCGATCCCGACTAAAGTTGGGAATCGCAAACACAAGTCGGACGGCTTCATTGTGGCAGTCGGTCACAACCGTCTTCGACCTTCAACAACTGAAGATTATCAGAACAACAAATGACATGCTCGGGGGCTCAAAAGCCCAAACGCAAGGATGGCATCCCCACTCCCAAATACCGAACAGCTAAGTCGCTTCCTGATAAAAATTTCCTCATTTGGCTTTGCCAATGCCGCAGCCACTTACACCTAATAGGTGTACAAGCTGCATCTTTTTTTAGGTTTTTCCTCTTAAATGGTTGCAAAAGTACTTGAGTAGCAAATTCTGATCCGTGAAACTTTGCTCCATGAAAGACGAACTCAAGTCACCCAAAACGCATGTCTGGGAAAGAGCCACGAGCCAACTCCCGACGCTAGGGGGCTATGACTAGTCGGGCAGAGTGTTTAAACGTAAGGGGTCAACTACTCGAGGAAATTAATATCAAAAAGAGAAAGAACACGTATTTACATATATTGTAAAATACATTTTATTCGGGTGATTGTTTTCATCATCAGATGCTACTCATCCGATATCTTTATAATGCAGGGCCAGTTTCGGATACGCGTGACAGGAACTCAGGGCTACGAGCCCATCTCCTACACTCGGGGGCTAGACCAGTCTGCCAAGGATCACTCAGAATGCTCCATGAGGGCTATTGTCCGGGTACTCACGCCAGTCGGGATGTCATCTTCCCCGGCTACGCCCCATGTGGGCCAATAACCAACCTTCGACGACAGCCGGAGCTCGGATACCACTTGGCTGGGTGAGGTACACCCCATGAGGGTCGCCAGCCGAATCCTACGCTAATGCTAGGTTTGGGTACCTCATCCGGTCACAACTTCGCTGGGTAAAGTGCGCCCCATGTGGGTCGCTAGCCGAATCCTACGCTAATGCGAGGTTCGGGTACTTTATTCGGCTAATAACCGACCTCCAGCGCTAGTCGGAGCTCGGGTATAACTCTTTTGGATAGGCTACGCCCCATGAGGGTCGCCAGCCGAATCCTACGCTAATGCAAGGTTCGGGTACCTTATTCGGCTTTACCGAAGTCAGAGAAGATCTACGTCGTCAAAACGCATCCGGAGTTCTTATGCACTGCGTCACACCTGGGGAAGGCAAGCAGATTCTGCGATATACCTACTCAGGCACCTGTGGCAACCAGGCTGCATCTAGAACATAAGTTAGAAAAGCTTGCGAACAAGGGTTCCTCTGGCTGATTACGGTTACCAGCATTGGAGTACTCATCCCGACATGCGACGGATGCCACTTTTATAGAGCTCCGCTGGGTAGGTCAGTTTTGGCCGGCTTATTTGGTAGCAACCACCAAGATATGAGTTCCTACAGTAGCATGCTCTATGTGGGCCGCCCGCAGGCTGAGTTGAAATTATAGCGCTGGTGCTACCAACAGGAGCCGATGAGGTAAACAGATATGCTTCATGAGAGCCTTATTGCTAAACATATGTGTTTGGGTATCTGTTTTATCCACCAGGTCTCGAGGATATATCCTTACAAGGATCACAAGCTGGTCTTCATTAAAATTGGGGATGCAGGTATCTTTCTCGGGTACACCTAACCACGCCGTGGATTTATTTTCATAAAGTGGTACTCGGCTTACATGCATGGCCATCAGTTGCCATGAGCAACATTATTCCCGCTGACATGATGCGGAAGAGTCTAACTTTCGAGTAGTGCACTACTCGGGAGAGACTATAAATTTCTCATTCCCGTTGACATGACGCGGAGGAGTCTAACTTCTGGGTGGGACGCCACTCGGGAAAGACTATAAACCCCTCTTTCCAGCTGACATGACGCTGAAGAGTCCCATATACGAGTAGTATCCTACTCAGCAAGACTATAAATACCCATTCCGATTGACATGAAGTCGAAGAGTCCTACATACGAGTAGTTCCCTGCTCGGTAATACTATGAATCATATTCCGGTTGACATGATACCGAAGAGTCTCATATACCAGTAGTAATCTACTCGGGAAAGACTTCCAGGTTAAAGATCTTTGGCTTTATGTTTAATTGTCTTCACAATTAAGCACAAAGTTGGGGGCTACACCTAATAGGTGCACCTATTCGGCGCACACTATTTATATATCTACATGAAGCCCTTTATAGCCTCGCTGCCAATTGACATGAAGCAGGACTCGGGAAGAAGACTCACTCGGACAAACAGTACTCAGGAGCAAGGCACTCGGGAAGACTTCACCGTGGAGGATGAGCACTCGGCATCAGCTGTGACTCAACTATGAAGGTCTTAGGGGCTACTATGGGTGCCATGGGCCCCGGGTACCTCATGACAAGCATATGGGCCACTCGGATAGAGGATGGGCCTAGCCTTGTAATTAGAGATATAGCTAGATTCGGCAGACTTTGCCTTGTATAGAAAGGAATATACAGTCCTAGTCGGGTGCGCTATATCTCTAAGAGGAGATCCCTTAGCCGTAATCCGGTTGGGACTCCTACCTTGTAACCCTGTCCCCCAGTATATAAGGGGAGGCAGGGCGCCCCATGAGGGCAGGTTGAGTTGGTTCACCAGAATCACCACCGCAAATCCTCAAAGGAATAACACCACAACTGGATGTAGGGTATTTGTCGATGTTTTACACCGGCAATAATATTATGGGGCTACTCGGCGACCTGGAATTCGGTGGATTGCAGAGGAACACAAGAGAATTATACTGGTTCAGGCCCTCGATGTGAGGTAATACCCTACGTCCAGTTGAGGTGTTATTCCTCTGAGGTGGTTTTGCGATCAATGATCTTGCGTGCCCTCATGGGGCGCCCTGCCTCCCTTTATATACTAGGGGACAGGGGTACATGTAAGGATCCCAGTCGGATACGACAAGGATTTCCTTCTTAGAGATAGAATCCTATCCGACTAAGGCTATGTTTCCTTATTATACAAGGCACAGCCTGCCGGGTACTATCTTATCTCTAATTACATGGTCTGGCCCATCCTCTATCGAGTGGCCCATGTGCTGGTAATGAGGTACCCGGGGCCCATGGCTCCCACAGTAGCCCCTGAGACCTTCATAGTTGAGCCACAGCTGATGCCGAGTGCTCATCCTCCACGGTGAAGGTTACCCGAGTGCGATGCTCCCGAGTACTCTTTGTCCGAGTAAGTCTTCCCGAGTCCTGCTTCATGTCAGCTGGCAGCGAGGCTATGAAGGGCTTCATGTAGATATATGAATAGTGTGCGCCGAATTGGCGCACCTATTAGGTGTAGCCCCCGACTTTGTGCTTAATTGTGAAGACAATTAAACATAAAGTCAAAGATCTTTAACCTGGAAGTCTTTCCCGAGTAGATTACTTTGGGTATTTGCGACTCTTCGGTATCATGTCAACCGGAATAAACTTTATAGTCTTGTCGAGTAGAAGACTACTCGTATATAGGACTCTTCGACTTCATGTCAGTCGGAATATGAGTTTATAGTCTTTTCCGAGTGGCGTCTGTGGCGCCTCCCGACTAGGTGGAAGGCCACCATGTGCATAAGGCACCCGATCCCAGGATCAGTAGTCGGGTACGCACAACAATGATACAACACAGAGCTACAATAATACATAAACGGAGTACTTACATATATGTACAAGGAGATCCATCCAGGACAGACCCGGGATGGGCATAAATAATCAACAGGTAAACTAACGAGACAGCAGAAACAGGGCGGAAGCTGGGCAAAAACTACTCCACAGGCTCGGTTGGGAACTAGGCTCGAAACCTTCAGAAGTCTTCGTAATCGGCCTGGTCTTGGAGGAACTCGGCAGCAGTCGGATCTTCGTCTTCTTCTCCAAAACCTACTATACATATATATGAACAAGGTGAGTACTTTCGTACTCAGCAAGCGGAAATGATGCCATGTCGGTCAGACAGAAAGGCTAAAGGTTCATTTGCGAAAATTGCCTTTAGAAACTCTTTTCTTGCAAACACTAGTGAGCTTAAATTTTTGTTGTCGGACAGAGGCTCACGCCCTATCCATTCCGCAAGTTGCTTTCAACAACTCACCACTTAATGGAATTCAAGCATAAACATATATGTTCTTATCATCTTTTGCTTCGTATTTGCTGGTCCTGTACTTCCGAGTAGCTACAACACTCGTTGACCCTGAGACTCGGCTACAACCAAATCTCAGCTGTGGCACTTGATGCCCGCTACACTGGCTACAACCAGTAGCTAGTCGGCCGCCCTGGCTACAACCCGGGGGCTCATCATCGCTGCCCTGGCTACAACCCGGGAGCATGATCATGGCACTAAATGCCCGCTAGGCTGGCTACAACCAGCTAGCTAAGTCGCCGCCCTGGCTACAACCCGGGGCCGAACACTGCTGCCCTGGCTACAACCCGGGAGCCTGTTTCTGGCTATGGCACTAAATGCTGCCGCTAGGCTGATCTTCATCCTGTTTACTATACACTTGTTTATGTGCCAGCTACACAGCTAAAGGCACGGTTCCCTTCCATCAAACACTTTCACAAATCACTGGCAAACAAATCTACGCTATGGAATCACCTTGCATCGCCCTTAACCGTGGGCACGGCTGTTCGAACAGTTCTGCTAAACTCTGCAGAGGGTGTGCGCTTTACCCATCCGACACGAAAATTACACCGAGTACTGGCCTGTACCCAGAAATTCGTGACAAGGCCATTTCCAGAGCCAGTCTAGAGTCATCCAATGCCAGCCGAAAGATCCACACAGGATTCAGTGGTCGGCACTGAACTTCCCTAAACCTACTATTTACTCGGCCAGGGGCATCCCATAATCCCCGTCTGGTCGCACTGTAAGATGCTCGGATGGAATTCCCAAAGGAAACGGTCCTTAATGATGATACATAGCCAAGCCACACAGGCACTGTCTCTGTATATCAAGATTTTCACAACTTTATTTGTTTCACAAACACGCCGATACACGGAGTACCGGGTTTTTCAATCAGTTTGGTAAAACCCAACGTTTTTCCCAACGACAAACAACGTTGCAGGGCTAAGCCATTCTACTCGGCATCGTATCCTCAGATAGGATGCTAGCGTGCCATTTGTGGGGCTCTTCAAGGGAGAAATATAACAACATCCTACCAAATAAGTGTTACTACTGGGTAGGTCCATCGGTTGCGCTTGCAAAACCGAGGCCAACAGTTTAAAAAGGTGTAAACTAAGCATGCATAATATTTTCCAAACAACATAGTTTTGCATATATGGGAAACAATATGATCAAAGAGGCTTGCCTTGTTCCAAGAAGGGGTCTTCTTCGGCGAAGGCGGCTTCTGGATCGTCCACCGGTTCAGGCTCTGAACAAGCAGAAAGAAACACTGATAAGCAGGAGAAGTAAAACACCAAGAAAAAGGATCAAGAGGTAGTCGGCTGCAGAAAAGGGGGCAGTCGGCTGAACCAGGTTTGCGAACCAGGCGACAGAGCTCCAAAGCTTGAGAGGACGAAACTTAGCAGAGCTGGAGCTGGCCGGTTTGCAAAACAAAGGAAGAAGGAGCATGGATGGCTCAATATATAGCCGGCGTGCAAGAGTGAGGCACGGTGGAGTTGGGCAACGGGTAGGGAGAAAAAGTCAAGGTGAACTGACAAAGGATTTGACAGGGAGTGACCTTGGAGTCCAACTGGTCAGAGGAGTTGGCAGGCACTGCAGCTGCGATGAGACATTAAGGTCAAGGCTAGGACAGGTTGGAGAAATCTCACTGACAGGGCTTCGGACAGACCACTGGTCCAAGCGATGCAGCAGGTTATTGTCCATCGGTCCAAGCGGTGTTGCGGACAGGTGAAGACTGGTTCTTTTCCACTCCGGTAGTCGGCGTCCAACGGCGGGTGCAACTCGGGGGACAAGGAAACAACAGGTCTCAACAAGGTAGTCGGCCACTTCACAGTGCTTACTCGGCAGCAAGGAGGTCCGAGTAAGACAAGGAGAAGGGCAGGATACAAGGACTGAGTAGCAATCTACTCGGCTCAAGGGAGAAGGTAGTCGGCTGGCCAGGGAGAAAAACTGAGGCACAGCTGACAGGATAGGAGGGGAGCTCGGGAAAACGAAGACTAGCGGGAAAAGAAAAACGGGTCGTTACAAACCTCCCCCACTTAACAGAATCTCGTCCCGAGATTCCGTTACTCGGCGAAGAGCTCCGGGTACTCAGCTTGAAGGCGATCTTCTCGTTCCCATGTAGCTTCATCCTCCGAATGGTTACTCCATTGCACCTTGCAGAATCTGATTGTCTTTCGTCTGGTACGTCTGTCCCTTGTCTCCAAAATCCGAATAGGGCGTTCCTTGTAGGTGAGGTTGCGTTGTACGTCGATCTCTTTCAACGGAACTTGCTCTTCAGGGATGCGAAGACATTTCTTCAACTGGGACACATGGAACACGTCGTGGACGTCAGAGAGTTCTTCGGGTAACCTCAGTTGATACGCCACTACTCCGCGTCTGTCGACGATAGGGTAAGGTCCGATATAGCGAGGCGCTAGCTTTCCACCCATTCCAAATCTCTTTGTTCCTCGTAGGGGTGATACTCGGAGATACACATGGTCTCCTATCTGAAACTCGAGCTCTCGTCTCCGATTATCTGCATAGTTCTTCTGCCGGGTTTGGGCTGTCTTCAAGCGCTCTCGGATAACCTTAACTCGCTCTTCTGCCTCTTTCAAAATGTCTGGTCCAAAACCATCTTTTCTCCTACGTCTGTCCAACAGAGTGGGTTCTACACTTGCGTCCATATAGAGCTTCATTGGGGGCCATCTGGATACTGGCTTGATAGCTGTTATTGTAGGAGAACTCGGCATAAGGCAGGCAGAGATCCCAGGTTCCTTCAAAATCCAGGGCACATGCTCTTAGCATATCTTCCACGATCTGGTTGACTCTCTCGGTTTGTCCATCCGTCTGGGGGTGATATGCGGTACTGAAGTTCAGGTTAGTGCCCATTGTCTCATGCAACTTTTGCCAAAAGTGGGAGGTGAACTGAGCTCCTCGGTCAGACACTATCTTCTTTGGGACTCCATGTTGGCAGATAACCTTGGTCAGATACAGCTCGGCTAGCTTCTTGGCCGGGTAGGTTGTCTTGACGGGGATAAAGTGGGCGACCTTGGTCAGTCGATCCACTATTACCCAGATGGAATCATGTCCGGCCGGGGTCTTAGGTAATCCAACGATGAAATCCATTCCTATTTCTTCCCATTTCCACTCGGGTATCCTTAAGGGCTGAAGCATCCTGCTGGCTTCTGATGCTCTGCTTTAACCCTTTGGCAAATGTCACAAACTTGCGACATACTCGGCAATATCTCGCTTCATTCCAGGCACCAGTATGATCCTTAATATCCTTGTACATCTTGGTACTTCCTGGGTGGATGGAATAAGCGGACTCATGGGCTTCTCTCAAGATCAAGTCTTGGATTTCCTTTCTGTCGGGCACGCAAATGCGTTTCCCAAACCAAACAGTTCCTTTGCTGTCGATGGAGAACTCGGGGGCTTTTCCCTGGGTCATGCTTTCCTTTAGAGATACAATCTTTTCATCTACTTCTTGAGCTTCTCTGATCCGGTCCTCCAAGGTAGGCTGAATCAGCAAAGTCGCCAGCGTTCCTGGCTTGACCATATTTATCCTTAGCTTTTCCAGTTCTCGACTTAGCTCGGGTTGAAGGGGCGGGGTCAAGATGGCATTACAATGGACTTTCCGACTGAGGGCATCGGCAACAACATTTGCCTTGCCAGGGTGGTAATGTATTCCAAGGTCGTAATCCTTAATCAACTCAAGCCATCTTCTTTGTCTGAGATTAAGCTCGGTCTGAGTGAAGATATACTTCAGGCTTTTATGGTCAGTGTATACTTCACACCGATTTCCGACTAGGTAATGTCGCCATATCTTCAAGGCATGCACTACTGCTGACAACTCTAGGTCATGGGTCGGGTAGTTCAGCTCATGGGGTCTTAACTGTCTTGAGGCATACGCAACCACTCTTCCTTCCTGCATAAGCACACAGCCTATGCCTAGTCGGGATGCATCACAGTATACCTCAAAGTCTTTCCTGATATCCGGAAGGATCAACACAGGTGGGGTAGTCAGCCTTTTCCTTAACTCCATGAAACTTTTCTCACAGGCGTCACTCCATTCAAACTTCTTTTCCTTCTTTAGCAATTCTGTCATGGGTTTGGCAATCCTTGAAAATCCTTCAATGAATCTCCGATAATAACCAGCCAAACCTAGGAAACTTCTCACTTCCGTGACCGTAGTCGGGGATTTCCAAGAAAGCACGTCTCTCACTTTCCCCGGGTCCACTTCTACTCCTTGGGCAGTGACCACATGCCCTAGAAAAGCAACTCGGTCTAGCCAAAACTCACACTTCGAGTACTTGGCAAACAACTGGTGCTCTCTTAACTTTCCTAGAACCATTCTCAAATGTCCGACATGTTCCTGCTCGTCCTTGGAGAAGATTAGGATATCATCCATAAATACCACGACAAACTTGTCGAGATATTCCATGAATACCTTATTCATAAGGCTCATGAAGAAAGCTGGAGCATTAGTGAGTCCGAAGGACATCACTGTATACTCATATAATCCATATCGGGTCAGGAAAGCTGTCTTGGGTATATCCTCAGGCCTGATCTTCAATTGGTGGTATCCTGATCTCAGGTCAACCTTAGAGAAAACTTTAGCTCCTTGCAGCTGGTCGAACAGGTCGTCAATCCTTGGTAGAGGATACTTATTCTTGATGGTTACTCCATTCAGTGCGCGATAATCAACGCACATCCTCTTGGTCTTATCCTTCTTTTCCACTAGGAGCACTGGAGCTCCCCAAGGTGATGTGCTAGGTCGCACAAAACCTAGGCTCTCAAGTTCTTCTATCTGCTCTTTCACTTCGGCTAACTCTTTAGCCGCCATTCTATAGGGTCTCTTGGATATGGGTGCTGTGCCGGGTAGCAACTCTATAGAGAATTCAATCTCTCTATCAGGGGGCATTCCGGGTAGACTGTCTGGGAAGACATCAGGGTACTCATTGATCACCGGCACTTCTTCCAAAGGGACTACTTGCACCGAGCTCAGGAGGGGTCGGTTCTTGGGGTTTCCAAGGGAGGCAAACTTTACTTCTTGTCCAAAAGGGCACTGCAGGGTTATGGTGCTGGTTGCACAGTCTATTCGGCCTTTGTGCTTAGCTAACCAGTCCATGCCTAGAATCAAATCCAAGCCTTGCGATTCCAGGACAATGGGGTTGGCTGAGAAACTAACTCCTTTAATTACCAAGGTAACTCCAGGGCAAGATTGGTCTGACCTAAACTCCTTACCAGGGGAGTGTATGACCATAGGTATCCTAAGACCTTGAACATCCCAACCATACTTATCCACAAAAGATTGAGAAATAAAGGAATGCGATGCTCCAGAATCAAACAGAACAACTGCAGGTACGGAGTTGACAAGAAACGTACCCATTACCACATCTGAAGCTTCTCGGGCTGTCTCTGACTGGATATGATTGACTCGGCCACGCCCAAAGGTCGGAGGGGCACGGGAGGCAGATCCATTAGTATGTGTAGTCGGCTGTCCTCGACTGAACACAGGGGCTCTTGAAGCGCTGGCGTTAGGGCGTCCAGGGACTGCAGGGTCTGGCTTCTGGGGACAGTGTCGGGCGAAGTGACCCAACTCGTTGCAGTTGTAGCATCGGCTTCCCGGGGCACTCGGAATACTCTTCCGCTGAAGGCCGGCTGAGGTAGGGCGACTTGCACCGGTATTTGCACTGAGGGGTCGGGACTGAACAGAAGAAGCCGGGCGAGAAACAGATGGGCGAAACACCCGCTCTTGAAACTGGGATGGGGCAAACTGACGGGAAGGACTGGGGAGATAGGGCCTGGTACTCGGACCACTACGAGACTGCATCTGGGAGGCCTTGCGCTTGCGAAAAACTTCGATCTCCTTCCTCGCGTCTTCAACTACTAGGGCTCTGTTGACCATGTGCTGGAAAGTAGGGAAGTCATGGGCAATAAGCTGGATCTTCATTGCCACATTCATCCCTTTCAGAAACCTTCTGATTTTCTTCTTGTCCGTGTTCACGTCCTCGGGTGCATAGCGAGCTAGATGGTTGAACCTGCTCAGGTACTCGCTGATGCTGGAATGTCCCTGCTTGAGGTTGTTGAATTCTTCTCTCTTAATGTCTATTACTCCTTCTGGGACATGTGCGGATCTGAAGGCTTCAACAAACTCAGGCCAGGCGATGTTGGCGGCATCTTGATGGGCAGCACAGTAGTTCTCCCACCAATCGGCTGCTGGTCCATGCAGTTGGTGTGCAGCAAACTGGGTTTTCTCCACAGGTGTGCACTGCACTAGGTTCAATTTTCTGTCCATATCCTTCAGCCAGTCGTCAGCCTCTACTGGCTCAGCAGTCTGAGAGAACTCGGCTGGACGGGACCTCATGAAGTCGGCGAGCTTGGAGCGTCCATGAGCTTGTGCTGGTGGAGCTTGATGGAGAAGAGGCTGCATTGCGGCCAGATTCTGAGCAATGCCTTGCAAGATCTGGGTCTGGATGGCCATAAGCTGCTGGGGGTCTGCTGGAAGGTGAGGAGGTTGAGGCAATCCTCCAGGGTTTGCTGTTGCAGCGTCGAAGGTACCAAGGCCGGCTGCACGGACATTTCCGGACATCCGATCATGAGTCTGCTCCACTTCTTGTTCCTCCGCGGCAGTAAGCAGGTTGTTGCGGACTGGACCTTGGTCTTCGAAACCCAGGCGAGCTGGAGCACGAACATTCCGGCGCTGACGTTCTGCCATCGGGTCCTAGAAAAGGGCAACCAAAGGAAGAGGGGCTCAGCAAGGATATCGGCAACCAAACCGATGGAACAGATGAAGGAGCAACAAGATTAGCAAGATGGATTCAAGCAGCAGAACAAGGAATATACTCGGGAACCCAGCCTCAACGAAAAGACGACAGATAGGGCACTGGAACCTAAGGGCTAATACCAAAGATCCACGCAGGAGCCAAGGTAGGGAGATAGCCAAGAGTTTAGAAACTTTTCCAAAATTCTACAAAGCAGAGAGAAAGATACTCAGACAAGTCCTAGATTTTTTTTTTTTTGCAAATAGTATAGTTTTCAAAATAAGATCCTCAAGGATATCTACACGGGTGGGGTTTCGTTCCTAGGGCCAACCTTTTGCTCTGATACCACCGCTGTGGCGCCTCCCGACTAGGTGGAAGGCCACCATGTGCATAAGGCACCCGATCCCAGGATCAGTAGTCGGGTACGCACAACAATGATACAACACAGAGTTACAATAATACATAAACAGAGTACTTACATATATGTACAAGGAGATCCATCCAGGACAGACCCGGGATGGGCAAAAATAATCAACGGGTAAACTAGCGAAACAGCAGAAACAGGGCGGAAGCTGGGCAAAAACTACTCCACAGGCTCGGTTGGGAACTAGGCTCGAAACCTTCAGAAGTCTTCGTAGTCGGCCTGGTCTTGGAGGAACTCGGCAGCAGTCGGATCTTCGTCTTCTTCTCCAAAACCTACTATACATATATATGAACAAGGTGAGTACTTTCGTACTCAGCAAGCCAGAAATGATGCCATGTCGGTCAGACAGAAAGGCTAAAGGTTCATTTGCGAAAATTGCCTTAAGAAACTCTTTTCTTTGCAAACACTAGTGAGCTTAAATTTTTGTTGTCGGACAGAGGCTCACGCCCCTATCCATTCCGCAAGTTGCTTTTCAACAACTCGCCACTTAATGAATCAAGCATAAACATATATGTTCTTATCATCTTTTGCTTCGTATTTGCTGGTCCTGTACTTCCCGAGTAGCTACAACCACTCGTTGACCCTGAGACTCGGCTACAACCAAATCTCAGCTGTGGCACTTGATGCCCGCTACACTGGCTACAACCAGCTAGCTAGTCGGCCGCCCTGGCTACAACCCGGGGGCTCATCATCGCTGCCCTGGCTACAACCCGGGAGCATGATCATGGCACTAAATGCCCGCTAGGCTGGCTACAACCAGCTAGCTAAGACACTGCTGCCCTGGCTACAACCCGGGAGCGTGCTCATCACCGTCTTCTGGCTACAACCCGAAGACTGAATTGCCGCCCTGGCTACAACCCGGGAGCTTAAACTTTGCTGCCCTGGCTACAACCCGGGAGCATGATCTTCATCCTGTTTACTTTTCATACACTTGTTTATGGTGCTTAACACCCCGGATCACACAGATCCGTTTCTGGCCACACAGGCCTTCCGTTTGCTCACTCGGCAAACTCTGGTCACGGTTCCCTTTCCATCAAACACTTTCACAAATCACTGGCAAACAAATCTACGCTATGGGAATCACCTTGCATCGCCCTTAACCGTGGGCACGGCTGTTCGAACAGTTCTGCTAAACTCTGCAGAGGGTGTGCGCTTTACCCATCCGACACGAAAATTACACCGAGTACTGGCCTGTACCCAGAAATTCGTGACAAGGCCATTTCCAAAGCCAGTCTAGAGTCATCCAATGCCAGCCGAAAGATCCACACAGGATTCAGTGGTCGGCACTGAACTTCCCTAAACCTACTATTTACTCGGCCAGGGGCATCCCATAATACCCGTCTGGTCGCACTGTATGATGCTCGGATGGAATTCCCAAAGGAAACGGTCCTTAATGATGATACATAGCCAAGCCACACAGGCACTGTCTCTGTATATCAAGATTTTCACAACTTTATTTGTTTCACAAACACGCCGATACACGGAGTACCGGGTTTTTCAATCAGTTTGGTAAAACCCAACGTTTTTCCCAACGACAAACAACGTTGCAGAGCTAAGCCATTCTACTCGGCATCGTATCCTCAGATAGGATGCTAGCGTGCCATTTGTGGGGCTCTTCAAGGGTGAAATATAACAACATCCTACCAAATAAGTGTTACTACTGGGTAGGTCCATCGGTTGCGCTTGCAAAACCGAGGCCAACAGTTTACAAAGGTGTAAACTAAGCATGCAAAATATTTTCCAAACAACATAGTTTTGCATATATGGGAATCAATATGATCAAAGAGGCTTGCCTTGTTCCAAGGAGGGGTCTTCTTCGGCGAAGGCGGCTTCTGGATCGTCCACCGGTTCAGGCTCTGAACAAGCAGAAAGGAAACACTGATAAGCAGGAGAAGTAAAACACCAAGAAAAAGATCAAGAAGTAGTCGGCTGCAGGAAAGGTGGCAGTCGGCTGAACCAGGTTTGCAATCCGGGCGACAGAGCTCCAAAAACTTGAGAGGAGAACAAGAACTCAGCAGAGCTGGAGCTGGCCGGTTTGCAAAACAAAGGAAGAAGGAGCATGGATGGCTCAATATATAGCCGGCGTGCAAGAGTGAGGCACGGTGGAGTTGGGCAACGGGTAGGGAGAAAAAGTCAAGGTGAACTGACAAAGGATTTGACAGGGAGTGACCTTGGAGTCCAACTGGTCAGAGGAGTTGGCAGGCACTGCAGCTGCGATGAGACATTAAGGTCAAGGCTAGGACAGGTTGGAGAAATCTCACTGACAGGGCTTCGGACTGACCACTGGTCCAAGCGATGCAGCAGGTTATTGTCCATCGGTCCAAGCGGTGCTGCGGACAGGTGAAGACTGGTTCTTTTCCACTCCGGTAGTCGGCGTCCAACCGGCGGGTGCAACTCGGGGGGCAAGGAAACAACAGGTCTCAACAAGGTAGTCGGCCACTTCACAGTGCTTACTCGGCAGCAAGGAGGTCCGAGTAAGACAAGGGAAAGGGCAGGATACAAGGACTGAGTAGCAATCTACTCGGCTCAAGGGAGAAGGTAGTCGGCTGGCCGGGGAGAAAAACTGAGGCACAGCTGACAGGATAGGAGGGGAGCTCGGAAAAACGAAGACTAGCGGAAAAGGAAAACGGGTCGTTACACACCCCGACGATCGCAAGGATAAAAGCCATGCTTACCGCTGCTGCATGTCAGCAGCACCAACAGTCGGGTGATACCCTCATACCGACCAACCGGTCGACATCCCCAACGGTAGTCTCACCCACCTTAAAGCGACGTCGAGCGGTCCGCTCTAGTCGGCTGCACACGGAGTCACACCAAACGTCACTCGGCAACCCCAACAACAACCAGCGGCGTCGAAGCGACCGTCGGGACGATTAGGACCTCCGAGACCGACTACGGCGCGACCTTCGGCAAGACATCATTGCTCGGCGCCATGAGCGAGAAGAAGATGAGCAACGCCAACTGGAAGACAAGAACAAGCGTTCCGGCCTCCACCACGAGCGGTTTCGCCGCCGTATTCGGAGTCAGAGGCCTCATGAAGATGAAGGCATACCAGCCTTCACCCAGGAGCTACAACAGGTCAACTGGTCGTCAGGTTTCAAGCCTACAGGCATCAACAAATACGACGGCAAGACCAATCCCGAGTCCTGGCTCATGGTCTACACTCTAGAGATCCGAGTAGCTGGAGGAAATCACAAAGTCATGGCTAACTACCTCCCAGTCGCTTTAGCTGACTCAGCGAGGACATGGCTAACAGGACTTCCCAAGCAATCAATCAGCTCTTAGGGAGAACTCCGGGAACGCCTCATCGCCAACTTCCAGGGAACATACGAGAGGCCATCTTCCGAGTACGACCTGTATCAGTTAGATCAAAGGAAGAACGAGTCTCTTCGTGACTTCATCAAGAGGTTCTCTGAGGAGAAGAATTCAATCCCAATGATGAAGGATGAGGTCGTCATCGCCGTCTTTCGAAAAGGAGTCAAAGACACCTCGTTCATCAACAAATACACGCGGAAGCCTCCTAACTCTGTCAAGGCTTTATTCGACATGGCGAACAAGTACGCCGACAAAAGACACCCTAACAGAAGAAGCGGGAGGGCACCAACGACGCGGTCCAGACTAAAGTCGAGAGTTGCAACCACAAGTCAGACGGCTTCATTGTCACAGTCGGTCACAACCGTCTTCAACTTTCAACAACTGAAAATTATCAGGACAACAAGTGACATGCTCGGGGGCTCAAAAAGCCCAAACGCAAGGATGGCATCCCTACTCCCAAATACCAAACAGCTAAGTCGCTTTCTGATTTCTTCACTTGGCCTCTCCAATGCCGCAGCCACTTACACCTAATAGGTGTACAAGTTGCGCTGCACTTTTTTCTGTTTTTTCTCTTAAATGATTGCAAAAGTATTCGAGTAGCATAAATCCTGATCCGTGAAACTTTGCTCCATGAAAGACGAACTCAAGTCACCCAAAACGTGTGTCTGGGAAAGAGCCATGAGCCAACTCCCGACGCTCGGGGGCTATGATTAGTCGGGCAGAGTGCTTAAACATAAGGGGTCAACTACTCGGAGAAATTACTATCAATAAGAGGAAGAACTCATATTTACATATATTATAAAATACATTTTATTCGGGTGATTGTTTTCATCATCAAATGCTACTCATCCGATATGTTTATAGTGCAAGGCCAGCTCCGGATATGCGTGACAGGAACTCATGGCTGCGAGCCTATCTCCTACGCTTGGGGGCTAGACAAGTCTGCCAAGAATCACTCGGAATGCTCCATGAGGGCTACTGTCACACCCTGAGTTTAGCCACACAGAAACTTTACCGGAGAAAATACCTAAGAAAAGGAATTTTAAAATGGCTAGAGAAATTAATTGATGGTGTAAAATGCAAGATAATAAATTATCGTGGCCGGGAATATTTTTCTTGTATTCTCTGTGCCAAAATACATTAAGTGGATTTTTAGTGGAATTTACAGAACACAGGAACTATTTTTAATAAATCAAATGCGCTTATCGGAATTTAAATCGTCCTGGAAATCTTTTTCCTTTTCTTTTCCCTTCTGTTTTCTCTGCTTTCTCTTTTTCTCCATCGCTGGGCCGCCGGCCCAGTACTTTGCCGTAGGCCGGTTTTCCCTCCCCGGCCTTTTCCTCCTCGCGCCTGTGCCCCGCGGCCGCGCCCTCGCGCCCGCGCCCCCGCGCCCGAGCTCCCACGCCAACGCATCCGCTGACAGGCCGGGCCCGCCTGTCATCTTCATCTTCTTCCTCCGTCCGAATCGGGCGGAGGGGAAATTCCCCGGAGCCGTCCGATCCGGCGCCGCCTACCGCCTCATCCCGCGCGCCCTCCACTCGTTCAAACGGTCGCGGACCGAGTCCGCCCCACTCCCCCGAGTTCTCCGGCGTCCACGTCCCCTCTCTCCCGAGAATCTCGCACACGATGCCCACGCCACCGTCCACTCTCCCGTGCGCGATTGGGGCCATTCGGCCTCGATCTCTCCCGTCCGACTGTATAAAAACCATCTCCACCCTCTCCTCCATCTTTTCCCCAACACGCCGAGCTTTCCAGTGCCCCAGAACCCCGTCGCCACCGCGCACCCGAGCTCCACCGTTTTTTCGCCGCCTCCGGCCGCCGCTCGCCGCCGTTCCGGATGCCGTCAGGCCACCCCGCCACCGCCAGCACCTCCGCCGCGCCGCGCCGCATCTCGGCCGCCACTCCGTGGAAGCCGAAGCTCGCCGAACCGCCTCGCCCGCGCGCACGGACACCTCGGCAATCGCCTCTCGCCCGTTCCCCGCCGTCGGAGTTCCGTCGCCGACGTCGTCCCGAGGCCGCCGCCGCTTTTTCGTCGCCACCGTCGTCTTCGCGCCGTCGCGAGCCGCCAGTGAGAACCCCTTTCGTTTTCCCGTTCCTTTTCGCCCCTCCGTGTGGTCGCCGCCGCGCCGGGTGGTCGCCGTCGTCGACCATCGGGTCGCGTGCGCGCCGCCGCCTCCCACCCGGGACGGCTGGCTTCGGCCGCCGCTCCCCGGGGCCGTCCGATCTGCCGGGTGGCAGATCGGGGCCGCCCGCTCGCTCGCCCGCATGGTTGCCCGTGGTGGCGCCACGTGGTGCGCCCGCCTCTATGCGCCGTCGCCTCCCTCTCGGGTGACGTCTTTAAATCGGTTAATGCGCATTAAATCACTGGTTAATTATATTCACTCTGAATATAGCAGTAAAATTCAATAAATCATAACTATTTCATGCGAACTCTGATTAAGTCCATTCAAATTTCATTAAATCCAGAAAAATGCCAAGAATCCATTAAAAATACTTTCAGCCCATGTTTGTTGACCCCCATGTACTGTTTTTAATTGTTTATGCATTGTTTGTTGTAGAATCCGACGTCGGTAATTCTCCAGCGTATTTCGAGATCGTAGCCGAATACCTTGAGCCGGAGCAAGGCAAGTCGCACTGATACTTTGATCAATTTGTACCCATTTTTCGTTAAATTGCTTTGTTTACGCAAATAAACTGCATTATTTTAATAATTCATGTGGATTGGTATTGCCTATACAATGTCAGGATGAAGCCTTAGTTTTGATGACTAAATCCTTGTCACCTGGGTAATAATATGAGTAGAATATAATCCCTAGGATGCTTAGCCATGCTTAGCAACATAGCTCACTTGGGAATTAAATAATGTCTTTTTATATGATTCGACTCAATGTCAGAAAAAATGGAACCTTGGAATAGGTTGTTGTTAATTCCTAAAATTTTTGACCTAATGGTGGGCTGTGGGTTATGGTTTTGCTTGTCACACCCATGGCAATTAAGGACCGGTTCGCGGGAACACTTGGGCAACTTCCCGTACTTGCCACAAGCCAGCGTGGGCAACGGCTGGCTTGAAGCGTTTCTTCTCCCTCTCCTAGGCACCGAAGAAGAGGGTGGGCGTGATGGAGTTGGGTCGGCCCGGGGTAGGTTGATCGGCTGCCGGATTCACCGTGGCGCAAGGGGGGTAGCCTGGCCAATATGGCGTGCCCTGTCGGCAGGTGCAACCTCAGCGTGGTGTGGATGGTTAGGGAGGGGTTGCGTGAACGGTCCTGTCACAGCCTCGCACGGGACATCGTGGTGATGTACTGGCACACGGGAACGTGTGTGGGGGCTGTGTCTTGTGGGTACAGTTGTACACCTCTGATCAGAGTAAAACTATTCGAATAGCCGCGCCCGCGGTAATGGGCACATTGGCCAAGACTCACCATGATTAGTCTCACCCTAGATAATTAATCCTGTTTTATCAAACTGGTGTGTGGAAGGTGTGAGTCCGGTCGACGTGGTTGAGTTGACCGGGGGTGACTGGTTAGCGTGGTTTAACGCTAATCGGTGGAGACTGGTGAGTGTGGTGTAACTCTCATCAGTTAGCCTGGTGGTCGTGGTGTAACTTCCATCAGCGCGGCCTGGTCAACGTGGTTTAGCGTTGGTCGGGAAAAACTGGTCAGCGTGGTACGTTGTCCGGTGGTGACTAGTTAACGTGGTGTAGCGTTAATCAGTGGAGTCCGGGTACCGTGGTGTAACGGTACCCGGAGGTGTCTGGTGAACGTGGTGTAGCGTTCATCAGTGGAGACTGGTTGACGTGGTTTAGCGTCAATCAGTTGGGAATGGTTGGGCCTGGTTAACGTGGTGTAACGTTAATCAGTGGTGAATTAATATTGTTAATTAAATCAACTTTTCAATGTTTGCGAACTACTCCCTTTTGCAACTGCTTTTCCGCAAATAAACCCTGTCCCATCTTTGTACCCTGTGCATATGCATATTTGTGGGTGTGATTTGTTGAGTACTGTGGGTGGTACTCAGCCTTGCTCCAATTTTCCCCCCAGTGTTGGAGGACGCGTCAGATGAAGATCATCCTGAGGAATAGGCTGGCTCCGCCGTCAAGGTGCCTGTGGGAATGGAATCGGCTGCTTGGCCAGATGTTTATAGACTCCGTTTTACCTTTTCCGCTGCATTTATGTAATATACAGTTTACTCTGTTTGTAAGACCCTCTGTATGGCAACTTGGTTTGTGTACCCTGGCTTTCCTGGGCAGGGATTTATTACACATTAATGTTCAGAATTTCGGTGTGAATTTCTGGGCGTTACAGCTACTGACTGAGTACTGCACCAGTCGGGATGTCATCTTCCCTGGCTACGCTCCACGTGAGCTAACAACCGACCTCTGGCGCTAGTTGGGGGTCGTATACTACTCGACTGGGTGAGGTACGCCCCATGAGGGTCGCCAGCCGAATCCTACGCTAACGCTAGGTTCGCGTACCTTATTTGGTCGCAACTCGGCTAAGTAGGGTACGCCCCATGAGGGTCGCCAGCCGAATCCTATGCTAATGCTAGATTCGGGTACGTTATTTGGTCACAACTCTGTTAGGTTAGGTACGCTCCATGAGGGTCGCCAGCCGAATCCTATGCTAATGCAAGGTTCGGGTACCTTGCTTGGCTATAACTCTGTTGGGTAGGGTATGCCCCATGAGGGTCGCCAGCCGAATCCTATGCTAATGCAATGTTCGGGTACCCTGCTCGGCTTTCTCGAAGTCAGAGAAGATCTATGTCGTCAAAGCGCATCCGGAGTTCTCATGCCCTGCGTCACACCTGGGAAGGACAAGTAGATTCTGCAATATACCTACTCAGGCTTATGTGGCAACCAGGTTGCATCCAGAACGTAAGTCGGAAAGGCTTGCAAATAAGGATTTCTCTGGCTGATTGCGGTTACCGACACCAAAAAACTCATCCTGACATGCGATGGATGATACTTCTATAGAGCTAAGCTGGGTAGGTCGGCTCAGGCCGGCTTATTTGGTAGCAGCCACCAAGATATGAGTTCCTACAATAGCATGCTCCATGTGGGCCGCCTGCAGGCTGAGTTGAAATTATAGCGCTGTTGCTACCAACAGGAGCCGATGAGGTAAATAGATATGCTTCATGAGAGCCTTATTGCTAAACATATATGTTTGGGTATCTATTTTATCCACCAGGTCTCGAGGACATATCCTTACAAGGATCACAAGCTGGTCTTCATTAAAATTGAGGATGCAGGTATCTTTCTCGGGTACACCTGACCACGCTGTGGATTTATTTTCATAAAGTGGTACTCGGCCTACATGCGTGGCCATCAGTTGCCATGAGCAACATTATTCCCGCTGACATGATGCGGAAGAGTCTAACTTTCGAGTAGTGCACTACTCGGGAGAGACTATAAATATCTTTTCCCGCTGACATGATGCAGAGGAGTCTAACTTCTGAGTGGGACGCCACTCGGAAAAGACTATAATCCCCTTCTTTCCAGCTAACATGACGCTAAAGAGTCCCATATATGAAAAGCATCCTACTCGGCAAAACTATAAATACCCATTCCGACTGACATGAGATTGGAGAGTCCTATATACGAGTAGTTCCCTGCTCGGCAAGACTATAAATCATATTCCGGTTGACATGATATCGAAGAGTCTCATATACCAGTAGTAATCTACTCGGGAAAGACTTCCAGGTTAAAGATCTTTGACTTTATGTTTAATTGTCTTCACAATTAAGCACAAAGTCGGGGGCTACACCTAATATGTGCGCCTATTCGGTGCACACTATTCATACTTCTACATGGAGCCCTTCATAGCCTCGCTGCCAGCTGACATGAAGCAGGACTCGGCAGAAGAAGCACTTGGACAAAGAGTACTCGGGAAGACTTCACCGTGGAGGATGAGCACTCGGCATCAGCTGTGGCTCAACTATAAAGGTCTCAGGGGCTACTGTGGGTGCCATGGGCCCCAGGTACCTCATGACAAGCATATGGGCCACTCGGATAGAGGATGGGCCTAGCCTTGTAATTAGAGATATAGTAATCCCTAGCAGACTTTGCCTTGTACGATAAGGAAAACACAGTCCTAGTTGGGTGCGTTATATCTCTAAGAGGAGATCCAATGGCCGTAATCCGGTTGGGACTCCTACCTTGTAACCCTGTCCCCAAGTATATAAGGGGAGGCAGGGTGCCCCCTGAGGGTAGGTTGAGTTGGTTCACCAGAATCACCACCACAAATCCTCAAAGGAATAACACCACAACTGGACGTAGGGTATTACCTCACATCGAGGGCCTGAACTAGTATAAAATCTCTCTGTGATCCTTTGCAATCCATCAAGTTTCCATCCGCCAAGTAGCCCCATATATTTATTGCCGGTGTAAAACATCAACACTAAGAAGATGGCAGAGGAACTCAGAAGAGGGAAGAAACAAACCCCGGTCAAAGAAAGAGGCAAAAATAACAGTCTCGCCGGCTTGGGGATTTGGAATCGACTCACCCTCAGCCGGGCGCCAGCGGATAATGTCACGGCTTTGCAGCCGCAGCAACTTCTCCAGCCTTTCCAGCTTCGACCGGCTGCAATCCGAGGTCGGCCACGCCTTATCCAATGCCCCAACAAAATCCGGAGCCGTCGGCATGGTTGGGGGACAAGAAGATTTGGGGGCAATGTGGTCAGGGGCTTGGAATGGACAAAGGAAAGTGGAATCGCTCGAGCTTTGATAGGGAGAGGCAAGCAATGGCGAACCCTAGCGAGCGGGAGGCGAAATTTCGGTGCGGCGTTGGGAAGACGAAATGATTGGTCGCTTCGGGAAGATGAGGAATCTTTTCTCTCTCCAACAGCCTTTATAGAGCCTGTGCCGACTCATGGGCTCGGGCTTACACGGTCGGCACTGGGCCACCAAGATATGAGTTTCTACAGTAACACGCTCAATATGGGCCGCTCGCAGGCTGGATTAAAATCGCAGTGCTGATGCTACCAACAGGAACCAATGAGGTAAACAGATATGCTTCATGAAGGCCTAATTGCTAAACACATATGTTTGGGTATCTGTTTTATCCACCAGGTATCAAGGATATATCCTTATAAGGATCACAAGCTGGTCTTCATTAAAATTGGGGATGCAGGTATCTTTCTCGAGTACACCTGACCACGCAATGGATTTACTTTCATAAAGTGGTACTCGGCCTATATACTTGGCCAACAGTTGCCATGAGTAACATTATTCCAGCCGACATGACGCTAAAGAGTCTAACTTTCGAGTAGTGCACTACTCGAAAGAGACTATAAACCTTCTTTCCAGCTGACATGGCGTTGAGGAGTCTAACTTCCGAGTAGGACGCCACTCGGGAAAGACTATAAACACCCTTTTCGGCTGACATGAAGCTGAAGAGTCCTATATACGAGTGGCATGCTACTTGGCAAGACTATAAATCATATTCCGGTTGACATGATACCGAAGAGTCTCATATACTAGTAGTATACTACTCGGGAAAGACTTCCAGGTTAAAGATCTTTTACTTTATGTTTAATTGTCTTCACAATTAAGCACAAAGTCGGGGGCTATATCTAATAGGTGTGCCTATTCGGTGCACAATATTCATACATCAACATGAAGCCCTTCATAGCCTCGCTGCCAGCTGACATGAAGCAGGACTCGGGAAGAAGAAGCACTCGGACAAAGAGTACTCGGGAGCAACGCACTCGAGCAATCTTCACCGTGGAGGATGAATACTCGGCATCAGCTGTGACTCAACTATGAAGATCTCAGGGGCTACTGTGGAGGCCATGGGCCCCGGGTACCTCATCACAAGCATATGGGCCACTCGGATAGAGGATGGGCCGAGTCTTGTAATTAGAGATATAGTAGCACCCGGCAGACTTTGCCTTGTACAATAAGGAATATACAGTCTAAATCAGGTAAGATGTATCTCTAAGAAGGAAATCCCTTGGCCGTACCCGGCTAGGACTCCTACCTTGTACCACTGTCCCCCTGTATGTCAGGGGAGGAAGGGCGCCCCTTGAGGGCACGAGATCATTGATCGACACACATCCTTAAAGGAATACCACCACAACTAGACGTAGGGTATTACCTCACATCGGGGGTCTGAACCAGTATAAAATCTACTTGTGTTCCTTTGCAACCCACCGAGTTTTCCCTCGCCGAGTAGCCCCATAATCATATTGCCGGTGTAAAACATCAACAGTAGTCGGCGAAGAGTCTGAAGGCTTACTCCGGGAGGATGTGCCACTTGGTGTTGGGCCTTGTGGTGTGGCACAAAGTGGGATCTTGATAGCACCAGTTAGCTCTGCACTCGGTGTGGCCGACTGGGTTGGTGGTGTGGCTGGTGCTGCAACTCGAGTTGCGGTTGGTGCTGAAGCTGCGCCATCGGCATCCCTGATCCATGGACCGCCTGACGCCTTAGTCAGCATTCTCTTGGGCTTGACCTGATCCTACATAGGTTGCTTCCCAGCTCGCTTAGAGCTGGGTTGGTCAGCCGATGGGCTAGTTGACCGTTTTCTTGACCCCCCCCCCCCCAGTCGTTAGGCTAGAGGGATTTGATACAAAGCCGGTGTTTTCTTGCAAACAATGCATATGAAGACAATCTCATACACTTTAGAAACACAGCATTCACCATAGGCAAGCATCAAGATGAAAAGATTTCAGAAGCTTAGCGATGGCCTTGGCCTTTTCAGGAAGTAGTGTTTTGGACGCTTTTTGGCGTCCAAAGTCTCTACTACGCACTTACAAAGTAGCACAGCAGAGTATCTATCACCGTGTCCTTCACGACGAGGTCGGCGCACTCCCGGGTTGGATCATTCTTCCCCTGGTATTCATACCCAAGGTGGATCCTCACTTTGAGGGGCTGCGTGCACCGGTTCTGGAATATCCGGGCAACCCAGGGACCAGTTAGACCTTTGTTATTTAGGATTTCAATTCTCTCCACAAGTTGCCGCACGTGCACCATCTCGGCTTCTGAGGGGAGCGATGACTAGCATTCCAAGAACTTGGGAGGATTTCCAATGAAAGAAGGCAAGGAGGGTTCTGGATTTGCACAGTAAAACCACTCCTGATACCATCCTTTTAAGGAGGTCTTTAGGGGGAGGTGAAGATAAACTTTCTTTATCTCATTGCGAAGCTGAAACCCAACTCCCCCTATGACTTGAGGGTTGGCTTTGGATGGTTGGGGTTTGATGTGAAAGAAATGGCGAAAGAGATTGAAATGGGGATTGGTCCCCAGGAAGGCTTCACAAAGAGTCACAAAAACAGAAATGTGGAGGATAGAGTTTCGATTGAGGTAGATGAACTCGATCTGATAAAAGTCAAGAAGTCCACGAAAGAAGTCGAAGGTGGGAAGAGCAAAACCCCTAGTGAAGAATGTCTCGAAAACCATGATTTCATGGGAGTCTGGGGTAGGGATCGTTTCACCTTTGACTGGACGCCAGTTGATCAGCTCCCTTGCTTGAAGACAATTGATATTCTCCAAATGTGCCAGCTTCACCCGGCATGGGGTCGATGTCGGCCAGATTCCTACAGGGACGAGAGGGACGTCGGAAGAAGACCTCGGCATGTTTATATCTTAGAAAGTAAGGGGAAGGTGTCTTTCTTGGGGAGAATCGATGCTGAATCAGAAGCTTTCGTGGATTTGCGAAGGGGAGCTCAAGTTGTGTGGAAACCCTAGCATGGAGCGGAGAGCACGAGGGCTTTGCGCGTGGATCTAGAAGGCGAAAAGATTTGGCGATTTGGGCAAGAAAGGGGAATCTTTTCTCTCATCCTAGGATTTATAGGCCTGCACTGGGTGGTTGGCTTGGGCCGGCTTGCTTACTAATGAGCCGTAAAATATGAGTTCCTAAATAGCATATCCTATTGGGCCAATAGCTAGTTGTGTTAAAATCACAATTTGGGTGCTGTTTTACAGGAGCCGATTAAAATAATCAGATATACTTCATGTTAAGCCTATTTGCTGGACACGTGTGTTCAAATATATGTATTATTTAATAGGTAGGTGATACGCTCTTATAAGGATTGACAGTTGGTGTTCATTAAAATTGGGGATGCAGGTATCTCTCGAGTACACCTAATCATACAATGGGTTAACTCTATAGTGATATTCGGCTTACATGCTTAGCCAAATTGCTTTGAGAAAAAAAAAATTTCCAGCCAATATAAGCTGAAGAATCGCATTTTTCAAAAATACATCCCTCGGGAAAGACTTAAGTGTTAAAGATCTTTGACTTTTTGTTTAATTGTTTCTTAATTAAGCATAAAGTCGGGGGCTACACCTAATAGGTGCGCCTATTCAGTGCACACTATTTATATTTTTTTCATGAAACCCTTCATAGCCTCGTTGTCAGCCGACATGAAGCAGGACTCAGGAGAAGAAGTACTTAGATCAAGAGTACTTGGGAGCATTGCACTCGAGAATTCTTCACTGAGGAGGATGGACACTCGGCGTCAGCTATGACTCAACTATGAAGGTTTCAGGAGCTATTGTAGAGGCCATGGGTCCTAGGTACCTCAAGGAAGGCAATACGACCACTCAGATAGAGGGTGGGCTGGCTCATGTAGTTAGGGATATAGTAGAACTTGACTTCATATAACCTTGCACGACATGGAAAGGGATAAAGTCATAGCTGGTTACTCTATGTTCTTATAAGGAAATCCCTTGGTCGAGTTCGACTAGGATTCCTGCCATGTAACCTTGCTTCTTCTGTATTATAAGGAGAGGCAAGGAACCCCTTAGGGCATAACCAATCTCACCAGAGAAACCTCGAAGGCAATACACAATAGTTAGAAGTAGGGTATTACCTCACCTTGAGAGCCTGAACCAAGATAAATCCTTTGTGTCCCTTTGCATCCATCAAGTTTAGATGTTACAAATAGCCCCATAATCAATACAGCCGATATAAAACATCGATAGGTTCTCTCAAGGACTGCTTCCAAGCAAAGCTTACAAGACTTAGGTTCTGGGAGCTTTGCTCCGGTTGGTCTCCAGTGTTGTCGCTGGAGTTCTTTTTTGCTCTCTCCTTCTTCTTCCTTTTTCCTTCTGTGTGACTTGGCTCTTCCCTTATAATCTTTTGGAGGAATGTCACAGTGGCTACATAGTGAGAGTAAGGGAATTAGATATGCTAAGTCCCGTCTTGTACTGACCGGTAGGCCCGGTCGCTCATCCTCTTGGGGCCTCCTGAGAGAATATGAGGAGGGGAGCAATGGTTGTTTGCCACCCATCCAGGTGTGGCCGTCGAAGGCTTGCAAGGGAAGGTTGGGCTTGTCTCGTTGACCATGGGACCCACTCGCTTGCCTTACGTCGAAGAAATAGGGGCACGGCAAGACAAAGTAAGCGGCGCGGCAGTCCACCACGCCTCCTGCCACCCTACACCTCTTGTCAGAAAAGGAGCAATGATGGCCTACAGCAAAGGGTGCAGGGCCGTCTTGTCTCCCATGCCGCATGCCAGGTAGATATATGTCCCATCGCCCTTAATGGGTAATGCGCGGAGAGACTGAAGCGAGGAGACAGGCTCCATCGCATCGTTATTAATGCCCCTGCTACCACGCGCTCCTCAAGCCATTTGGGAGGAGCCTAGCTCGGGACAGGGTGAGGTGGCGCCCCAAGCTCGGCTTGCTAAAGCCATGAGCTGGGGGGCCACCCTGAGCTTACCCCGCATGGGCATGAGCTCAAGACCATGCTAGGAGGATTCCCAGTTCGACTTCGTTATGATTGTGGGTCGCCCTTGCCAATGTAGTGATGTGTCCTCGGGCCACCTCGAGTAGCCGGTGATGGGGACCCTAGTTCCCATTTCACCGATAACTATGAAATAGTTTTCCTTTTACCTTTGTGAATTTTTCTATAAAATTTGGTTTTCTTGTTTTTCACCCTTTGTCTAGAAGGCTTGATTTGCAATTTTGTGATCCTTTAAAAACAATGTTGTACACGCACGATTAATTTTTCCTGTACTGCAAATGAGAGAACATTGCATGGATATGATAACATGAACTAATTGTGAAGATAAAACAAAAGAAATTGTGAAGATTGAAGTGATAGATCTAATTGATGGAGCAAATCAATGCATGGAGTGTTAGGGGCTAGTAGAGGTGGGCTCTTTTTTGGGTTCTTCAAATTTCAGTTTTAATAATATGTAAACCAGAATTTTTTTAAAAATAAAAACCAATAAAGTTCATCCAGTTTTACCAAACAGGACGATGGACCTGTGCAGCTTCCTAGTGAAAATCAAATTACATCAGAACAAAAACCAAACCAGAAATCAGAAAAGCCAACAACTTGGTTAGCTTCACGATTATTTTTGCTCACCCCAACTACATAGTACTCTGTCGGGTCAAGATCATAAATATTTGATGTTTATGGCCATATTTAATAAAACTTATCAATAGTGTAGATGTCTAAATACGGATGATGAGAATTACGGTCATTCTGATGAGAAATACTCTCATGCTCTGAAGAATTATTTGGCATACATTCACCTTCGTTCATATTTGTATTCAGTATTAATTCATTTTCATTTTCGTGCACGAAGGTATTCATATTGGTGTCCATGTTCACATCCATCCGAAAAGTTATAAAAATGAATTTGATTGAGCTCCACCCGTTGATCCACGGACGCTTGGGCTTTCCCCCGACAGGAGCGGATCCAGGAGATACGCATCGGAATCGTCGCCCTTGCAAAGTGACAGCGAAGTGAGACGACGGCGATGGTCCACTCCCTCGTGAAGCCAGCGATGCCCTCCCGGCAGGCAGTCAAAGCGCCATGGCCGTCCGTCCGTGCTCATGCTGTCCCTCGTATAGCGCGCCCTACCCCTCTGCTACGAGGACGACACAATTTCCTTGAAGGAAATGGAAATAGTAGTACTACTGCACTAGCCCGCAAGATCTCAGCTCGATCGATGAGCCTGGCCATCCGTGACCGCGCTTGAGCCACGTTTTGCTGGGCGACGAGGCAGAAACGTAGCGCGGGCAGCGTGCACTCTGTCCGGGCGTAAAACCCGAACCCGAAGACCGAACCCGAAAAACCCGATACCCGAAACCCGAGACATATTGTCGGGTTGGGATACCGAAAACCCGAATTGATTTCGGATGGATTCGGGTTGGTGCCCCCGGTACCCGAAAACCTGATTTACCCGAAATAATTTGGCCGTGCCCCTCGCCAGTGCCCTCGTCCCTCGCCCGCGCCCCTCGCTCGTGCCCTCGCCCGCACCCGCGCCCCTCGCCCGCGCCTGCGCCCTCTCCCGCGCCCCTCGCCCGGCCGTCTAGGAAAACACTGGTTTCAGCCTAGCCCAACAACTAACCCTAGCTGAAATCAACCCAGCTGACCCACCGCCGCCACCAAACACAGGCACGCAACCACCCACTGCGTCGGGCCAGCGTGCCACTCCCCGCTCCCGGTGCCTCGCCAGCTTGCCTCCCGGGGCCGCCGCCAACAGCGAGGCGGCGACCCACCACGCCGGCGCGCCGCCCCTATCTCCCGCACGGCCGCACGGGCACACAAAGCAGGGCGCAGGCTGAGGCACCGCCAGGCCTGCCACCTCACGACCGCCACCCCATCTCTCGGGGGTGTCGGGGCCGCGCCGTCGTAGCAGCTCCCAACATCATCGGCTCGCCGTGCCGGCACCAGTGAACGGCGCAGCTCCCTGCCTCCCAGTGCCGTGCAGCTGCTGTTCTTCGACGCCAACGGCAGCAACCACAGAGGAATCATCCAATGTATGTTTCTAAACTTTTTATTATGTTCTTTCAATCCGTTTGATTCTGTATGGCTAGTTAAGTAGTTATGTTTCGCGAGATGTTCATTGTATGGCTATATGCTCTGTTCTGTATGCTCTGTTCATTTATCTATTATTTTTCTTTCTGTCTTATAGATGCTTGAACCTGAGGATATGGAGGTTGACTCTGTGGCACTGGGCATTGAGAGTCAGTCATCACGAAATCAGCCTGCAAGTGTAGCGGCATCACAAAATCAGGGTTCAACTGCTGAAATTGAAGTTGTTGATGTGGATAAGGATGTGGGGAGGAAGGAGATGGCACCTAGGTCAGATGTGTGGCAACACTTTATTAAGAACAAAGATGATGATGGTGTTTTCAGGACTGCTACGTGCAAATATTGTCGCCGCAACATGAAGGCAGAATCAAAGGGCCATGGTACATCCGCCTTGAAGAGGCATTTGAATGTTTGCAAGCGCAACCCACATAAGTTTCTCAAAGATGACACGCAAGGTACTCTACAAGTAACTCAAGGTGATTGTGTTGGCACTTGGAGGTTTGATCAAGATGCACTTAGGGCTGCCTTTGCTGAGATGGTCATAGAAGATGAGTTACCCTTTTGCTTTGGCGAGAAGGCAGGATCAAAGAAGTTTATGTCCAAAGCCTGCCCACGTTTCCAACTTCCATCTAGGAGAACATGCACTCGAGATGTAGTGCGTTGTTTCTTCCAAGAGAAAGCGAAGCTAAAGAAATTCTTCAAAGATTCTTGTCAAAGGGTCTGCTTAACAACAGATTGCTGGACTTCTCAGCAGCAAGATGGCTACATGACTGTCACTGCAAGTTTTATTGATGAGAACTGGAGTTTACATAAGAAAGTAATTGGTTTTTTCATGGTGAAGGGGCACAAAGGGGATGACATTGGGAAAAATGTGATGAGATGCTTGGCTGAATGGGGTATAGAGAGAGTAATTACTGTAACAGTTGATAATGCAAGTGCCAATGACACTGGGGTCAGTTATTTGAGGAGACAGCTCAGTAGAACCAACATAGCAAATGGTAGGTTCTTACACATGAGGTGTGCAGCACACATTGTTAACCTTATCATGCAAGATGGCCTAAAAGAAGTAGATCTGTCTTTGAAGCATGTTAGAGCTGCAGTTAGATATATTAGAAAAGGTGGTCCTAGAAAGGTCAAATTTAAGGAAATTGTGGAGGAAGAAAAGATGAAGAGCAAACCTTATCTGAAGCTTGATATCCCAACTAGATGGAACTCCACATATCTCATGCTTAAAGCTGCGACTGTTTATGAGAAGGTGTTCACAAGGTTAGTTGAAGAAGACGTGAGTTATGTTATTGATCTATCTGAAGAAAGGGATGGCTTTGGACATCCGGATGAAACTGATTGGGAAAATATTAAGAAGATGGCAGATTTTCTTGGACATTTCCATGATCTTACTGTACGTGTCTCTAATACACTCCATATCACGTCTCATACTTTCTTTCATGAAATTGGAGAAGTACATTTGCTGATTCAATCTTGGCTGAATAGCACAGATGCTTTACAACCAGCAATGGGCAGGAGAATGAAAGAAAAATTTGACAAATATTGGGGACTTTGGCACACCAGCAATGCAAATGACCATGAATCAGAGAAGGGTAGGGGAAAGGGAAAGGAGAAGGAGAATCTTAATTTATTGATTTTTGTTGCTGGCTGTCTTGATCCAAGATACAAGTTATCTTTGTACACAAAGATAACTATTGAGGAAATATTTGGGGAGGAAAGGGGAAAGTTAGTTTGGGAAGCTATTAACACTTGCCTTCATGAGTTGTTTCAGGAATACAGTAAAATGTATGCTCCAAGTGAAGAGACAATCGAAGTAAGTGATGCAGTTGCAATAAAGGGAGGTAGAGGAAGCAAGCTGAAAGAAGTTATCGCCAAGAGGATGAGGGTAAGTAATGGTTCAAGCAGCAATACTAAGTCTGAACTTGACAAATATCTTGCTGAAGAAACTGAAAACACAGAAATGAAGATTGACCTTCTTGTCTGGTGGAAGGCATTCGAACAAAGATTTCTAATTCTATCTCGCTTGGCCCGTGATGTGCTTGCCATACCAATCTCTACAGTAGCTTTAGAGTCAGCTTTTAGCACAAGTGGACGTATTTTAGATGACTTCCGTAGCTCTCTTACTCCATTTATGCTTGAAGCTCTAGTTTGTACACAAGATTGGCTGAGACGATCATTACCTCTAGACATTAAAGAGAATATGGAGCAATTAGCCATTCTAGAAAAAGGTGCAGTATTCCTTCATTTAGATATTCCATGTTCAAACATTATTACATTGTTCACTGCATCTTTGTATTATTAACTTGGCACTGGTGCATTGCAGAGTTAATTGAAGAATTTGGTGCCAAAGGAAAAGGGAAAGAACAAGCTTCCACTGTTGCAACTGCAAGTGCAATGCCAACAGGAAGCAATTCCACCAAGTCCATCTCTCAACCTGGAACATCTGCAACTTAAGAATTTGTGTGTCAATGCTATTCCTATTGATGATGTTCGAATATTAATCATATTTATCTTTTGCTAAAGATATTTAACTAAGAACGGTTTGTAACTTGGTTATCCTAGATGGCTGGATCATGGATGCATTTGGCTGAATTAACAAATTGCCTGTTTGAATCATTTTTGATGGATTTTTAGCTGTTGTATAATCGTTCCAGACTTACCGTTCCAGTAGCACTATTCACTGTATTCAGGTAAATTGGGTTACCCGAAACACGAACCCGAAATTTCGGGTACCCGAAATAACGGGTACCCGAAATTTCGGTGCTAATCTCGGATACAGGATCTCAAAACCCGAATTTTAAAAAACCCGAACAGCCCGACCCGAAATTTCGGGTTAACCCGAATGACCGGAGTCAACGTGCACCGAAGGCTAGCAAGTTTGGTCCCAGATAAAACGAGCGAATCAAGTGATGGCTGGGCGAGGAGCGTCTCGCGAGGGCGCGCTGGCAGAGGCAGACGAGCGAATCAAGAGTGTCTCCAATCTTGATGCATCGTAGTACAAAGTAGGCCCTAGATTTCTGATCATGCCCCTCCATCCCATAACAGTACAAGGGATTTTGTCTTTTAGTTTTTTCCAAAATATAAAAGATTTTACGATGCTAAAATAGTACTTTATTCACCATCTTCAACAATCAATTTTTATACTATTTTATTCCTCACATACCACCTTTTATACTAGTTTATTACCCTAAGTATCATATTTTGTACCATGATTTATCATTTTGCTACTTCTTTAATTTTTGTAAAAAATAACATAATCTCTTGTATTATGGGACGAAGAAAGTAGCTACTTAGAAGTGTTTTAGGAAAATTAAGAATTGGAAGTGAAAGGTCAAAATGCTCATAAATGGTGGGGTGATTGAATTAAGAATATTATAAATGGCATATAGATTTTGAGGGTTGGTGAGATAATGTGGTATACTAGAGATAAAATGAAAAGGTAATAATGTAGAAGTCACATTTTACATATTCTAAGTGGTTATATTGAAGACAAAATTAAGAGCTAAAGGTGGCCATATTTTGGAATGGGAGGAGTATATATAGGAGAGTAGGGATGAAAACGTTTTTTTTAATAAAAAGCTCAAACCATCTTGACATTTGGCAACCATATCATTTTTCTCTCGAAAAGCAAATCAAGACTATATAACCGAAAAAGAAAACAATGCTAAAACATCGAAGAATATCATAAATGGAACTAACCTATCACAATGACGGATCACAATGGAAAACAAGTCATCGAAGAATATCAGAAATGGAACTAACTCATCAGAATGACAAGCAAGTTACAATCATGTTTACATTATAAATTTATAGCATATGATATCGCTACTAGTAAAATTTCAAAACATCAACACTGACAATATATAAAGGTTATGGTTATATTTTTTTTATTCTAGTGGGTCGTCAATGCAATTTTGTATTTTTTTAAAAAAAATATATAGATGAAAACGGCACATCGCTAAAATGAAAAAAAAACTCCATTATTAATGTTCCATTCTTGAGCCAAATTGACACGTCCATTAAATCCAGCGCTAGGTTGAAAAATAAATGGTTTGCATAGTTCAAAGTTCACTATTTTACTATTTTAAATATTACAATTGTCTCTTTTACTTTCATTCAACTTTAGGTTGTATGATAGAATTGTCATTATTATTGCATTTAAATTGCAAAATTAATCATGCCCATAACAATACACCGTGGGCAGTTAGCCTGAATTTGGCATACCCACAAATATGTACCCCACTTTCAAATTACTTATTGTTTTATTTTATTCTAAGTCAAACATTTTTATATTTAACCATCAATTTCTAGATATTTATATAGTTTAACACCATGCAAAATATGTACCCCTCTTTCAAATTACTTATCGTTTTATTTTATTGTAAGTCAAATATTTTTATCTTTAACCATCAATTTTTAAACATCTGTATAGTTTAATAATATACAAAATATATATTATAAAAGTATTTCTTATGGTGAATTTAAAAACATAAATCCTATAATGTTAAACTATACGGATTTTTAGAAATGATAGTAAGAAACGGAGGGAGTACTGTTTGGGAAAAATATTAGGGCATGTTTGGTCGGTGAATTTGAGCAACATACCTCAACAGAATATGTGCCTTTGCGTCCAAGAAAATTTTGTCATGGTCTTTTGCTGGCTAGGCCTGTCATTTCATTGTATGGTTGGAAACCTAGGCTCGAAAGAATAAAAGTACGCGTTGTGAATAAAGAATATGTAGGGGATACGCTTTTGATGCGCTGCCGGAGCCAACCAGATCCTCTAACGTACTGCCCCATGACTTGAGTGGCTGACATGTGGGCCACATGAACAGCAGGCCCACATGGCAGTGACCCCACGTCAGAGGGCAGTACGTCAGAGGAACCACTTCCCTGCTGGAGCCAGGCGTTGGTTTTTGGAGTCAGGCAACCCGTGGCTGAGCCTGGCGAGTCGGTGACTGTCCAGGTGATCACACAAACGAGTGCTACTCCCTCCGCCCAAAAATAAAAGATATCTTTTATCTTATTTTTCTCATAAAAACTTTATCTTTTAAACAATCAATATATTGAAATTTATAAAACCAGAAGAAAAATATATTAGAGTTTGCTAAAATAGAAAATAATTACATTAGAGTTTATTAAAATAGGGGACAAATACATTAAAGTTTGCTAAAGTGAAAAATATTTTAATCTTTTATATTTGTGTTGGTATAGGTGAATAGGCTAAAAACAAAGTCTTTTTGAGACCAAGGTAGTGCTTCTGTATCCATATAATTCATTTTTAGCCTAACTCATATATATCCATTCAAAGCTAAAAGACTATAATGTACTTTATTTTAGTAAACTACGATATATTTGTCTTCACTTTAAAAAACTGTAATATATTTATCTTCTATTTTTATAAACTTTAATTTATTGATTGATTTAAAGATGAAGTGTTTATATGATAAATGAGATGAACAAACAATAAACTTATTTTTTGACCGAGGAAGTATAGCACTCCTACCCTACATACGTCAAGGTCAAAGCATCCTCCGGTCAGGCAAGGTTGCACAAGGCAGCAACCATAAATGAATATTTCTTCTTATCGAATTCTAAATATCGTCTAAATTTTCACCAAATCATCCGTCTCCATTGATGCATGAAAGCATGGTAACTCACTCTATCTATAAATATTCCCTCTATTTGAAAATATAAGGTGTTTTTATTTTTTATAGTCAATATTTAAAATTTTTGACTAATAACAATACTAAAAATATATATATTTAGTATTAGTACCACTAAATTCGTATTTGAAAATATTTTGATATAATTTTAATTTTTTAGTTGTTAATAATATATTATAAAATTAATTATTAAATTATAATGTTAAAGTCTATATAGAAATCTAATACGTCATATATTTTCAAACCAATGAAGTATAAGGATATCTAGAGTTTAAATTTTTTTTAATAATATAAGGCATGTCCACTTACCTCTCTATTTCAATCAATCATAATAATCTTTTATTTAATTTTCTCACCTAGCTTCTTATCTCAACTAATCATAACCCTCCTCCTCAAGTAAATCCCTCTAAAAAAACCCTCCAAACATCGTTAGGCCATTCACAATGCAGAACACTCATATGAGTATCCTTAATATGCCGCCTAGCATATGGACATAACAACAAAAAAAAATACTCCCTCATAATGCAAGTTGCTTCTTTTTTTGCAAGTCAGCCCCTAAAAAGACGTTGTGTTGCTAAAATAATGGAAGAAACTTTGCGGCAGCTACATACAAAATAGCGGCCCCAATATCGGCCGCTATTTGGAACATGTTAAATTTGTTTTATTTTTTTGGACTTAGGCTCTATAACTAATATCATGTCTAAATGATTAAGTTTTGAGTGAATTAAGAACTAATCTATAATTTAAAATTTTAACAAATAAATTGATCTCATATAAATAATTTTTTATTTTGCTATTAAAATATAGCGTCTGCAGTAGTGCTCGCAATCCGCTATTCGCTACTTTGATTAGAATCTGTTATTATCCCGCTATCCACTATTTCCCCGCTATCCACTATTTTGTATTTTATGTGGAAGTCCAAACTTTTTGAACGGAACACCCTAAAATGCAGAAAATAATATAAAATCCTTTCTCCGACATCCATCCCCACTCTTAGCTTCATCGCCAGCCTCACCGGAGCTCATCGCCTCTCCCCCACCTCGGCGATTAGCTCCGCCGGCGCCAGCCTCTCCCCTATCCCCCACCTCGGCGGCGAGCTCCGCCACTGCCGGCCTCTCCCCTCTCCCCACAGGCGCCTCTTCCCGTCCTCTCTCCTTCTCTAGGCCACCACTGCGCCTCTCCCTTCTCCCCTTCTCTAGCCGCCGCCGCGTCTCTCCCCTCGGGCCGGCGCCGCCTCTCTCCTGCCCCCGCGCCTGCGCCGCTCGGGTTCGGCGGTGGCGCAAGGCGCAGATCAGAGCGTGCCCTCGGCGGCGGCGTAGATAGGGCGCAAATTGACGATGAGGACGAGCTTGGCGGCGAGGACGAGGATAGGGGGCACCTTGGCTGACGAGCTCAGCGTCGAGCGATGATGGCCGTTGCATCGAGGTCCGCTGCAGCTGCTCCTCGTGAAGGTCGCCGCAGAGGGGCTCCTCGAACAGCGGCGGCAATCCAGATCAGGCCACGACAGAGCTCCTCGTGCGGCAGCGGCGCAGATCAGGCGACGGCGGCACAGATCGATCGACAGTGATGGTTGACCTCTCTTCTCTCTCACCCTGCCGCACTCATTCTTTCCCATCCGCCACGCTGCCGCTTTCTTTGCCGCCCTCACCCCATTTCTGTCACCGTCTACCTAGCGCATGAAGAACGATTAAGGTGAATTTGCGGGCTCGACTTGCTTCTGGTGCGGGTGCAAAGAAACGGCGCGAGGCTGTGTGTTGGGGAGGCAGGGACACGGGCGCGAGGGGTCTCAGAGCGGCATGGCACCCGTGCCCTCTGTAAGGTACGTGCGACCTTGTGTGGGCACACGGGCGTGGCCTCGCTGGCACGTGCGCTCTGATGCAGAGATCCCAGGCCACATGCCACGTAGCCGTACTGTGAATGACCTTACATTTTTTTAAGAAGCGAGTGTTCAATTTGCTGAATGCTACGGAGTACTACTGCCTTCTGTTTTTCGGTGTACGGCGTACCAGCCAAAATGATCAAACTTTGCCATGGAACCCACTCGAAAGTTGCCTCTCGTCGAGTACCTGGAGAATCGAAAGATTCCCTCTGCTCGTGTTGTCGCTATCTCACATCGTCTCAGTTATCTCTTTTTCAAAAGAAAAGAAAGACATTTCCAATGCGTCAGCGTTTTTGTACGGGAAATCCACTTTTATTGTGAATTTAATTTTGAAAGTTTAACCTTTAATTTTCAGTTTTTTCATGTTGGCGTTTTATGGGAATACGATGTTCCAAAGTTTGTGGTTTTAAGTTTAAAAATACTACCTCCTATTTTAAAATATAAGGACTCTTGGCTTTTAAAAGTTTGAACTTTAATTTTCAGTTTTTTCATATTGGCTTTTTATGGGAATATACAATGTTGCAAAGTTTGTGGTTTTAGGTTTAAAAATAATTATGATATGTATTTCAGTACTTTAATCTTTAGTCACCTTCAATTCCGTATTTAAATATATGTCCACAAATTACTGTTAACACTACTACAATTTTCGCAGACAGTAGTGTTTTATTTTTATAGACAGATAAATTAAAATTCCAAAAGTAATAATGATGAGGAGCTCCCATGATCTAAATCCGCCTGCGAAAATCTATTTTTACATACGGTCCCCTTATTTTTCACAGGCGGACCTCTTAAGCAACCGCATGCAAAAATCGATTTTTACCGATGGTCGCTTAAGAGCACCACAGTAAAAACAAAAACCTTAATAAATGCGCGGTCTCACTCTCTCTTATTTAGCTGTCTCCTAGCTATACTCCTCTCCTCCCTCCTCCCTCGCTCCTTCCTCCCTCCATCTTCCTCACTCTCTCTCCTGGCCTAAAGCGGACGGTGGACGGGACAACGATGAGGTGGAGCAAGACGATGGCCTGCGGCGGTGGGACTTGGCAACGGCGGCCCTCAGCAACGGCAGCCCGTCCTCAGCGATGGCGGCCCTCGGTGACAGTGGCTCGGTGATGGCGGCCCTGGCCCTTAGCGACGGCGGCGAGGTGAATTTGGGGAAATCTATAATAGCCCTAAAAATCATTAAATTTTAAAACTGTTTTTATTTTTGTGAATTTTCGAAAATCACACGTCGAGTTTTTCGTTTTGTTCTATTTTAAAAGTCTTACTTCGTTCGTCGTTTGTTTTTCTTCCTTTTTCTTTCTCTTTTTCTTTTCCTCGAAAGTACAAAATCCATCTATCCATCCTAAAATCCTTGCGGTCGAGTCCACGATATTCTTGAATCATTGACGCATTCCTCTCAAAATCACCGACCCGTTTTCCTTCTATCCGGCCCGCATTCCCTTTTCTTTTCCCTTCTCTTTTTTTCTTTCTCTTTGGGCCTAGGCCGGCCCAAGCCGATCCATCCAGCCTATCCTCCCTCCACTGCCACTGTCTCTGTTTGGAGAAGCAGAGCGACGCTCTGCCGATCACCTCTCCTTGCCACGCAGCTGCTTACTGCCTGTCCACGCGTCGGCCTCCCAATACCCTAGGCGCACCAGCAAGGCAGTCGGCAAGAAAAGCTTGAGTTCGAACCTATACGAACAAGTTCCTTCGTTTGAACTTGCCAACACCGCCGCCTTTGTCTCTTGTTCTATCTCCCTCTCCGTCGCTCCCCGTCGGTCGCCGCCAATAGCAAACAGAGCCGCCTCCATCTCCTCTACCTCTTGCCCGAAGCCACCCCGGCCCCGGCTCCGCCATCCGCCATCGCTAGAGCTAGGAAGCTAGAGCCCTAGCTTCGGCCACCTCCGCCCAATCTCCAAAATTCATCGCCGTCAGTGGCAAATCCAGGATAAAAATGGAGGATGGGCTCGAAGTCTAGTATAAGTCTGAGCCAAAATCAATACATATATCATTAATTAAAAAATATACACAAGAGAGAAGTACCTTGTCTAGGTGTCTTAGCAGTAAAAAGAGAATTCTTTTTAGAAACACTTACTCATTGGTTCTTGAAGTCAACACATTCACTCCTTGCAATGTTGTGAAAACTATTTGGACCACCAACATATTTATTAAAACTATCCAAAGCTGTTTTCCAACGACTGAATCCTTCTTTGGAAAAAACATCATTTCCAAATGTGTTGGCTTGTGCTGATTTCTTGAAAATAAAACAATAGAAACAAAATGCAGCATTCTTTTCCACACTATATTCCAACCAATCAAATTTATCGAACCAATTCCGTTGAAAGGATCTCCAAATCTTACCATCTAATGTCTTTGGAAAATTATGTCCATATGCTCTATTAGGACCATTCAACAAATATGCCCTCCTCACTTGATCTCTAATTTCAGGAGCATAATCATCTATTTGTATTCGTTTTGCTGGATCGGCAATAATTTCATTAAGATCAAATTCTACTCGATGCCTCTTTGGTCTATTCGTGCTCTCATCAGTTTGGGGTGTGTCACTTGAATTGCTAGTATAGTAATTAAGAAATGTTGTTTTCTTCTCCATTGTAATTTACAGATTTACCAATAAATTTTATAAATTATAAATCCTCTTAGTAGACAAATATATTAGAGAGTGGAGACTAGAAGTCTAGAATTAAAAAGATTGAAAAAGATAAAAAAAAATGTCACTGACCGTGTTGCTTTTGGAGCTGGGCCGTGCCTGCCTGCTGCTGCTTGCCCCTGCTGCTTGCGCCTGCTGCTTCCTCTCTGCTGCTTGCCCCCTTCCTGCTGCTTGCCCCTTGTCTGCTTGCCCCTCCCTGCTGCTTGCCCCTGCTGCTTGCCTGCGCAAGCGCCTGCTGATGCTTGCCACCGCCCGGGCCGCGCCTGCTGCTGCTTGCCGCCGTTGGGCCGCGTCGCCGCCGGCCGCGCTGCTGCTTGCCGCTGCCGGGTCGCTTGCCGTGCCGCCCGCGCTGCTTGCCGTCGCCGCCGCCGCCGCTGCTGCGTGCAACACGAGGTGAGTCTCCAACCCTAAATGAGTCACATATTAATGGGCCTAAGTGACGGTTTTCCAAATGGGCCAAGCAGTTAATCCGGCCCAATCACCATCGCTGCCCTGTTCTTCTTCCTCCTGACCGCTGCTTTGTTCCTCCTAGCTTCCGACGCTCCCTTCTTCCTCCTCCATGCATCTATAATTTAGATATCATATATACTTGAAATTTTTTTGCAAAAATCGAAGGGTAGGCTAGAGCCTGCTGAAGCCTATCCCTTGGATCCGCCCCTGATCGCCGTCATCACCTATCTCCCAAGGTTGAGGTATCCATCATCTTCCCCATGTCCAGGAGCCTCTTCCTCCTTTCCTTGCCCAACGAAATGGTCGCCGAAGCTCGCCGGAGCTGCTACGTGCCGCCACCTCTGTTTCGGCCGCCGCTGGCCGCACGTCGCGCCGCCGCTGCAGCCCTCCCTGCGCTCGACCGCCTCTTCCGTTGGAATCCCCTTGGTCTCCTGAAGCTCCCCAGCCACCGTGCTCTACCGGAGTTCATCAGAGCCACCGCCGCCGCCGTCCCCTGCTCGTCGTCACCAGGCTCTCTGCCGGCGTCTCCACCGTGGAAAACTACAGTAATGGAGTCACCACACCTCAGGGACCCTGAAACCGGTGCCTCCCTGCTGGGAACCGGACTCCTCCGCCATCGGCATCCCTATTCACCGGCTGATTCCTGTGCGCAGAGAGAGAAGAAAGGAAAAAATCCTATTTCTCTATTAAAAATAATCCAAAAGAGCTCTATTCACTGCTTCAGTTGGTTTATTACTCATTTGACCTCAAAATCAAAATTCGAGACCTATTCCTAACTCCTTGAATTATTCCGAATCCATCCACACCAATTTCGTCACGATCCAAGCATCCGTTGATGCAACCCTAATTTTAACCCTAGGGTTTGCTACTCGTCACTACTCCGAAAAATTCCAAATTTCTTCCATTTTTTTATATCTTGTGCACTTTCTTAGTTTTTGCCATTTATTTGAAGTTATTCGCTTATTTATATTTATTTGTGTATCGACAGATTACGTTGCAGCATATCCGATCGAGGAGAGTTCCCCACTGACGCGTACGATAAGGAATTAGAGATATGATAAAGCTCGGCAGACTTAGCCTTCTACGATAAGGAATATACAGTCCTAGTCAAGCCGGTTATATCTCTAAGAGGAGATCCCTTGGCCGTAGTCCGCCTGGGACTCCTACTTTGTAACTATGTCCCCCAGTATATAAGGGGAGGCAGAGCGCCCCCTGAGGGCAGAAGCAATCATACATCCTCAAAGAAATACACCACAACTGGACGTAGGGTATTACCTCACATCGAGGGCCTAAACCAGTATAAACTCCCCGTGTTTCTTTGTAGTCCACTAAGTTTCGATCCGACAAGTAGCCCTATATTCATATTGCCGGTGTAAAACATCGACACCTGCATTAGTATAAGTTTCCCTGCATGGATTGTGGAGTACTTGTGTACTCAGTCTTGTATATTTTGGGCTCTAGCTGGTCAGGAAGAAGCTGTAGGTGAAGTTGAGGAAGTCGTCGATCCATAGGACTGGGATGAAGGTGAAGGATTCGATTTCTAGGTCGACACTATGCTTAGGCTGTTTCTATAGTGCAGAGTTACGTCTTTTAGTTGTATGTGTATGTGCATAGGCCCATTGTGTATGTGTTGAGTCTAGAGTTGTATTAGAACCTTGTCGGTTTGTGTAATTAATCGGAGTTCTGTTTTTGTATCATTCTACGCGTAACTGAACATCCTGGGTGGTTACGTGTGTCGTGGGACGTTTGGACCCCCTCCGAACGGTCCCCACAAAATCCTCCATGTTGGCTAGGGTTCTTTGCCACGCCCAAAAATTTACCAAAGTTTCCAAAGCTAATTTGTGTAGTAAATACTCGTCCAGGAATCAGCCGAGGTACACAAATCGATAATTTGATAAACATAACCAAAAACAATAAGCGATAAATACTTACAAAAGGGGCACTTAATCCTCACATAGAAGAAATCAGTAGCAGAATGATAACCTAGCAAAGCTTCAGCACCAAGTCCACAGGTAGCTCAACTGGGGTATAAGCCAAACATCAAAACTTCTCCTTCTACGCAAATCTTTACTCTGATGGTGGTAATATTGCAAGATTGAGTACCACCCACCATACCCAACAAGCCACACAAGGAATGCAAAATAATGCAACAGGATTCTAAAGGAAAGGCATAGTATGGCTTATTTACACAAACAACATTTAAAATATTTGCATTTAAAAGGATTAAAAATAGTATAATTTAATTATTATCAACTTTGAACCAATCACCAAACAACACTCCAATGCAGTTCAGGCCTAAATCATAACCCTCCAAACTGGAGCTATCAAGTTTCTATCATTTATTATCATTAATAAGTAGTGTGGGACTAATCATAAAAAATACTGCTAGACTGCCTATTAACTGCGGGCACGGCTATTCGAACAATTTTACTCTGGCTAGAGATGTACCAATTTGCCCACAAGACATAGATCCACACATGTCACTATGCCCTAAAATACCACCATGGTACTGCAAAGGAGAAAACCATGACAAGACTTTTTATGTAACTTGCCCAATAAAATGGTCACCGGCCAAGTCCCTAGTAGAGGTGGACCAACCTCTAGGCTAGAGAAACTCTTAGCTCCCAAACATATGGACTTCTTAGCGCAGCCACTGTGGATTTATTGACACTATCACCTATAAACTAAACACACCATGGCACCTCTTACGGGGATATTCTACACTACAAGTCCAGCCGTTGCCCATACTGGCTTGTGGTTAGTACCATAAATGCTTCACAATAGTAGCTCGTGAACCGATCCTTAATTGTCATGAGCACGACCAACAACATCATCATTCCATGTGCTCACAACCCACCATTAATCAAGTTTTAGTTGGCACAATTAATTAACCAGCCACGACCAACTGTCGTGAAAATATAACCATCATTAAGTAATTATGAGTAGATAAATAGTTTTCCCACATAAAATGACGCTAAAGTTTCTAGGCATGGCTAAGAAGAACATAAAATAATCTAGCTAGATCATCAATTAGACATCCAGCTAGTCAATATTAATTGTCCAAGGTATCAAGGCACATGTATCAACACAAAATGGCCATAATCAAGGAATATTGGATAATAATATAGATACCTGTAATAATGATATTCCAAATTTTTGCATACAATAAAGTTAAAATGAAATAATTTTCACAACTGGGATCAACATGCTCAAGGGGATTATTGTGTTACTTGCCTTGCAATAGAAAATTCATCAGACGATCTACCGAACTCTTCTGCGAACTTCGTGATCCTCCGACGAAAACGACTCGACTACACATAAAACAAGGAAAAAAACCTAAGAAAATCTAAATAAACAGTACATAAAAAGTACAGAAACATGTAGATCATGATTTTAGATGAATTTAGGAAGAAGAACAGGTCGAATTAGAGTTCGGACGGAAAAGTTATGACCTTCGGAAGTTTGAATATAGAGAAAATCCGAATGAAATTGGAAAATGAATATTCTCATAATATTCTCTCAGAATTCAATTATTAAAGGATTTATTTTTGAATAGATAAATAAATGGGGCCACTATCAGTGAGTTAGCTCCTGTAGACTGGGTCTATGGAACAGAAGGATGAAACCTCGACGGCGGGAAGTCAGGAGACCCCCCTTTGAGATTCGGCCAGGGGAGTAGTTCTCAGGCGAAGTCGGCGTCAGACGGAGAAGAAAGATAGGTGAAGAAGACGTAGAAGAGGCGGGGTTCGGACCGTCCGAAGCGAGTCCGGACCGTCCGAACCGTGGTGAAGCAGAAGGGTCCGGACCGTCCGACGCGGGTCCGGACCGTTCGAAGCGTGGTAATCGCGCAGGGTATTCGGGAAGACGATGAATAGAGGCGCACAGAGGAGGCAAGAGGATTTATACAGGTTCAGGCCGCTCTGAAGCATAATACCCTACTCCTGTGTGTATGCTATGTGGAGGTGAATATGGTTTTGAGTGTTACAGGACGTTCCCCGGCGAGCTTAGGAGCTCGGAGCTGGGGAAGAAAAACAGTGGCGACAGTGTGCGATAGAAGGCGGGTCCTAGCCAGAGAGCGGTTGCTAATGCTGAAGCTTCCCCCCTCTCTCGTTGGCCCGGATTCCCCTTTATAGAGTCAGGGGAGTCCACAGTGCCAGTACACCGAGAGAGAGTGAGTTTCAGGTGAGTTCTCCCGTGCTCCCCTCCGACGACGCCTGCGCCGGAGTTGGAGGAGTGTCTGGTCACTCATGTCTGCCTGCGACGCCTGGAGCTGTCGAAGTTGGAGGAGTGTCTAGTCGCTCCTGTCCGCCTGCGACGCCTGCGCCGGAGTTGGTACTGCTCATCCGGTCACGCTCGGTCAGCACGTCGCCGTGAGTGGATGGAGCATGGAGATGGGACGGCACCTGCCTCCGCTGCCGGGGCGTGGACTTCCGGAGCCTTCCTAGTCAAAAGCGCTCTGTCTGTACAGCGAAAGGAGCCTCCGCAGTCAAAAAGGTTCTGACTACGCAGGGTGTGGGCCCACGGGTGGTTGGAGAGCTGACCCGCTCGAGTCGACCTCATGCCCGGGGACCGGGACCGAGGCAGTCGGCTCCCGGGACCCGGGGCCGAGGCAGTCGGCTCCCGGGACCCGGGGCCGAGGAGTCGGCGGCCGGGGCCCGGGACCGAGGAGTCGGCTCCCGGGACCCGGGACCGGGGCAGTCGGAGCCCGATGACCGGGACCGGGGCCGTTGGCTCCCGGGGCCTGGGACCGAGGCAGTCGGCCCCCGGGACCCGGGGGGCGTACCCGGGAAGGGGGACTCGGGATCGGACGGTGCCCGTGCTCCGGGCACTCGAGGGAAAAGGGTTGTATCCGGCCGTCGCCGTGATAGAATGTGGACCTGGAGTGGCTGACGTGGCTGAGGACCCATGTGACCCTGGGGTTGTGGGACCCCCTGTCCCGTTTCGCCGACAGTGGCCCCTGGCCCTGTTGCTCGGCTGGGATCCGCCCCGGGCAGGAACAGGGCCATGTCTTGAAGAAACGAGGGGGCGCTGGGTGCTCCTGGTTCGTCACGAGCTGGTGGAGCCTGGCGACTTGCTGCGCTCACTTGTCGGCCGGGAACAGATATGGGCCCGGGACCCAGGGCCCCGGAGGTAATGCGGTAGATATGTGCTCGGGACCCGGGGGTCCGGGCTCGAAATATGGAAGGAATAGGGACGACCTCTCCGGACTTGCATTCGCGGAGGCGACGCTGTCCGGGTAACCGTGCCCCGTCTGATTGTGAAAATGTTGAGGAAGTCGCGGTGGTTCGCGAGGAGATGTGGGGCCCACGTGGAACTGCCGGTGGCCCAAGGGGCGAAAAAATGTTGCCCCGGCGGCCGCTGTCCTGGCCGCCACCTTCCTGGGGCTGTGTGGACCCTGGGCGGACCGGGGGCGCCGTCGCGGTTACTGCATGTGTGGTAGTGAGCCTGGAGGCCGCGCCGGCCGTGCCGGAGCGGGCCGTCGTGGAACTGGCTGATGTTTCTGCAGCCGAAGAAGAGAGGAATGCCAGGGCCCAGACGTCTTCCGTGAAGAGGGAGCGGGCCGGGGTAGTTTTCGCTGCTCGGCGAAGAGGAGCAGCGCGCGGACGCGCAACGCTCCACTCCGCGCTGGGGCAGATGGCGGTCGCTGCCGGCCAAGTGTAGGCGGCAGCCCGTCGGGAGCAGCGGAAGTCCGTCTCGGTCCAGGAGGATCTTCGAGAGCGGACGGGCAGCGATTGCGATGGTGATCCAGCTGCTCACCGCCCGCATAGTCGCCCCCGGGACCTTCGTGGCGACCTGGCGGTCGGACCGTCCTCCCACGAATCGGACCGTCCGAATCCAGATGGCCCGTAGAAGGCTGGCGGGAGATGGAGGGCGCGGCGTCCGACTGAAGGGCGCCACCAAATCCACCGCCGACGAGTCCTCCCGCGCTCGGTCCAAGATGGAGGCGCGGGAGAAGAAAACATCTTTCCCGAAAGATCGCGTCCGGTCCCGAGAGGTCGGGCTCGCGGTCCGGAAGCGTGAGATCCTTGCATGCAAGCCGGTGGTGAAGGGCGCTGAGTCCTGGTCGGTGGAGATGGAGCGGGAGGCTGAGGCCTCCCGGGAGCGCGCGGCCGACTTCGAGGCCGTGGCCGACGCCGCAGCCACGGTGGCGGGGTTCTTCGAGCGGGGGGAGCGCTCCGAGGATCCGGGGACCGACGAGTCCCACGAAGACGCCGGTCCCCTTCCGACGTCGCCCGGGGTCCGGTCCTATGGAGACGAGCGGCTTCCCCCCGTGCGATGACATCTCCGCTCGTGCTTGTGCTCCAATTTTGCCTGTCTTATACAAAGAGAGACACTTGTATATGTATATGATCGTGTCTATAGTTTCGTACCTCTGCTCATGCGCCCCGGAGGCGCGGTGTTCATTGTTGTTGTTGTTTTCCGATATCCCGGGCCCAGGAACGCTGAGTACCCGGCGCCGTCCGGCTCGGAGCTACCTTCCCCGGGAGCTCGGTCCGCGAAGGCAGCGAGCGGGACAGCTGCCTGGCCCAGGTGAACCGGCCCCAGGACCTCGGTCCCCAGCGACGCGAGGAATGGTTAAGTCCGTAGGTTCGGCCCCTTCCGTCTTCATGGCCCGGGGGCGCTCAGTGTCCCTGGGCGCCATTGGCCCAGGGATCGGTGCGGGGCCGCGAGAATGGACTTCTAGAAAAGGGGAAAAGTACAGAGAGATGCCCCGCGTGGGTTAGGTATGGCTGTCATGCTACGCTCGTACCCTCTGACTCGCCGGGAGCCTCCCGGGAATCGACCCTGACCGGGCAGGCACTGGCAGGTTCCGCTTTGCCCCCGGGGCTGAGTAGAACGAAACACGCGGCCATACAAACGGGGGAAAAATAGGAATTGAGTGACGTTTAAAGTTGGATGAGATCACGTATCTGAATATCGGAAAGGACGGGTATGGCTCCGCGAGCGCAATCCCGGGGCCGGGAGCGCTGCTCGCCCTTGGGAACGCCGAGTACCAGGCCCATCCGCCTCGAACCGCCGTAGTGCCCAGGTCCCTCTTCCGTGTCCCGGGGTAGCTGTCCCTCCGGGAGCTCGGTCCCCGAGGGCAGCGAACGTGATAGCCAACCGGCTTGGGGACCCGGCCCTAGGGTCTTGGTCCCCGGCGAAGCAAGGAACTGGGCGCGGCCCTTGGGAAACGGCTAAGCCCGTAGGCTCGGCCCCTTCCGTTTTCCGGATCCGGGGGCCCTCCATGACCCCGGGCGCCGCTGGCCCAGGGAGCGCGGTGGGACCACGAGAACGGATCTTTGACCCGCCGGGACCTCCTCGGGAACCAACCCTGGCCGGGCACGGGGTCGTCAGGCAGTAGAGCAACCGGCGCCTCGTCGAAGGCCGGGGAGAAGCTGGCCAGGCTAGGCACCGCAGCCCGCCCCAGGAACCTAGGCTGGCTATGCAAACGGGGAAGAATACAAATTGAGCAATATGTAGGGTCGGATGAGATTACATATCTGGATATTGCGAAGGGCGGCATGGCTTCACGAGCACAATCCCGGGACCGGGAGTGTTGTTCTCCCTCGGGAGCGCCGAGTATCGGGCCGATCCGCCGTGAATCGCCCTCGCGCCCAGCCCCCCTTCCTGGGGCCTGGAGCAACTGCCTGCCTCGGGAGCACGGTCCTCGACGGCTGCGAGGGGTCCGAGGATGAGTCTGGCGGGACGATCGAGTCCGCAGGTGTGACCCCTCCCGTCTTCCAGGTCCGGGGGTCCTCCGTGCCCCCGGGCACCGTTGGCCTAGGGAGCACAACGATGCCGCGACGACAGGCTCTACATGATGAACCGTGAGAGTACTTGGCTCGTTCCCTTGTCCATTCCATGCTGCGACCCGTTGCGTCTACCACCTCCTAGGGGCCTCTTCGCGGTCGCGGCCGAGCGGAGGAAAGGATTGCGCATAAGGAATCTGCCCCCTAGTAGCGGAAAAAACCGAGCCCGAAGCCAACCAATGCGGGGCACCGCAAGCCGGGGCTTAGACGATGTCCGGGGTTTAGCAGATGGGATACGGTAGCTCGCTGGTAGGGAACAGATGCTTAGGCACAACACCCAGCCACCGCATGGGCGCGACCCGATTATGCCCCCGGGGGGAGATCGCCACGATCGCGACATAAAGAAAGGATAAGGGCACGAGCCCGGAAACGATAATAAAAGTATTACTATGGAAAACGAATACACATGGGGCCCGGCCTCGGTCAGTGCTGAGGCTTAGAGGCACTTACAGGATGTGTTTTCAGATAATATTTGTGAAGATGCTCCCAGGCTTACCGAGCCCGGTTGGGAAGTTCCGATCACCAGGGAGGGGCCTTCCCACGGGGGGAAGATTTCATTCCGACCCATACGAAGATACGGCGGAGATTCAAACCCCAAACCTGAAGTGATCGGGCCCGAACCTGACACCAAAGATAGCGCTTGAGGCCTTGCTGGTAACGAGCAACGCGGAGCGGAGCGCGCCACCTTCGTCCCTCGAGGAAGTCGAGGTTGTCGAGCTGCATATTGTCGTGGTTGATGTTTGTCGATGTAGCACTGTACCCGAGATTCGAAGAAGAGTTCTAGCGACAGAACGGCTTCGGCCCGGTACACCAGGAGGAAACAGGGTCTCCCCGGGAGCCCAGCTTGGTGTGGTATGAATCGCCCCCAGGACCGCCGGGGAAAGGTCTGCTCTACACATAGTGAACTGTGAGAGCGTCCGGTTCGTTCCCTTGTCCGCCCCATGCTACGAGCCGTGGCGTCGATCATCTCCCGAAGGCGTCGTCGTGGTCGCGCCCGTACTGTGGTTGGATTTGCGCATAACCCAGCCGCCGTACGGGCGCGGCCTGATGATACCTCCAGGGGGGAGACTGCCCCGAACGCAACACATGGGAAACGACGAAAGGAACGAGACTGGGAAGGATATTAAAAATGCTGCTTATGTAAAGTGTATATACATGGGGCCCCGGTCAGCGCTAAGTTTCCGGAGAAGTCCGGCGCTGGCCCGGGTTCACCGTCACTTACAGGACGTTTATACAGATAGATTTGTGGAGATACTTGATGTGCCTGGAGATGGAGCTCGGACTCGCTTCCCTCGCGAGCCTGAGTCCGGCATGTGCTCGGGACCTGGGGGCCCCGGCTAGCGCTAAGGATATACGTCCGGGACCCGGGGGCCCCGGACTGGGATACGGTTTTGATATAAGCTGGGTTCCGGGGGCCCGGGCTTGAATATGGGATGTGAGACGACCTTTCAGACGCATTCTCGCCGGGGCGGTGCTGTCCGGGCTGTCGCGCCCTATTCCGGGTGTCGCGTTCCTAGGCTTGCGCTTGCCTTGGCGAGGCCGCCCTGGTTCGGCACCTCGGTGTCGGGCCCGGGGCACGGATTCGGGAATCCGTGCCTCGGCTCAAACATGCGCCCGGGAGCCAGGGGCTCCGACCGGGAGTAGTTATGCGCCCGGGAGCCAAGGGCTCTGACCGGGAGTGGATACGCACCCGGGAGCCAAGGGCTCCGACCGGGGCTATGTACGCACCTGGGCAAGGGCTCCGACCGGGGCTATGTACGCACCCGGGAGCCACGCTCCGACCGGGGCAAGATACGCACGCCCGGGAGCCAGGCTCCAACCGGGGCTATTTACGCACCCGGGAGCCACACTCCGACCGGGGCTAGATACGCACGCCCGGGAGCGAGGGACTCTGACCAGGAGGAGTTATGCACCCGGGAGCCAAGGGCTCTGACCGGGAGTAGATACGCACCCGGGGGCCAAGGGCTCCGACCGGGGCTAGATACGCACCCGGGAGCCAAGCTCCGACCGGGGCTAGATACGTGCCCGGGAGCCAAGGGCACGTATAAAAGTGCACGATTTAAATTATGCCATTACAAAGACCAAAACCTAATGTATATGCCACTGATACTTTTGAAAATTAGAATCATGCCGTTATACATGCCGTGGGCTTCCTTGTATCAGTTTTTACTGCATATGGTATTTTTTGTATGGACCAAAATGCCCCTTCATACCTCTTTGTCAGCCAATGTTGCCGGGAGCCAAGGGCTTCGACCGGGGCTAGATACGCGCCCGGGAGCCAAGCTCCGACCAAGGGCTGCGACCGGGGCTAGATACGCACCCGGGAGCCAAGCTCCGACCTCCGACCGGGCTCGGCCTACTGCCGCTCCTCGAGGCGTTTGGCCAAACGCTGGACGGCGCGGCACTCCGTAAGGTCGTGCCGGTCCGTCTGGTGGAAGACGCACCATCCCCGGGCCATTGCCGGCGGCGGCGGCGCACGTGCAGCCCTTTGCCGCTTACCGCCGCCGTCGTCGTCCTCGTGGGCGATGTCGCCCCGGGGGCTGCCCGCAGCAGCCAAGGCGGAGCTCTCGGCGGCCGCCTTGGCCTTCTGGCGCTTCCTCCTGTTCCGGCGCGAGGCGGAACGCGAGGACTCGCCGGCTCCTGCATGATTGCCGGCGGTGATCAGGCGATGGGCCGCACCTACGAGGTCAGTGACTTCGCCGAGCCACCGCCTTTCCCGGCCGCTGCCCCCGGCGGAAGCCGGGGGGTGGCGCAAGAGAGCTTTCGCCGCCAGGAGGGCTTCCTGCGGCGTCGCCGGCTAGATGTCTTGATGGTGGCGCGCCGTGGAGCGGCGCGCCTGTTCATGCCTCACGAATGAGGCCGCGGCGGACCCAGCCGGGCACTTACCGGCTCCCTCCGCGAAGGGAGGTGCCGAGGCCGCTCGACCAGGCCGCCACTGGGTAAAGTCGGTCCGTGCAGCGCGCACCGCGCGCCCCCAGGAAGACGTGGGGGAACGCGGTGAGCTAGCCAGAGGGCTAGCATTGTCCGGCGGGGTGAAGCCGTCGGACTCGTCGTCGGAATCCCGCTGATGATGATGGCCGCCTGCCATGGAGCGCGCCGGTGTTGCCGGCGTACCACCTGAAAAGGAAACTACCCCTACCTGGCGCGCCAGCTGTCGGAGGATGAAACCTCGACGGCGGGAAGTCAGGAGACCCCCCTTTGAGATTCGGCTAGGGGAGTAGTTCTCAGGCGAAGTCGGCGTCAGACGGAGAAGAAAGATAGGCAAAGAAGACGTAGAAGAGGCGGGGTTCGGACCGTCCGAAGCGAGTCCGGACCGTCCGAACCGTGGTGAAGCAGAAGGGTCCGGACCGTCCGACGCGGGTCCGGACCGTCCGAAGCGTGGTAACGCAGGGTATTGGGGAAGATGATGAACAGAGGCGCACAGAGGAGGCAAGAGGATTTATACAGGTTCGGGCCGCTCTGAAGCGTAATACCCTACTCCTGTGTGTATGCTATGTGGAGGTGAATATGGTTTTGAGTGTTACAGGACGTTCCCCAGCGAGCTTAGGAGCTCGGAGCTGGGGAAGAAAAACAGTGGCGACAGTGTGCGATAGAAGGCGGGTCCTAGCCAGAGAGCGGTTGCTAATGCTGAAGCTTCCCCCCTCTCTCGTCGGCCCGGATTCCCCTTTATAGAGTCAGGGGAGTCCACAGTGCCAGCACACCGAGAGAGAGTGAGTTTCAGGTGAGTTCTCCCGTGCTCCCCTCCGACAACGCCTGCGCCGGAGTTGGAGGAGTGTCTAGTCGCTCATGTCTGCCTGCGACGCCTGGAGCTGTCGAAGTTGGAGGAGTGTCTAGTCGCTCCTGTCCGCCTGCGACGCCTGCGCCGGAGTTGGTACTGCTCATCCGGTCACGCTCGGTCAGCACGTCGCCGTGAGCGGATGGAGCATGGAGATGGGACGGCACCTGCCTCCGCTGCCAGGGCGTGGACTTCCGGAGCCTTCCTAGTCAAAAGCGCTCTGTCTGTACAGCGAAAGGAGCCTCCGCAGTCAAAAAGGTTCGGACTGCGCAGGGTGCGGGCCCACGGGTGGTTGGAGAGCTGACCCGCTCGAGTCGACCTCGTGCCCGGGGACCGGGACCGGGGCAGTCGGAGCCCGATGACCGGGACCGGGGCCATTGGCTCCCGGGGCCCGGGACCGAGGCAGTCGGCCCCCGGGACCCGGGGGGCGTACCCGGGAAGGGGGACTCGGGATCGGACGGTGCCCGTGCTCCGGGCACTCGAGGGAAAAGGGCTGTATCCGGCCGTCGCCATGATAGAATGTGGACCTGGAGTGGCTGACGTGGCTGAGGACCCACGTGACCCTGGGGTATGTGGGACCCCCTGTCCCGTTTCGCCGACAAGGGTTGAGGTGGCAGAGTCAGCTTAGAGCATAAGAATCTGATGGCTTGGATTAAATCTGATTGAGATGGACGGCTAGGATTTAGCTCTAAGGTTTTATGAGGATTAGAGGGTTTGGATTGAGTCAGGATGATCCAAGGTGGAGAGAGCTTCCGGACCTGAGCATGGAGCCCAACTGTCGATTATAGGGGAGGGGATGCATCGCCGATGGGGCCCACTTGTCTACGGCCCGGGGCAAGGCGTGGCGAGCTCGAACCGGCACTATGGCGCGGCGGTGCTGCGCCAACGCGCGGCAAGGCCGAGAGGACATCGGCAGAGCCCAGAGGTGACAAGGCGACTCGTTGGTGCGACTGCGATCGGCGGTCACACAGCGGCGCACGGTGGAGAAGGGGAAATAGGATCCGAGGCACCGGAGAGGGAGAAAGGGACGACAGAGAGCGGCAAACTGGTGATGCTCACCAGTGGCTTGCGGTTGTTCGCACCAAAAACCACCGGGTGTGCCAAGAAGCTTGTTGATGGTCTGGTTTGATGCGATTGAACATACGAAGGCCTGGGAGATCTGTTTAGCTCCAGTGCAGGTCCTAAACAGTTGATGTTCGTGGGCGTGCCAGTCAATTTGACCCAGCAATTGACAAAGAGATAGAAAAAAGTTAGATCATTGATCCAATCGGCCAACAAGCCGATACAGACTCCTAGCCGATTGCCGATGGCACTTGTATATCGGCTAGAGAATCGATAATATAAATAAATAAATCAGCCGACTACCAATAGAACATGTGCATCGGCTGGAAAGCCGATAATAGTGTAGATAATCAAAATAATAATCAAGACAATGCAATCGGCTTTATCTAGTAAAAGATAACTTATCGGCTAGGCACTCCGATAAAACATTGCATAGATACCCATCGGCTTAACAAGGATAAATCTATCATTATCAATCTAGTAGGTCAAACTTAACTGATGCAGCACAGATTAATAATGATAAAAGAACCTCGATGAGCTGATAGATCTAATGCAATTGTGATGTATTATACGATAACTTATTGGCTATACATCCCGATAAGACGCTTGCATAAAATCTATCAACCTAGCAAGAATAACTTATCGCAGGCAGTTTACTAGGTCAGACCTAACCGATGCAGCATAAACTGATGATAAATTATCCTCAGTAAGCCGATAAAACCTATGCACGCGTGATGTGATATATCCACTCGGCCTAAGAGATCAAACTTAACTGATGCAGTCGTAGACAGAATAGATATACCATGGTAAGCCGACTACTGTAGACTGGTTAGAATATCAAACCGAACCAAGGAAGTCCTAACCAAGCCGATACGGTTGCCGGTGTGACGAGACTTACCCTCTCGCAGGAGGTCGGACCTAACCGATGCAGCCCGGCTCGAGAAGCAAGAACTCGTCAAAAAGGGTGGCGATGCGCCAAAATTGTATTGATCTGTGTGATGATTTACATGGTACCCGGGCATACGTATTTATATCCTGAGTTGATATAGTCATGATCGGATACGAAACATGAGTTTCCTAACTATAAAAGGAAAATTAACAAGCCCTGATCGGACACGAGATCAGGTTTTCCTAAAAATTATTAAAGCTACCTAATTTATAGATAAAATAGTTAACTGCCATGCTGTGGTCTTCACGATTCCTTCCTGAATTCGGCTTCTTTTGGACTAGCTTCCATCGGCTGATATAGCTTCTTTCCTTAACCGAGCATGATAACGAACCGTACCAAATTTTGGTGTTAACAGTGGTAGACGCGAAGACGTTGATGATGACCTCAATCGGCGGCGGCGGCGGCTAGACGAGCAGCAACGTCGGTGCGATTGAAACCGAGTGGCGGTGGCAGCTGGACGGCTAGAGCAGCGCGAGGTGGCAATGGACTAGGGCACAGAGAGGAGGACAGGGAGGAGACGGCTGGTATCTATAGAGGGGCGAGGAGGAGCTAGGGCAGGTGGTGGGCTCAATCCCGCCCAAAATTGGCGACGACGGTGCTGGATGGGGCACGGGCTAGGTTGGAGGCGACGGCTGTGGGCCCGGGTGGTGGCGACAGAGTGGACTGGGGTCAAGGTTGAGGAGGAAGGGAGGCGCAGGCCGGGCTGCAGGGACGGCTCAGTCTCAGGGAGCAAAGAAGGAGAGAAAGAGGACCGGAGGAAGAAGAAGAAGGAAGAAGGAAGAAGAGAGGAAAAAGAAATAGGAAGGGGAAAAGGAAAAAAGGAAAAGAGAGAAGGGAAAAGGAGAAAATAAAAGAGTTTTCTCGAAAAATTCCAATTTTGCAAAAATTGGAATTTTGGGGATATTTAAGGAATCTGAGAAATATTTTGGAATTTTGTCATATAGTATTGGAATATTTGAGGAATAAGATAAACACTGGAATATTTCGGTTACCAGGATATTTGGGAACATAGGAATAAAAGGGATTTTGGGACATTTGGAATATTGGACTATTAGAGATATTGAAGATTAAAGAATTCCAAGGGATTTTAGGATATTTTTGGAGAGTATAGGAAATTATTCTAATTCTGGGAATATTTCAGGTATTCGGAAAATGGAGGATATTTTACAGAGATCGAGAAATTGGAATATTAGAGATATTTTGGACTTGGAAATTAGTCAATATTTCACGGGAGTCAGAAACTGAGGGGATTTTTGAGAATCGAAAGCTCGAGGACATTTACGGTGTGTAAAGAATATTCCAAATATAGGAATATTTTGGGAATTTGAAGTTGAGGAAATATAGGGGATTTATTTTAAAAGGGTGAACGCATATTTTTAGAAGTAAGAGATTGTGGAGAGTTTAAGGATTTTGGATATATCGGAGAGTCCAGATTTTGGATTTTGATGAGATTTTCGGAATCGAACTTTTTAAAGAAAATCAGGGATTCGGAAACGACACGAAATATAGAAAGAGGAGGGGAACCAGAGTTCGAGTTGAATAAGGAGATGCTAAAGGACTGGAGCAGGAACGACCCAAACAGGGGAAGAGAAAAGGATTTGTTTTCTATTTATTTAATTACTAAAATGGTTTTTATAACATTAAAATTAATTCTGGAGCTCTGAAAAATCCGAGAAATTTTCAGAGAGTTTATTAGACCATGAAGAATTTACCAGAAGCAAAAACCACTATGAAACAAGGAAAATTTATTATTATAAATACTTGGATGCTTAAAATATTCCGACCAAAACTCCAACGAATATAAAAGAATGCCAAGCATTGGTTAAAATTTTTAACTTGAAAATTTTTAATATTGAAAATTTCAGACTTTTATTCAAACACTTCCACAAGCCATTTTTCTAGTGATTTCTTGTATTTCCATTTATCCAAAATAATTTTTAATTAGGCCAATTTTTCGGATGTGACATTCTTAGATTTGAATTTGGGAAAAATTTTTCTAGGGGGCTAGAATTTTTTTTTGCCGAAAATTATTTTCACAGTTGGTTGTCTTAACGTAGCTGCTTGCAAAAGTTGATTTTCGTAGGCAGTCCTCTTTAAGGGGTACGCCTAGGCAAACGATTTTCGCAGGCGGGTGTGGAACCACCTACGAACATCATCGATTTTTACTAGCCTATGGTCGCAGGTGGTCCATTTGCCTCCCTACGAAAACTCATTTTGACCACCAACGATTCCTAATTTCATAGTAGTGTAAGGCGATACATGTTCATAGTTTTGACTAGATGATTAATTGGTGTACTTTAGGCTCCTTTGAAATGGAGGATTGGCAGAGAAATTTTGAAGCATTGAACTTTTAAGGGAAATTTCTAGTTGACCCCTTTGGCATAGAAAAGAAAGGAAAAAATTCTATAGGATTGCATTCATATGGCTCAATTTCATATGAAAATAAGTATGAGGTCCAACCTCTTTGAAAACTTGCATTGCTTTGTTTGTTTTCTACTATGCTACCAAAAAGGCTTCTCTACTTTTTTTCTTGTATTTTCAATTCATGTAGAATTAGAAAATGTGCCACATTAATTTATGTGTTTTTTCTATTCCAATGTTTGTCCTACCCTGCATTTCACCTTAATATGCAACTTCAATTCCTATAGGAACTGGGAAATTGTAACCATGCCAAACGGATCTTAGTGTTCATCCAGCCCACCTATCAAGTCATTGTCTTCTAAGGCTATGTTCGGCACAAGGGGTTGAAGGGAAAGTCTCAGCGCATATAAAACGAGATAAGTCATTAGCATATGATTAATTAAGTTTTAATTATTACGAACTTGAAAAATTGATTTATTTGATTTTTTAGAGCAACTTTATATAGAAAATTTTTGTAAAAAACACACCGTTTAGCGCATCGGTAAGTGTACTCACGAAAAACGAGGGAGTTTTCTCTCCCAACCCCTTCTGCCGAACGGTACCTAAGAATCCAGATCCATATTATAGTAACTATAAGAGCAATCCCAACCAAGAAACTATATAGTAGTGTTTATGACATGCCATGTCATATAGATACCACCTAAGAAACTATCGCTCCCAATGCACAATATCTAATTGTGACTACATAATAAACTCATTCAATGATCTTTCTCCTCTCTCCACTAATTCTCTACCTTTCCACTCTCTCATCTTGTCTTGTTATTTGTGATATCCATCCCAATGAGTTTTATATAATTTCTTGACCTTTGGTTTTTGTACGAGAAACTGTTTTTTTGCATGAGACCTAGTTTCCTCAATCTTCCCTCTGTTTTTTTGCATGAGACCTAGTTTCCTCAATCTTCCCTCTCTCTTCTCTTTAATACCATTGCTAAGTCAACAAACAATTCTATGTGGCAGTATATTAAATGCTATAGAAACTATCCTAGTCATAGCATTAGGACTGTCCTAACTTTAACAATTGGTGTTCATCGGATGATCTAGATCTTATGAAACTACTGCTCATGCAAGTACGAAAGTAAGCGAGCACTGTAGCAGGTTGTGTAGTGTTTACTGTTTGATTGTGCCATGGCTCAGATCTGACCATCCGTTTGTTCCATCCAACGGTCAACAACGCATCCGACTGCTTAACCTGCAGTAGCTATTGTAACTACACTGGATCCTAATTCGTCTTCTAAATAGTGGACACATAAGAGAGAGAGAGAGAGAGAGAGAGAGAGAGTGTGGACACAACTGATCTTCACACAAAGATGATCCAACTGCAGATTTACAATTAGTAGCAGGTTAACTACTAAAATCACGTTTTTTTTTCTTGGAGGACCCTGATTCAAGAGCATGCAAGAACGACCATCATCAAATTGCCCCCAAGATTTTATCTCTTTCTGTTTTTCATGGAAAAATTATTTACTGATGCAGGGAACTAAGAATTGTGCATGAGGTGCGCTTATGGTGTATGTATAACATAAGAAAATATTACCGTATATGCTTTTCATATGAAAGTGTTTAAGAAAATATTACCGTATATGCTTTTCATATGAAAGTGTTTTTGATGTCTCAGGAGTGTATTTATGAGAAATCTTCTAGCTAACTGAGTTGATCGAGCCAGCGAGAGCGAGAGCGAAAGAGTCTTCAGGTAGGCTCCATGAACAAGAATGATTAAAATGCAGGCAAAGTAACAACATAATATTATCACATCGTTATAGCGGCATCAATACATAGCACTATATCGTTTTCAGAGTGAGATTTCTAGAGTGATAACTTTGGATTGGTACAAATCCAGAAAATTGTTTATATTTGTCCTCCACACCGTGTCTAGCCATTAGGCCTCCTCCAACAGTTGAGACAGCTGCTAGCTCTTAAGCCATCCATGTCAACTAAGAGATAGAATAAAAGATGGTTTGTCCAATGGACTATCTCCAAGACTATCTTTTATTACTCTTAATGGTTGTATGTATATAGAAAATATGTTGATAAACTACACACCCTTTGTGTGCCAATACACAAAGGAGATTGAAATAAACATCTCAACTCATCTTAGCACAACAGTAGCTTAGAAATATCAGCATAGGAATAATAATAAGTTGTAGTTCTTCCACTAGCTTAAGTCGGTACCAAACATGATAGCTATATCATGATAATTTTGTTTACAATATTGAAAGAAACACCAGAAAACAACTACTCATATTGCATTTAGGCCAGAACAGCGGATAAATCTAATTGCATTTGTCGAATCACCAAAAGCTTGATAGCAGCCACCACCGTCAACTCCTATTAGAGAATAACACAAGCTTGCATAATTTGTCGAAGAATTTTTTGGCTCCATGACCGTGTTGGACGACGCACGATATTGAAGCGAGCTTGCAGCACCCCAAAAGCATGCTCAATATCTTTCCTTTTTCCTTCTTGTTCCCTTGCAAATAGCTTGTGCTTCTCTAGGTGAGGAGACCTTATAGACTTTACAAAAGGCTGCCCATTCAGGATAAATTCCATTGGTAAGATAATATCCTGTGTCGTACTGTGTCCCATTGATAGTAAATTGGACTCGGGGAGCTTCACCTTTTATTGCTTCAATAAACAGAGAGGATTGGTTCAGCACATTGATGTCGTTGTTGGACCCAGGAATACAATGCATGCGAAATGTGAAGGTCATATGATGCTACAACTTCAAGGATAATAGTTGAATACTTTTGGTCACCTCGGGTATATTATCCCTTCCATGTTGGACAATTCTCCCATCGCCAATGCATGAAGTCAATGCTTCCTAACATCCCAATGAATCCACAGGACTCTCTAATTTGGAGCAAATGCTCTAGGTCCTCACTTGTGGGGCGGCATAGGTACCTACTGCTGAATATCTTGACCACACCTTGCACAAACTTTTCTAAGCACTCTAGTGCAATGCTCTTAGCAACCTTTAGGTACTCATCAAGAGTGTCAGTAGTAGTCCCATATGCAAGCATGCGGATTGCTGCTGTGCACTTTTGCAATGGTGAGAGCCCAAGGCGTCCAGTACAATCTACTCTTTCAGTAAAATAGGATGACCACTTGCCTAGTTCGTCGACAATGTGTAGGAACACATGCCTTCTCATCCGGAACCTTCTATGGAACATTGCATTAGAGTAGAGAGGATCTTCAGCAAAATAATCGGCAAAAAGTTGTTCATGAGCTCCTTCATGGTTCCTATTGATGTACTTTCTTGGACCACTTCTACGCCTAGATGTACCTTCTTCAAATTTGGCCTTAATCTTCGTGTCGATCCACCTAGCAAAAGATTGAAGGACAAAGATTGAAGGACACTCTGCTCGGCCATGAACATATCTGGAGTGTAAATCTCGGCTGGGTCTATGAAATCATCAGACTCATCTGACATGTTTGATGGAAGGAATAGGAGGAAGAATAGTGCTGGATTGTCTTACTGGACTAGATGGAAGGAACAGAGGAGGAAGAATAGTGCTAGATTGTGTGCTTGTTGTACTGGATGGAAGAAATGTGGAGGTAGAATAGTGCAATATATAGTTGTGGTGTATTTACATTTCATTTGACTATAACAGATTACAGTGCATGATTATTTGCAGTGTATTTACATTTCATTTGGCTATAACAGATTACAATGCAACTATATTCATGTTGACTAACAGAATACAAGGCATGGCAATTAAAGCACATGTTGACTATCAGAATATAGTGACAAATTATATATGGGTAAAACAGAAAATAACAACACTAAAAAAAAGCAAATATTGCAAGTACCTCAGTTAATGTTGCCAAGCAGCTTCTCCCTCAACATCTTCAAGCCTATCACGTGCTCGGCTTTCATCTCATTAGTCATTTTGCTAGTGTCCATGCTCATCAATCTTTGATATCTATCAAAACAGCCTCTCTCCTAAGCCTTGCTGCTTCAACCTTTGCATCAGAAACATGCTATTGGGTCTCTAAAAACTCTTCATGTCTTTTGCTAGCTGCAGCTTGAATATCCATGTACTTCTTCATATCTTCATGTAAACTATCATCATCATCCTTGGCTTTGCCTTTGCCACTGCGTTGTTTCTTAGCTTCATTCCTCCCCATTGGACGTTCCTTTTCTCTAATATCTTCTTGCGCCATCGTGTCGCCTCCATCATCCAGGGCACATTTATTTGACTTTTCAAGGTCCTCCAATATTGCATGCCACTTGGGCTCATCACGGAGAACTTTCCAACAGTGGTACATTGTGAATGGACCTTCTTTAGGATAGTCATCCACATAAAACTGATTAGCCATATCTCTCAACTGGTCATCTGAATATCTACTAGTATAAATTGAGGTAGCCTTCTTCCAAGATGCACAGAAAAATGCCACCCATCTCTTAATTCTTTGCCATCGATCTTTGAGATGCTTCACTTCTCTTTTCCAATTAATAGGTGTAGTGCTATTGTACAATTCAACTACATGTGCCTAGTAGCTCTCATTTTTCTTACCATTCCCACTGATTGGGTCATTCGAGTGGAACAACCATGCACTCACCTACATTTAGCATTATGTGTTAGTTACAAAATAAAGTTACAAAATAAAGTTACAAATCCCTGCCAAGGTCCAAAATTTTAATTACCATTTTCAAGTCCTCATCTGCTTCCCATGTAAGACACTTTGCAGTCCTAACATCATCACCATTATCTTTGTTGATGATAGGTTTGGATTTTGACCTCGACTTAGCATGCTGAGTGCCTGAATCGGTTGCCAGTGCCGCAAGTGGCCATGGTGGTGGGAACGTAACATGTTGCTGACCACTTTGCAAAAAGCTTAGGAAACCACCAGGTGGGCGCAAATCCATACCACTGAAATATCAGGGGACAAAATCATGACTATGAGCAAGGCAACAATTATGCATCAACTAGTATTTCTTTCTAGTTCCTAGGTTTAATTAGATTTTCCTATCCTTCCTATCATCTTCTTCCTAGGTTTATGATGTCACCTCAGTTTTATTTCTTGAGCAAACCGTTGTTGTCCTGAGACAGGTAACAGGGTTACAATGGCACAGAAGAAATTGTTAAAAAGGTTTTGGAAGATCCATAATTCATTGGAGGTAACAGAGAAAATAACGCTCGACATATATGGTTTCCTTATTTTCATTTTGATTACCATGAGTAGAAGTACAAGTACATTTTAAATTTGCAACTGAAAACGAAACCAAGCTGATAGAAACAACACATTAGCAGGTGGATAATTGTCAAACAAATTGGTTTCTTACCAATCTGGGGATGCAGGGCCTGATGAGGACATCACTCCTTCGGATGAACTCGCTAATCCTCCAACCGTTATGCAAGGTCCAATGACCCGAGCTCGAATGCGACAATTAAATCTAGAGGTGAGCTCGTTCTTAAGCGATCCTTTTCATAGTTTTGAGAATAGATTGCTACCTAATGATGTTATCTTACTTAGGAACATTGGAGAGGATCATGAAGTACTTGGAGAGAGGTGTGGAGGCGGAGAAGACCAGCAATGACACCCAAGACAGGCTGGAGGCCCAGTCCAACTCGAGTATGAGTCTGCCTCGGCCTTCAGGACTAGCCTGCAGTAAAACGGACACCCAGGACGCATACGGACTCCGTTTTCGATGATCCACATATGCATGGAAAGATAATTTCATAAGCTAACCAATGGCTTTGTTTTGACATCCAAATTCCACCGGAGTCAACGGGAATCATCGAAACAAGTCAGCGTCCAGAATCTGCCAAGGTGCTACGTCACTGTCTTTTGGTCCATTGGGCCGTATATCATCTTAGAGCCCGTTAGAGGGCACGCCCAGGGGGTGTGACGACCCTTAGACTATATATTCCTTAGCCGCTGCCCACGTTAGGTTTTGGGGTTTTGCTTTAGATCAATCTGTCTTCGAACAGTCACCGTCATCGGCTGTAAAACCCTAATTTCGAGTGCTTAATCATTCATCTGTAATTTTCACTTCAATTGAGTTGCGTACTTTCGAGTTCTTGCTTGTGTTCTTCGTTTTGCAGGCAAGGATTAGCCTTCTTGGCGAGGTCAACCGGATTTGTGACACGGTTGATAACCAGAGGAGTCGTGGTGCTAAGGTTGCAGGGATCGGGTCTTTTGATCTGAAGCCGGATCGGTGTGTTGCGTTCCACCAAAACGATAGTTATCTCTACCTGACGGAAGATCAGGAACCCCGTCCCCATCAGGGCCAAAGGAGTTGGCTTGTGACAGAGGACCGTTCCACCACATTGCACAAGGTAGAGAACATTATTCAGTTTACTCCAACATCTAGGAAGCAGGGAGAGGTAAATACAATCTGCATCAATTTTGAGTTTACCTGGTTGGGCTCCTGGACGCAGAGCCATTGCGCCACCGGCCTGAAGGAAGGCGGACAAGGTGGCGTCAAAACACCCAGAAGCAACCGCAGGTCTAGATGGAGCAGCAGCAGGAGGAGGAGGAGGCGGTGGCGGAGCTACTTCTCACTTGGACCGACGGCTCATCCTGCTGTCCTCGGCGTGGCGGTGCGATGGATTCTGTCGGCAAGTGGAATGGATTTGTCAGCATGGCATAGGGAACAGATTAGGAATGGGACAAGAAGGGGGAAAGAGGAGAGAGGGCGCAGAATGGAGGATTGGCATGCGGCGAGGGAAGGATTGGCGCACGGGGGACCGGATTGGGGCTTTGGCGAGCGGATTGGTGCGAGGGCGGAGGCGGGAGAGCTACGGCGCGTGGGCAGGGGCAGGAGTGGTGCATGGTGAGAGGAAAGAAGCAGAAGCAGCGTGCGGCATGTGGGCGGGAGAGGAGCGGCGCGCGCAGGAGGGAAAGGAGCGGCACGCGGGTGCGGCGGGAGAGGGACGGCACATAGGAGGGGTCAGGAGGCGGCGTGAGATTTGGGGAAGGAGCACTGGATCTTTTTTTGATGAGGAAGAGTTGGGTGCCGACTCTTGCGCTAGCTCATACGACTACGGTTTCCGAGCGAAATAGACGTGAGAACAAGAGATAGTTGGATTGATTTTTTCCCTTCTCTTTCCTCCACATAGGATACATGGTGATGTAAACGTCTTAAGAGATAGCTTACATGGCACCATTGGAGAAGGCCTTATGGAAAAATTCTCTCCGTAGTACTACAAGGAGTCTAGGAACTAGATATATTTGGTACGAAGTTAAGCAAAATAAAATTTAATATTTTGCTCTTTATTTAATTTCTAACTTTTTTCTAACTATGGTCATTACCAAATTTATCTTGGTCATAAATGCTCCATGGCGTGAGTGATGACCTTTTTTAAGTTTGTTTACAATTTTTTTTAGTTGTAAGGTAGACTCAGCCTTGGGCCGCGTCACCAAGTTAGTGACAAGTAATACAGAACTACTCTATGTTTATTTAAGATTGAAAAGCAAGAGTTCTAATAGTAAGAAAGTGAATTATGTTCGGATGTTAATTATGGTCAATTTTCAGACTTTATGAATTAGGAAATAATTATAAAACAAAGAGAAATTTTGAGGCTTATTTGGATCATTGTGAACGTAAACCTTATCACATCTGGTAATGCCAAATCGACTTTACAAATTTAATTTAGCAATGTCAAATTTTTAATAAATCAAAGTAGTGTATAATAATCCCATTCATATCCCCTTTTTTCGTTAATTTAAGCAACATATCAAATACACTCAGATTTCATAATTTTTATTATCCATAGTTTCCTTTTGAGTCTAATTGTTCCTTAAAATAGTAATGTTTCACTTTGCAAGAAATTATATCAAGTTCATAATAGATTATGGAAGTGCATGATAATTTTGCTTTGAGCTTAATTAATATTGTGAGTCAAATAAATTTATATTATATGTTAAACCGATACCATCTTTATATGTATATTCAGGGGTTAATATATCTGCTAGGGAGCGCTATTGACTGAAAGAAAATGTGGTTTCAATTATGACTAGATATATATGAACCTATAGGACCGTGTACTTAATGGGTTAGAAAGATATGTTAGAACTAGTTAATGCCCTGCGTGTTCCAACTGGGAATTCACAAATACTTCTAAGAAAACTTGAAGAAAACAATTTGAAAATAATGTACTCGTAATATCTAAAAGGACAATATTTTGAGCTCTATAAAAACTGAGGTAGAATTGCATCTATGCATGACACATGGATAGTTATGATCAAGCATGAGAGAGACCCAACAACTATTATTTTCCAAGTGATATTGTTCAATGCATGTTGAGCTTTCTAGCAATAACTACACTAAATGGATTATAAATGCACATTACATATGGATGGTTATGATGAAAGCATGGGAGAGATCCAAAGGCTATAATTTTCTTGATGAGTGACTCAATGCATGTTGAGCTTTTGGTTTTAATTATGGGATATATAGATAACATTTGAATATGGCTTTGTTTGATTGGGTTGTTATCCAAATAGTATCTTAATAGGCCTCAGCCATGAGTCATGTTAAGATGCTATGTATATTTAGGAGTGAGAGGTTAAGAAATTTTTTTTTGAAAATATACTTTTTTTTAAGTTTTATAAATATATATATAGGTGAAGAAATTTTGTAAATATATACATATAGGAACGCAGGACCAACGGTGTCGTGTCCCTAAATCGCAGCACCGCTTGATGGTAGAACGATGCCGCGCACCCATCCACGGCACCGCGCGGTGGGCGCGAAGGCTTCGCTGGTGCTAGTCCGCCGACAACTGCCTAAAAGCATGTGCAGATGCTGCTCCCTATGCAAATTCATGATTCGCTACTCGATAGCAGACAAAACAGAAAAAGAAAGGAAAAAGAAAAACAAATATACTATGAGCAGTCAGTCAACCGGTCAAACTTTGCCAACCTGCAAAATTGCACGTAAGACAAGGTTATCAGTAGATCACCATTTATCTCCAGAATGAGCGAGCACCATATCCGGTGCAAATCATCGTCAACACAGTTGAATGTCACCTCAACAAACGCAAGCAGAGACATAGATACTGTTGATGTTTTGTATCAGCAATAAATATATAAGGCTACTCGTGAGATCTAAACTTAATAGACTATAAAGGAATTGATGGACTGCAAAGGAATATACGAGATTTATACTAGTTTAGACTCTCAAGATGAGGTAATACCTTACGTCCAGTTGTGGTGTATTGCTTTTGAGATTCCTCTAGTGAGATTGTATGAGTTGTCTTCAAGGGACGTCCTGCCTCCCCTTATATATCTCGAGAGCAGGGTTACAGAGTAGGAATCCCAGTCGTATTCCGACCAAGTAATTTTCTTCTAGGAATATAACGTACCCGACTAGGACTATATCCTTTTCTTATTATATAAGGTAATGTATGCCGAGTCCTATTGTATCCTTAATCACAAGGTTAGACCCATCCTCTATCTGAGTGGCCCATATACATCTCCTGAGGTACCCAGAGCCTATGGCCTCCACAGCAGCCCCTGAGACCTTTATAGTCAAGTCACAGCATAAACTGAGTGCTCATCCTCCACGGTGAAGAAATCCCGAGTGCCTTGCTCCCGAGTACTCTTTGTCCGAGTGCTTCTTCTCCCAAGTCCTGCTTTATGGTAGCTGGCAACAAGACTATGAAGGGCTTCATAGATAAATAGTGTGCACCGAATAGGCGCACCTATTAGGTGTAGCCCCCAACTTTATGTTTAATTATAAAACAATTAAACATAAACTCAAAGATCTTTAACCTTTTAGTCTTTTCTGAGTAGTATACTACTCAGAGATTAGACTTTTCAGCATCATATCAGCTGGAAGAATTTTTGCTCAGGGCAATTGTTGGCTAAGCATGTAAGCCGAGTACTACTTTATGGATTTTAACCCAATATGTGGTCAGGTGTACTTGAGAGATACCTGCATCCCTAATTTTAATGGAGACCAGCTGTCAATCTTTATAAGGACATATCCTCGATACCTGGTAAATAATTCAGATATCTAAACATATGTGTCCAGTAATTAGGCTTTCATTAAGCATATCTGATTATTTAATCGGGTTTCTGTTAATAGCATCTGCACTCTGATTTTAACACAGCCAGCAGTCAGCTCAATAGAGCATGCTGTTTAGAAACTCATGTCTTGTGGCTCAGTACTGAATTTGTCGGCCCAAGCCCACTTATCAGCACAGGCTCTATAAAAGCGGGAGAGAGAGAAAAGATTCTCTCATTTTCTCCAATCCTCCAATCGTTTCATCTTCTAGCTTCCGCGCCTAAATTTCGCGCTCCGCCTCGCTAGGGTTTGCCATAGCCAGCATTCCCCACCCGAGACTCACCCGATTCTGCTCCACCACATACATTTCAAGCCTCCACGAGTCTTTCTCCTAAATCTCCTCACTCCCAGCAATGCCGAAGGCCCCATTTGAGATCCCAGATATGACCGCCGGAGTTTGGCCAATGTCAGACTGTAGTCCATTGAAGCTGAAGCTATTGGAGAAGCGGTTGATGCTGCAATGACAAGATGTCATCCATTGGCATACCGCTGAAGGGGAATCCATTCCGGCGCCCAAATCCAATGAGACTATCTTCTTCACCTCTTTCTTTGATCGCAGTCTTGCCCTCCCTTCTTTAGATTTCCTTCGCCAACTTCTATCTTTTTACCAAATAGAGTTGGTGAACTTAAATCCCAACTATATCCTGCATATCTCCATCTTCGCCACTTTGTGCGAAGCCTTTTTGGGGGTTAAGCCCCATTTCAATCTCTTCTGATATCTTTTTCATATCAAGCCCCAACCATCCAAAAATAAAATCCAGACCATTGGGGGAGCCAGTCTCCAATTCAGGAATGAAATGAAGAAAACATATCTCAATGTTCCTTTGAAACCTCCCTCAAGGACTAGCATAGAGAATGGTTCTACTGTTCTAATCTCGAACCTTCTCTGCTCCCTTTTATTGGTTCCCCACCAACAGTTCTGTCCAACTGGTTTTCAGTGCCAAATTATGAAGAAATGGGGCAAGTGTACCTGTTGATGGAGAAGATAGATTCCTGATGAGCTCGGGGCTGGCTAGTCCCTGGGTGGCAAGGTGCTTCCTGAACCGCCGCACCAGACCTTTGAAGGCTATAAGCCACTTTGGTTGGGATTATTAGGGCAAAAATGATCCCAGCTGTGAATATCCTGACTTAGCCGACAAGAACAAGGTCACCGATACCTTGCTCGTCTTTTTTGTCAACGGGGTAATGGAGACTGAGGACACAGAACGCACCCCCACGCCCTATAGCCGGAACAGGCCTCGGCCAAAGGTAATCTTGAAAGACTAATATTGGATTGTTATCCTTCTGTGATGAATGTTTGTGGATATCCGTCTTGGATTATTCTGCAATGTATGATGTATATCGTTGAAATACTTGCAGGATTGTGCGGAGTTTGACAATGACTCCATGTCGATGTTTTGTATCGGCAATAAAAATATAGGGCTATTCGTGAGATCTAAATTTGATGGATTGCAAAGAAACACAGAACAAATTATACTGGTTCAGGCCCTCGAGATGAGGTAATACCCTACGTCTAGTTGTGATGTATTGCCTTTGAGGTTTATCTAGTGAGATTGTATGAGTTGCCCTCAGGGGGCGCCCTGCCTCCCCTTATATACCGGGGGACAGGTTTATAAAGTAGGAATCCCAGTCGGACTCCGACCAAGGAATTTCCTTCCAGGAATACAACGTGCCCGACTAGGACTATATTCTTTTCTTGTCGTGCAAGGTAATGTATGCCGAGTCCTATTGTATCCCTAATTACAAGGTTAGGCCTATCCTCTGTCCGAGTGGCCTATATGCTTCTCATGAGGTACCCGGGGCCCATGGCCTCCACACTCCTAAAACCAGCCGGCCACCCAGTCGAAGAAACGGCCACCCAGTCCTTCTACTGCCCAATCCAGCTCCAAGAGAGCTAGGAAGAAACCATTTGAAGAGCCGGGCAAGAAGAACACAAGCACGCTGAGTGTAGTGCCGGGGAGCCTGAAGATCAAGGATCCTGTCAGTTTAGCTCCCAGGCCGCCAAGCCCAAGATCGGTGTCTCCAAGCCCACGGCCAGCGCCGCCAAGCTCAAGGCTAGCAACAACAAGCCCAAGGCCAGCACAGCCGAGTGCCTTGATAACCCAGTCGGCTGCATCAGGAACAGAGCCAACTGGGACCAAATCGCCACTGCCGACTGCCGCACCGGCTGGCCCGACAACTGGCAGCTCTCCATCGCCGAGCAGGCTATCAAGCCCCTCACCGACATCTTCTGGAGTTCCTTAGTGGAAATGCAAGACTTCCAAGAGGTAATAAAGAATATTATCAATCTTCTGAGAATCTTGAATGATGTGGTAGATGTATTGACATCTGACATATTGTGCAAGAAGCGAGTTGACATAGATCAAGGGGACTACACCAGCTGCTCCTGCCACCGAGCCCATCCCAGCCGAGCCAGCACCAGCAATTTCATCTGCTGAGCCAGAGGCTGCCCTAGCTGCTGAAGCTAAAGCAATCCTGACAACAGGATCACCAGCGCCGGCCAACCAGGGAATGAGTGCTGAAGCTACTGCTCCAGCCCCCGAGCAGATCGCTGAAGCCCCTGTAGCTGCTGAGTTCAGGGCCAAGACCCCATCACCGTCAATATCGTCGTCTTCTGATGAAGGAGATCGCCCTAAGCTTGAAGCCCCACCACGCAACTTCCCAAGAACTTTTCATTGGGTCAGCCCCGAGGGAGTTACAGAGAGCTACAAGCAAGACGAGCAAGCGGCATTGAGAGAACAGGAAAATCCTCTACATGCTGCAATCGTTGCGTCCAGGGGAGCCCAGGTATGTAACGAATCTCGCCATGTTGAGTTCTTGATAATTTCCATTGATCTAGTACTCTGCCATTTGAATTCGTTTTTCCTCTGTTTTGTTCTGAGCAGAAGATTGTCGATCGCTCGGAAAAGATTAACAAGGTCTTGACCCAACTCGCCCCCCAGCTCCAACAATTACGCCAGCTCCAGATAGCCAAGGACAACCTGGAGCTGACTAGCCAAGAGAAGGAAACATGGCTGAGGGGATCGGTTGATAAGCTCAGGGACGAAAACTGGGCTCTAGCTGAAAAGATCAGAAGTAAGTCTTCCGTGTTGTCCCCTAGAGTAAATCCCAAGTAGATTTCTTCAGCATTGTTGATTCCCGACTGCTTTGTTGAGTTTTGACCGCCGTCTTGAGTTCTTGACTATTTTGATTTGCAGCCCTCGAAGCTAAGATAAAAACTCAAGCAAAGGAGGGGGAGAAACAAGACAAAAAGTTGAAGGAAGTAGAAAAGGTCAAACCCGAAGTGGAGAAGGCCAAAGCCAAGGTGGAGGCCGACTATGCTAGTAAGTCTCCTGCTTGACAATGATCTTGGCTCGATTGCTTGTTGCTCCGACTGCATGTCTCAGCTAACAAATATTCTTGTTGATGCACCTGAACAGTTTCAAAAGTCAACGCCTAGGTTTAATTTAGCACCTTCGCGGAGGAAATCAAGATTGTCAAGGAGTCACGGGAAATCCTCGTTGGATCCGTGAAAGGGCTCCTGGACATCATAGAACCTTACTTTCCCGGGACCAGCTCTAGTACTGTCACCTAGGTGCAGGCACACCTAAGCAAAGCCTCGAGTATCTTAAAGAAGTACTCGGATGAGTGTGTAGCTATTAGCATCGCCCAAGCTCTAGCCATGATCAAGTCAATATACCCTAGGGTAAACATTGAGGCTATTTGTAAGGGTTTTGCCGAGGGGACAACTCCTGAAGAGGCACTGGAGTTGATTAGCCAGGTGAGGCTGACCGCGGAGGCAATAGCCAAGGACTTGGGCATGTAAAAACAAAACAATTATGTAGGCAGTGACTATTGATGAATGTATATAACTTTTGTAAAGATTTGTGTAAATATCTTGTAAAGTACTGCCGAGTACTTGGTTATCCTGAGTCGTCATTAGCTTTACCCGACTATGTAGTCTATGCCAAATAGATCGATAGGAACTTAAGAAAAAACGTTCTCTTCTAAAAGCTATACTTAGGCAAACTTAGCATAATCGTTGTAGAATTTCATGACTTAGATAAAACAAGCTCGGATTTTATTAACAAGGCACAAAGCACATGCAGCCCTGACTCACTACTATAGAATGGAAAGACAGGAATTAAGCTTACCAGAGGGGGGATGAATGGTAGGATTACCAAAAACCAAACTTTTCGTGGAATAAAAAGTTACCTCTGAATCAATGAAGTTAATTTTACGTTAATCAAGATCTCCAACCTTTCTAGAAGACGCCGGTCCGACCTTGTCCTTGCCACCGGTCTAACCGTGTCCTTGCTACCAGTCTAACCGCCGATTATCTTCCGGTCTGACCGCCTACAAACAGACTGAAAACGATCTCGACGAAACTCCTAAACGACAATGCAAATCTTGAAGAATTATTCTCTTTATTGCATCAAGATGTGTTTACAAAGTGCATATAAAGCACTCCTTTCTCTCTCAAGGCTAAACCCTAGCTTTTCTCTCATCCAAACGTTATGCTCTAGGATCTCAACCCCTCATCTATTTATACCTAAAACCTTCTACACAAAGTAGGAGTAGAACTTCTAGTCCCACTAGGACTCAAACCCTCACTTACCAAATCTATTTACAATTTATCAAATCAAATTCTCCTTTCCATAGTCAACTTAGACTCAAACCCTCAATTACCAAATCTATTTACAATTTACCAAATCAAATCCTCCTTTCCATAGCCAACTTGGACTCAACTCCTAGTTCAAGTAGGACTCGACTCCTAGTCCTACTAGGACTCCACTTTTAATCCGAGTAGAACTCAACTCCTAGTCCTACTACGACTCAACTTCTAGTCCTACTAGGACTCCACTCCTAGTCCGAGTAGGACTCGACTCCTAATCCGAGTAGGACTCGACTTCTCTATCCATATGCACACAATTCCTCTTGTATGCCATATGGAATCTTTAATTCCACATGTATTGATCTTTAGCCTTTAGTATCCCGCGTGATCTCCCGATCATCCGGACATCAACTTCTCCTAAGTCGACTCCCGATCCATCACCGGCAATACTTCTGAGGCCTCAAGACTCACCAACACATGCCAAAACAAAGATACCATATCCAAGCACAAGTTCTTCCCAACTTGACTCACGTTAGTCACACACACTCACACCAATATTCACAGTTATTTTCAAACCAATCTCTTATTAAATAAATTATTTGTAAAACCAATTGTTCATCACAAAATATTAATCATGACAATGATTCTACAATCTCCCCCTTGATGAATACATTAGCAATATCTCCAAAATATAAATTGGTGTTTGTGAAAATCAAAAAACAAAATGAAAAGAAAAACTCTCCCTCTTTAAAAAGAAAGAATTTCTCCCCATGATGCAATTCAACCAAGCAAAAAATCGACTATTTTTAAACAACGAAATTTTAATTTTGTGTAATTTTTAAAAATCAAAATTTTTATTTTAGTATATTTCTCCCCCCCCCCTTTGACATTGAGTTCATCAAGAAAAAAATGTGGAAGCTTTCTTTACTTAGAGCAATCCTAAAACATGTGTTGCAAGATAAGAGAAATAAATTGCTCAACTAGATAACAAGCATGTATTAGAGTATAAACATGAGACAAAGATATAACATTTAAGATCAAATCAATACTAGAAATATATGATTTCAATGATTTATAATGCAATATATTTACTAGTACATAGATTGAACAAAATACCTTATACCTAGTCAAGTTGAATAACACATTCTTTCTCAAATATTTTGCTCATAGGAGAATGCATTTTTTTTCTCTTCTTTTTTTTCTCAATTTATTTCGGGTACGTACTTGTTGTGAATATTGTTTCCAAGGATTCGGTACCCATTTTTTATCTCTCTTTGGATATGTCCTTGTGGTGAATACTCTTGCTAAGGATTCGGTATCCATTTTTTTTTCTCTCTTCGGATACGTCCTTGTGGTGAATACTCTTGCCAAGGATTCGGTATCCATTTTTTTCTCATAAAGTAAAGACATTTTTAAGCATTTGAGGAATGAAAATTCAACAAAGAATAAATATAAGCATAAATTATTCAAACTTAGCACTAGTTTCAATATTACATATTTATTTAATTCAAATAAAAGAATTTAAGTGTCATGCATCATATCCCTTAAAAATAATATCAAGGACTCATATAAATACTAAAATCCATAAAAGCTATACTAGAGACCAATAAACTTCAAGTATCTTGCTAGCAAGCAAAAGATACACTCATAGTAAAAACAAAGCTCCACTTTTTTGTCTTTTGATTTATGCTTTACTCTCCCTCACAACATACCAAACGGATGAACTACCCCCAACTCTCCTCGAAGAAAAGCGAAACGAGAAGAATCTAAAGGTTTTGTGAAAATATTCGTCAATTGCAAATTTGTATCAACAAACTGGAGTATAATATCCCCTTTTTCAACATGATCCCTTAGAAAATGAAAACGAATGTCAATGTGCTTAGTGCGTGAATGTTGCACCGGGTTTTTAGCAATGTTTATAGCACTTGTGTTGTCACAAAAGATTGAAACTTTATCAAAACTCAAACCATAATCTTTCAAAGTTGAAATCAACCAAAGAGTTTGTGAACAACAACTTGCAGCAGCAACATATTCAGATTCAACAGTTGATTGAGCAATATTAGATTGTTTTCTAGAAGACCATGCAACAAGAGAAGTACCAAGAAAATAACATGTACCACTTGTACTTTTTCTATCTATTCTACAACCTCCAAAATCCACATCCGAAAAAGCATGTAAACTTATAGATGATGAAGTAGAATACCATATCCCAAATTCAAGAGTATGTTGTAAATACCTTAAAATGCGCTTGACGGCTTGACGATGTGAAATACGCGGAGAAGCTTAAAATCGAGCGTACAAACACACAACAAATTATATGTCTGGCCTTGATGCAGTAAGATACAACAGCGATCCAATCATACTTCAATATTTCTTTTGATCAACAGCCTCGCCTTCTTCGTCTGGATCTAGAACAGCAGTAAATCCCATTGGTGTTGAAATCGGCTTACAATTCTCCATCTCAAAACGTCGTAAAAGATCTTTTGTGTACTTTGTTTGATGTACAAATGTTCCGTGTGCTGTTTGCTTGATTTGTAATCCCAAAAAGTAACTCAACTCTTCCATCATACTCATCTCAAACTACCTGCTCATTATCTCAGAAAATTATATAACCAAAGCGTGAGAAATACAACCAAAAATGATATCATCTACATAAATCTGAACGAAAAGTTGATCATTACCACACTTTAGAACAAAGAGAGTTTTATCCACTTTTCCTATTTGAAAACCTTTCTTAAGCAAGAAATTTTTGAATCTATCATACCACGCTCTAGGTGTTTGTTTCAAACCATACAAAGCTTTAGACAATTTGAAAACATGATTTGGAAATTTTAAATCTTCAAAACCAAGTGGTTGTCTAACATAAACTTCCTCCTGTATAAAACCATTTAGAAAAGCACTTTTAACATCCATTTGATATAATTTAAAACCTTTTGAAGCAGCAAAAGCTAAGTATAATCGCTTCAATCCGAGCAACTAGAGCAAAAGTTTCATCAAAATCCAAACCTTCAATTTGAGTAAAACCTTGTGCAACAAGCCTAGCTTTATTTCTTACTATTAAACCATCCTCATTTTGTTTGTTTTTGAAAATCCATTTAGTTCCAATAATATTATGACCGGGAGGTGGTCCAACTAAGGTCCAAACTTTATTTCTTTCAAACAACTCAAGTTCTTCATGCATGGCGTTAATCCATGATTCATCAGTTAATGTATGTGACACACTCTTGGGTTCGAAAGAAGCAATGAATGCAGAATGAGCAAAGAAATCAGTAGATATCACCTTAGATAGTGTAGTACGTTCATGTATGTTACCGATAATTTGTTTCGGAGGATGTTGACGTTGAATGTGCAAAGGAGGAGCAACATCATGGTTTGAACCTGAAATTATTGCAGTTGCTTCAGGAGATCCATCAGACTCGATCTGGCGTGAACCCAAGCTCTCTAGACCCTCCTGGTCTGACCGGCTCTCTGCCTCCGGTTGGACCATCTGGTTGCCATCGGTTGGACTGATCTTAGGGCCGGTCGGACCTGCCACCACTTCGACCACTTCTTCTTCGTCGTCACTTTCATCCTCAAATATGCTTCCATCCTCCCCCTGAACCTGTGATAAAGTACCTGTAATTTCTGGTCTAGTACCTGGACTAGACTCATCAAAAGTAACTTCACAAGTTTCTACAATCTTGTTAGTTTCCAAAACAAGCACACGGTAACCACGAGAGTGAGCAGAATATCCGAGAAAAATTCCATCAGTTGAAAGTGCCTCAAATTTATCCAAATTTCTAGATTTTAACACAAAACACTGACATCCAAAAACACGCAAATGTGAAACTCTAAGTTGATGGCCAAAGCAAAGCTCAAAAGAAGTTTTTCCAAGTTTAGATCTCAAGAAAACACGATTGGAAATATAACAAGCTGTATTAATAGCTTCAGCCCAAAATTTTCTTGGAGTATGATATTCATCAAGCAAAGTCCTAGCCATCTCAATCAAAGAACGATTTTTCCTTTCAACAACACCGTTTTGTTGAGGAACACGTGGAGAAGAAAATTGATGCTCAAGACCTTTTTCAGCACAAAATTGTTCAAAAGAAGTATTTTTAAATTCTCCACCATTATCACTTCTAATCATTCTTAAGGATCCAGGAAGTTCAAGAGCCAAATAAAGATATAAGTTTCGAAAATGATCAAAAGCTTCATTTTTAGTTGTCATAAAATAAACCCAAGATATCGAGAGTAATCATCCACAATAACCAAAATATACCACTTTCCTCCAACATATTGCACTCGAGCTGGACCAACAGTGTCCATATGTAAAAGCTGTCCTGGTGCATTAGTCATCACAGAAACAATTGGGGCATGTGAAGAAGCAAACATCTTATCATGGCGACAGGGGGAACAAACCAAATCAAGATCCTTTTTGAGTTTTGGCAAACCACGAACAACATCCGAACCACTAATTCTAGTAAGATGATCAAAACCTATATGTTCAAGTCTACGATACCAAAACATTAAATCCTTTGAAAATTTAGCAACTAGACATGTAATCTCAGAAGAAACACAATTCTCAAAATCAGCTTTAAAAACTCTTCCATAACGAGAAATTCCCAAAACACAAGATCCAGAAGAATCAAGAATTCTACTTTCAGATTTCTTAAATCTAACTTCAAAATCCTCATCAATTATTTGAGAAACTAAAAGCAAATTGTATTTCAAATTTTCAACCAAAGCGACATCTTTCAAGGTAAATTTATCACTTACCTTGACCGATCCTGAAGCAAGAATTGTACTAGTAGAAGCATCTCCAAAGATAATCGATTCCGTCTTGGATGCCAGTTTGAGGGAGGAGAACCAATTTTTATCACCAGTCATGTGTCGCGAACAACTAGAATCCATTATCCACACGTTCTCCTTCCTTGCCCTAAAAGCCTACAAACACGTAGATGTCGATGCCTCAGTACTGGGGTTAGATAAAAGAAATTTAGGAATCCAGTACTGAGACACACGACCAAAAGAACCAATAGGCATAACCGTACGAGTAAAACCAGTACCACATTTATTTTTCATAAAAACTCGCTAAGTCCGGTCTGACCGGCAGTAGTACTGCGGTTGGACCGCTGGCCGGTCAGACCGACGTCTGTACGTCGGTTGGACCGGACCTCTCAAAACAGTACGCCTTTTCTGCCACTTTAATTTTGTAAAAGCAATTTCTCTTTTTTTTTTGTCTGTTTACGAGCAAGTCTAAAGTAATAACCAACCAAATATCCATCTTTTCCACAAAAAGTACATGTATACTTTACACGAGAAGATGATTTTGAAATTGAAGGTTTTGCAGTAGAAACACCTTAGTTTGAAGAAGAAAGAGAAGACATAATTCCAGCAGATTTGAAAATAGTTTTCTTAGGTTCTGATTTTGTCAAAATTTCTCCATTGTTTGTGACACTCAAAATAGAAGGTTGATGATTAGTAAAATAAGCATGTGGATCAAAACCTAACCCTCTATTATGTGTGCTTACTTTTAATTGATCTAAAATCATGTTAAGTTTCTTTTTACTATCAGAAAATCATTGCAAGGAACTTTTCAAATAAAAAACTTCTTTTGTCAAGTTAGCACATTTTTCACAATCTACTAAAACTCCTTTTTGTTTTTTACAGTTTGAACAAGAAATCATCTCATGAGTTTTCTCAATATTCTCCATATACTCAACACGACCAAGAGTATTTTTCACTTTTATCTCATTCAAAAAACATGTTGAGCAAGTTTTAGAACTTGAAACCTCCTTGTGTTGTCTAATTCTTTTAGCACATAAAACATTGAACAAAGAACTTGCACCAAAAGCAACTTTATATTTTTTAAAAAGATTTTTTGTCAAAACTAACTCATTAGCAATACGAGAATGTAAAGCAAGACCAAGAGCCAAAGAAGTTTTAAAAACTTTTGTTTTCTCAATTTCAGATTCTAATCTCAAACAGTTATTAGCATGAACATCTCGTAAAGAGGAAATTTCAGAAAATAAAACTTCACAAGATGTACAATTATCATCATTAGGAATTAGAGATTTCAATCTAGAAATTTCAGCATTAAGAGATTCAATAATAAAGTCATGTTGTTTTATCTTTTTCTCATATTTTTGAATCTTAAAGCCAAGAGAAACAATAATATCTTGAAAAGGTGTTACCTCAGTGTATTCGTTATCAGAATCAGACTCTCCAGATATTGATCCTCCACGAGCCATGAGGCATACTCCAGAGATGTTTTTGCCTTTGTCATCATCTTCTTCCTCACTACCAAAGTCGACGTCACTTGCTTGTTTGAAGGTAGTACACACTTTGTTTAGCATCTTCTTGTAACTTTCTTTGTTTCTCTTGCCTTTAAATATCTTCTTTTTCTTCTCGTTTTTGCTCTTGTCCTCTTCATCTTCTTTTGTTCCTTTCCCAAGTTTAGGGCAATAGACGCGAATGTGATTAGGCTCTCCACATTCAAAGCACCGGATTGGACCTTCTCGTTTCCTGCTTCTTACATTATTCAAAGCTCGAGAGAGTCTGTTAGTTAACAAAACCAAGTCCTCCCCCGAGATTTGTTCGAGTTGGTCATCGGACATGGCATTAAAAGCAGTTAAAGAAAGTGATGAAGAAGCATTGACTGAATAACTAGACGAAGACACTAAAGCAGAAGATTTTGAATCAATTTTTCGTGAAAGAATATTCATCTCATGTGTCTTTAATTTGGTATACAAAGATTCTAAGGTTAAAGTATTCATGTTTACAAATTTCTGAATAGATGTAACTTTCATGTCCTAAATAGACATGTCAAGACCATTCAAAAGATGTCGAGAAGCTTCAGACTGAGTATAATTAGCATCACAAGCATCATCAACAGAACGAAGATCACTCAAAATTTGGTTAAAGCGAGCATAATAATCATCAAGCGCTTCTCCAGATTTCATCTCAAATTTTATATACTCCTTTTTAAAAACATCTTTACGCAGTTCCTTGATATTAGAAGATCCTTGATGAAAGTCACATAAGGTCTTCCACATCTCATGCGCAGTTTCAAAATGAGAGATCCGATCAAAATCAGAACGAGAAACTCCGTTTAAAATATAATTGCGAGCTTTACAATTATTTTCAAAATCAATTTTATTAGCCATAGTAATCTCTTCAGGAATAACATAGGGTTTTGAAACTTTTTGCCAAATGTCGATGCCTTGGGACATAATATAAGATTGCATCTTTTTGCACCAATAAGGAAAATCAACTCCATCAAAAACATGTGGCTTAATTGAATATTTATCCGCCATGGCAACTCAAGATCGATTAAGATCAAAAGAGAAATAAAAACAAGGCTCTGATACCACTTGTAGGATCAAAATACAAGAATTAAGCCTACCAGGGGATGAATGGTAGGATTACCAATGAAGTTAATTTTACTTTAATCAAGATCTTCAACCTTTCTGGAAGACGCTGGTTTGACCTTGTCCTTGCCGCTAGTCTGACCGTGTCCTTGTTACCGGTCTGACCGCCAATTATCTCCCGGTCTGACCGCCTGCAAACAGACTGAAAATGATCTCGACAAAACTCCTGAACGACAATGTAAATCTTGAAGAATTATTCTCTTTATTGCATCAAGATGTGTTTACAAAGTGCATACAAAGCACTCCTTTCTCTCTCAAGGCTAAACCCTAGCTTTTCTCTCATCCAAACGTTATGCTCTAGGATCTCAACCCCTCATCTATTTATACCTAAAACCTTCTACACAAAGTAGGAGTAGGACTTCTAGTCCCACTAGGACTCAAACCCTCACTTACCAAATCTATTTACAATTTATCAAATCAAATTCTCCTTTCCATAGTCAACTTGGACTCAAACCCTCAATTACCAAATCTATTTACAATTTACCAAATCAAATCCTCCTTTCCATAGCCAATTTGGACTCAACTCCTAGTCCAAGTAGGACTCGACTCCTAGTCCTACTAGGACTCCACTTTTAATCCGAGTAGAACTCGACTTCTAGTCCTACCAGGACTCAACTTCTAGTCCTACTAGGACTCCACTCCTAATCCGAGTAGGACTTGACTTCTCTATCCATACGCACACAATTCCTCTTGTATGTCATATGGAATCTTTAATTCCATGTGTATTAATCTCTAGCCTTTAATATCCCGCGTGATCTCCCGATCATCCGGACATCAACTTCTCCTAAGTCGACTCCCGATCCATCACCGGCAATACTTCCGAGGCCTCAAGACTCACCTACACATGCAAAAACAAAGATACTATATCCGAGCATAAGTTCTTCCCAACTTGACTCTTGTTAGTCACACACACTCACACCAATATTTACAATTATTTTCAAACCAATCTCTTATTAAATAAATCATTTGCAAAGCCAATTGTTCATTATAAAATATTAATCATGATAATGATTCTACAACTACTCGGTTGGAATAAGCGATGTAGTGAGTCAGAGAAAAAAAATTTATACATATGTAAGGAAATACAAGACTCAGGTATAGAAAGGACATAGCTATTTTATATTCCATGAGTTGCTGACTAGGGCACCATCTTCAGTCTTTAGTCGGTAGGCGTCCAGAAGTGTCACCTCAGTGATAATGAATGGCCGTTCCCACAAAGGGGATAGTTTATACCTGTCTTTGGTGGATTGTATTTTTCTCAAGACGAAATCTCCCACTAAAAAGGTGCGGCCACAAACATTTTGACTGTGATAACAACGTAGGCCTTGAAGATACCTTGCCGACTGGATAGTTGCGATGTCCCTTGCTTCCTCCAACTGATCGAGTTCGACCGGTCGGTCTACATGTGATTTGTCTTCTGAGTAGGCCCAAACTCGTAGAGAGCCGAACGCTAACTCGGTTGGTAACATAGCCTTAGCACCATAGACAAAGAAGAAAGGGGATTGTCCTGTTGCCCGACTAACCGTGGTTCTTAGAAACCAGTGAACGGATGGGAGTTCTTGTACCCACCGCCCTGCATATGGTTGTAGTCGGTCAAATACGCTAGTCTTGATACCTTATAAGATCATGCCATTGGCATGCTCGACCTGCCAATTACTCCGTGGGTGTGCCATAGAAGCATAACAGATCATGATGCCGAAATCGTCACAGAAATCTTGAAACACTTCGCCAATGAACTGAGTACCGTTGTCCGTTATGCTGCGGTTAGGAACTCCAAAGCGGTATCAGACACTCACAACGAAGTCCTTTGCTCGTGCCGCTGTTATGGTAGCAACGGGCTTTGCCTCAATCCACTTTGTGAATTTATCCACTGCGACGAACAAGTGTGTGAACCCTCCTGGCGCTTTTTTTAATGGCCCGACCATGTCAAGCCCCAAACTGCAAAGGGCCAAGAGATTGGAATTGTTTGAAGTTCTTGAGTTGGAAGATGTGTTTGCTTTGCATAGATTTGGCATCCCTCGCATGTGCGAACTGTATCTTTAGCATCTATTATCGCAGTCGGCCAGAAGAAACCCTGTCTATAAGCCTTTCCGACTAATGTCCTGGATGTAGCATGGTTGCCACAAATACCCAAGTGGATTAATTGTAGAATCTGCTTGCCCTTCTCGGGTGCGACGCGGTGCATGAGGACTTCGGATGCACTTCGATGATACAGGTCTTCTCCGACCACAAGGAAACATTTGCTTCGACATTTGATTCGCTCTGCTTCACTGCAATCTACTGGGAGTTTATCGTTCAAGAGGAATTTGACAACTGGAGTCCGCCAATCTTGAGAGATGATTAGCACTTCATTTGTTGCCAGGATAGGTTCAGCCCCCAACTGTTCAAGTGTTGGTTTCTTTTTGATTGATGGCTCCAGTAGTTGCTCGACAAAAATCCCAGTCGGGACCACTTCTCGTTTAGATCCCATATTGGCTAATTCGTCTGCAGCTTCATTGTATTATTGCAATACATGAGTTATCTCTAGCCCATCGAACTTGTTTTCCAGCTTTCGGACCTCCTGACAATATGTTGCCGTATTATCATCGAGACATGTCCAGTCTTTCACGACTTGGTTGACCACTAGTTGAGAATCCTTGCGTACGACCAATCGACGAATGCCGAGTGATATAGTGATGCGGAGCCTGTGGATGAGTGCCTCGTACTCGCAACATTGTGAAAATCCGGAAAGTGAATCTGGAGGACTGTTGATGCCGAAAAACCCGCCGGGGCCCGTCCGGCGTCTAGGTGACACGCGAAGGCCTGGGAGATTTGCTTAGCTCCAGTGCAGGTCCTAAAGTCTTGAGGTTCGTAGGCGTGCCAGTCAATTTGACCCTGTAATTGACAAGGAGAAAGAAATGTTAAATTCGCGAGCCAATCGGCTGGAAGCCGGCTTGGACTCATCTCATCGGCCGATGGCCGATACGCACTGTAGCACTTATACATCGGCTTAGAGCCGATGATGGCAGGAGCAATAGCATAATAATACACAAGTATCGTGCTAGCCGATCATCGAAGGGATACTCAAAAACCGGCTATAAACTTGGTAAAATAAATAGGTATAATGCATAAGTAAATAAATCAAATAAATCCTAGCCGATCATAATTTAGTGTTACTGGTGTTGCTGTGAAGATATGCCTGTGCACGGGCCCTTGCTTATATCGGCTCCCGGGGTCTTTATCCGTTGTCCGGGCCCGTACACTGGTTCTTACCTAAGCTCGTGCCCGGGCCCTCACCTGGGGTCGTGCCCGGGAACCTGCTTGTACTTGTACTTGGATCGGCAGAATAAACCCATCGGCTAGTCCTTAGCCGGTTGTAACAATAATACAGGCAAGAATATATGATAAGGCATGCAATAACATAAATGATAGATAATTGATGAGCCAGCCGACTACTGAACAGAGCGAGTATAGAATAAGACAATGAATAAATGTAGTCGGCTTTAACAGATAACTTATCGGCTAAGCACTCCGATAACACCATCGCACAACACCATCGGCTCATCAAGAGTAAAGCTATTATCGTCAGTCTAGTAGATCGGACCCAACCGTTGCAGCACAGACCAACAATGATAACAATACCTCAATGGGCCGATAGATATGATGCGACCGTGATGAAGATAACTTACCGGCTATGCGCTCCGATAAAACGCCTGCACACAAAGCATCGGCCTAGCAGGACCGACTTATCACTAGCAGTTCAGTAGGTCGAACCCAACCGATGCAGCACGAACTGATGATAAATCGCTCCCAGTAAGCCGATACGATCTATGCACGCGTGATGTGATATACCTAATCATTCTATGAGGTCAAACTGAACTGATGCAGCCATAGATAAAGTAAATATATCGTGGTAAGCCGACTACCATAAACCGACTAGAATATCGGACCTAACCGAGGAAGTCCTAGCCGATAGGTAGTCGGGGTGACGAGACTTACCCTCTCGCAGGAGTTCGGACCTAACCGATGCAGCCCGGCTCGAGAAGCAGGATCCCGTCGAAGGGGTGGCGATGCGCCGAAATTTGTATTGATCGTTGTGATGATTTACAAGGCACCCGGGTATACGTATATATACCCCGAGTTGACATAGTCCTGATAGGACACGATACATGATTTCCTATCCATAACAGAAAACGCTAACTAATCCTGACCGGACACGAGGTCAGGTTTCCTAAATATAAACACCTGCCTAACTAATAGGTACAGTAAATAATTGCCAAGTACCGGTCTTCACGGCTCCTTCCCGATTCCGGTCTTCTCTCCGTCAGTTGACTGTAATCTCTCCTTTGACCGAATCTGATACAGGGCCTTACCAAATTTTGGCGTTAACAAGGACGTACTTGAGTTTTTTGCCAGCGGGTGACGTAAGGACAACGCCAGCCCCTGCACCACCGATCCATAGAGAACCATCGAAGTACATTGTCTAGTACTCTAGCTTGTCTGTGTTTGTAGTTGTCTGGACTTCTATCCACTCAGCCTCAAAGTTAGCTAGAGCTTAAGATTTGATTGCTGTCCGTGGCTGAAAGATGATGTCAAACGACATCAACTCGAGCGCCCATTTAGCGATTCTACCAGTGGCCTCGCGATTGTGTAGGACGTCCCTGAGTGGATACGGTGTGACAACAGTTACTTGATGCGACTGAAAATAGTGCACCAACTTTCGGACAGTGATGAGTAGGTCATATAACAGCTTCTGGACTTGAGAATATCTCATCTTGGAGTCGGCTAGGACCTCGCTGACGAAGTAGACTGGCCTTTGTATTTTTTGTATATGACCTGGCTCTGCTCGCTCGACTACCAACACCGTGCTGACTACCTGAATGGTTGCCGCTAGGTATAACATTAGTGGTTCCTTGGGCATAGGTGATGCCAACACTGGTGGTGATGTGAGAAACTTCTTGAAGTCTTCGAAGGCTTGCTGGACTTTGGGTGTCCATTGAAAATTATCCGTTTTCTTCAGTAGTTTTAAAAAGGGCATGCCCCGTTCACGAGTCAGGAGATGAATCGGCTGAGTGCCACCATGCAGCCTCTCAGCTTTTGGACATCCTTCTGTCTAATTGGGGCTGCCATGTTTAGGATAGCGTTGATTTTCTCTGTATAGGCCTCGATGCCTCGATGTGATATGATGAAGCCGAGTAGCTTTCCAGACGATACACCAAAGGCGCACTTTTCCGGATTCAACTTCATCTTGAATCTCCGAAAGCTTTAGAAAGTTTCTTCCAAGTCGGCGATAAGGTCTTCCTTGGATTTTGACTTGATCACCACGTCATTGACATATGCCTCCACGTTGCGCCCGAGTTGAGTGTGTAAACACCACTAAATTGCTCATTGATACGTTGTTTCAGCATTTTTCAACCCGAACGGCATAGTGACATAGCAGTATGCTCCAAACGGCGTAATGAAAGAAGTCTTCAAGCAGTCCTCCTCCTTCAAGCTGATTTGGTGATATCCCGAGTAACAGTCGAGAAAGCTGAGAAGTTCACACCCCGCAGTTGAATCCACCACCTAATCTATTCTGGGTAGACCAAATGGGTCTTTGGGGCACGCCTTGTTTAAGTTGGTGTAGTCGATGCACATGCGTCACTTACCGTTCTTCTTTCGGACCAAGACTGGGTTTACCAGCCAATCTGGGTTATAGACCTCTTTGATGAACCCCGCTGCAAGGAGCTTGGTTATCTCCTCCCGAATAGCATCTTTGCGGTCCTGTGCGAAGCGCCGTAGTCGTTGTTTGACTAGCTTGGCATTCAATTTAACGTTGAGAGAATGCTCGATCACCTCCCTTGGTACACTAGGCATGTCAGAAGGTTTCCAAGCAAATATATCCCTGTTCGCCTGGAGGAAGGTCACAAGCTCGTCTTCCTATTTGGGATCGAGTTCGGTCCCGACAAAAGCAGTTTAGGAGGGGTCGGAAGGATCCAGGGGAATTTTCTTTGTTTCAGAGTCCGCTGAAATTCCCGACTTGGCTGCTTTTTTCGCTAGAACTTGATCGTCCTCGCTTGCTGTTGTAGCAACTAGTCTGATGCTGTTGCGCCGAATTGCTGCTTCTTGAGATTAGGCCAGCTCACAGCTCTCCTTGTCGCAGGTGAAGGCTTGCTTGACATCACTAAGAAGAGAAAGCACTCTGGACAGTCCTGGTATCTTGAGCATCATGTAAGTATAATGTGGCACTGCCATGAATTTGGCTAGTGTCGGCCATCCGAGTATTGTGTTATATGCGGTCTCGAAGTCAGCAACCTCGAAGCAGATATTCTCGGTGCGGAAATTATCCCGTGTGCCAAAAGTAACTGGCAGAGTTATCTGTCTGAGTGGAGTAGAAGACAGGCCAGGGATTACCCCGTGGAAGGGCGCTGTACTCGAACGTAGCTCGAAAAGAAGGATCTTCATCTCGTCGAACATCTTGGTGAACAAAATATTGAGAACGCTTCGTCCATCGATGAGAACCTTCTTCAGTTTGATGCTCCTGATGACCGAGACGAGTGGGTAACGTCCTGGGTGAGTAACTCAATCAGGGTGATCCGTGCGGTCAAACGTGATTGGCGTTTCTGACCAACGCAAGTACTAGGGGGCATCTGCAGAGACCGAATTGACTTGGTGTGCAGTGAGTTTCTGCTTCCTCTTGGACTTGTATGCAGTTGGCCCTCCAAAAATGTGGTTGAGCTCAGCCTGGGAATCTTGGTAGTCTCCGGCTGTGCCTGAATCTGGCTTGTCCTTGTCTTTATTACTGCCAGATGTCGAAGTCTGCTTGGAAACAAACTTTTTGAGCATGAAGCAGTCCTTAGCCACGTGCTTGCCCTTTGGATGAAAGGGGCATGACTCGTTCATCACTTTTTGGTACTCATCTGCCCTATGGGGTGGCGGCCGAGTACTTTCCACGGCAGCCACCACATTGTCCGACTTGCTCTTGCGGTTGCCGGACTTGTTCTATGTGGGCTCATTGGTGTCTCTCTTGTCCTTCTGCCGGGGCTCCTTCTTGTCATCCATGGCCTCAGCAACTGCATCTACCAAGTCAGCGTATTTGTTCACCATGTCAAAAAGGGTCTTGACAAAAGTAGGAGGTTTCCGAGTGAACTTGGCAATAAACGGGGCGTCTCTGACTCCCTTACAGAAGGCAGCGATGATGACCTCATCCTTGATCATTGGGATTGAGTTCCTCTTCTCAGAAAACCTTTTAATGAAATCACGAAGAGATTCGTTCTTTCTTTGATGCAACTAATACAGATCATACTCGGAAGATGGCCTCTTGTACGTTCCTTGGAAGTTGACGATGAACCGTTCCTAGAGTTCTCCCCAGGAGCCGATGACCCCTTAGGAAGTCCAGTTAGCCATGTCCTTGCTGAGTCGGCTAGAGCAACTGGGAGGTAATTAGCCATAGCCTTGTGATCTCCTCCAGCTGCTCGGATCGCCATGGTGTAAACCGTGAGTCAAGACTTGGGGTTGATCTTCCTGTCGTATTTTTCAATTCCAGTCGGCTTGAAGCCTGACAACCAATCGACTTGTTGCAGCTCCTGGGTGAAGGCCGGTACTCCTTCATCTGCATGAGGACTCCGACTACGACTACGGCGGTGAAACCGCTCATGGTGGAGGCCGAAGCGCTCATTCTCGTCTTCCAGTCGGCGACACTTATTTTCCCCGTGTTCGTGGCACCGTGCGTTGATGTCTTGCCGGAGATCATGTCGTAGTCAGCCTCAGAGATCCTAGTTGTCCCGACGATTGTCATGATGTCGACGCCGCTGGTCGTTATTGTGGTTGCCGAGTGATGTGTGGCGTGACTGCGTGTGTGGCTGAATGAAGCTGACCGCTCGGCATCGTGTCAAGGCAGATGAGACCGCCGTTGGAGAAGCCAACCTATTGGTCGGTATGAGAGTGTCGCCTGACTATTGTTGCTGCTGGCATGCAGCAGCGGTGATCATGGCTTTAATCCTTGCTATTGTCGGGGTGGCCTGGTGATCATGCCCAAACTACAATGTATCCAGCAGAGTTGCAGCGGCCACAACGTTCTGTTGAGAAGTTACAAAAACGTCGTGGTCGCCGACTCAGGTTTGGAGGATTTGTTGTTGAGCTGTCTGCCCAGCCTTGCGCAGATCGTCGTTGTGAGCAACGCGCTTGGCTTGCAGGTGTTTTGCGTCTTCCTCCTGTTGTTATCACAGTCGGCGGGCCTCCTCCTCCTACTGATCGCATAGTTGGCGCGCCTCTTGCGTTGCGTGGGAGTCGAGCTCTTGGACGCCATGAAGACTTCGCGTGGTGAAGAGAAGCTTGCCGAATTGCTGTCCGACTTAGAGTCGGAATCAGAGTAGTTAATGGGGGCAATTACAACTCCGACCTCCCTAGATCCGATCTCGAGCGGCTCTGGGCCGTATCTAAGTCAAACATCAGGGGATCGGGTTTGCCGCATCGGGTGTTAATTGAAGATATCCGCGGCGTCGCCGAGTCTGAACGGGAGATTGACGATCTCCTCCTTTCTTAGCCCGTTCTCGGCTAGCTCGAGGCCAAGTCTGAGTCGAATATCGAAAGAAAGAGTTGTCCCAAGACCCGGGTATATCGAAGATTACCGCAGCATGTCGACGAGGATTACTGCAGCGTTATGTGGGCCAAACTTTGCCAACCTGCAAAATTGCACATAAGACAAGGTTATCAGTAGATCACCATTTATCTCCAGAATGAGCAAGCACCATATGCGGTGCAAATCATCGTCAACACAGTTGAATGTCATGTCAACAGATGCAAGCAGTGATATGGATACGCATATGCTGTTAGTCTCATATGCTGCACAGTGCCCTAGCTGTGGTTGGCCACGGGCGGAGGGGGAGCCGCGCGCCCATCGCACGGTACCGTGGACAGAGCCGCGCGGTGGCCACACGGTGTCATGGCTTTGCCGGGCGCCACCGCATCAAGAACGAGGTCCCGTGTGATGGGTGCGCGGCACCGCTCTGTCATGGAGCGGTGTCACTATTTAGGGGTATGGTATCATCGGTCCCGCGCTCCCAAAGCACGGCACCGGCGCGGTGCCGCGTCCCTTCAGCGTGGTGCATATATATATTTGTAAAATTTCTCCACCTATATATATATATATGCAAAACTTAGAAAAAAAGTATATTTCTAATTTTTTTCAGAAGTTAAGGGACATACACGAGTTAACCACCTTGAGCAAAATTCCAAGACACTCAGGCGCTACTATACTCATGCTCAGTATTTCACCCTTGGACGTATGAATAACAGTAGAGGCGCCGCTACCTTGCTGTATTGATCGATGTGGGAACACGAGGAGACAAATAGTCTGTTGAGATAGAGTAACTTATCTATTTCGATGCGCGCTTCGCCGTACCACACTTCGTACTCTGACTAATTCTGCTCCTCTATGCATCAAGGTGGTAATGATCGAGACCTCTTACTAGCATGTATTCATGTGTTTATACGGTACAGTTTTTTATTTATGATAATGTGGAGAAAAATTAGTTGCATTAGAGCATCTCCATATCCCACTCCATATTGCTGCCCACTCCAAGAGGCTAGCCAAATCCCACTCCAAATTTGGGGCCCATATGTCATCCTCCTCTACTCTCTTCTTTTCTCCCTATTTCTCTCTGCCTCTCTTTTGTCCGCTCTCTCGGTCCCAAGCACTCGTCGGCACCATTAACCACAGTGGTGGCCGCACGGCGGATGGATGGGTGTTGATATTTCTTATGCCCTCAAAAAATACATCCGCAAGCGCACAGAGTTACCGATGTAACATTTTATCTTGGATCATTCTGGGGTATCAATTTGCCACAGGAAAGCAGTTGAGATGGCAATATCAAGTTATCAGTTATCTAGATACTACCGACTATTCCATGCACAAGATAAAAGATATATCAATGAAGAACCTTGATCACACCAATAAACACAACCATGCTAAATAAATATGGAAAAGGTAGAGCTAGACGAGAGAACAATGAGTAGAACAAACGGTTCCTCGGTAAAAGATCATGCTAAGCAATTGTGCCCATCGACACAATCTGTAAACATCAGTCACACAACGGAGGATTAACTCAAGAGCTATTACCATCTTGAGTTAATCTCCGGGGTTCTCATAAAACAAAAGCCCAAAACCATAAATCTATTCCTATCCACTTTGGGGCATAGCGTCACGACAGCAGAAGGGTGGCAACTAACTTCCTTCGGGTCCCTTACTAACTAGACCTGATGTGGCCGATTACAAGGGGCAGACAAGGCTGTCACCACCTGTTGCCTATGGTCCCCTGTTGATCTAGTTACATTCCTAGATAACATCCAGTCTAGGCACCACGCCGATGCTTAGTGTTACTACTCTCTCTAACTTACTCAATATAAGCAAAGCAACCATAATAAATAAAGCATGAAGACTTTACTTAGAACGGACTAGAAACCCGCGAATAGGAAACAAATAAGCGATGCCCAGAAAATAAGCGATGCCGAACAGAGCGACATGCAAAATATTCTAAGGATATAAATAAGCAATCAAGATAATATCCGAAAGATAAATACTTAGAGTAAATGTGGATATTAAATATGACTCGGCATAATATAAGCAAGACCGTTATATTCTACGAAGAAAATATTCATTTAACAGAAAAGCAAGATACAAAAAGAATTACCGACTCATACCGAACCTCCGAAGAAGATTCTCCAAGACCAACATCTCGGAGACGATTTCGCCAAGACTGAATTCTAAAGACGACTTCTCTGAGATCGGACAGTCGAAGACGACTTCTCCGAGACATACTCTCGGAAGTCGAACTCCCCGGAACCGACTCTGCTCTAACTCCCAAACTACTCCTAGCCTATGCCTAGCTACATTTGAGCAGTGGCGTGGTGATGGAATGGAGGATGGTGCGATGGGATACTGAAATGGGGAGCTCAACTCCTTAAATTTATAGTGAAATGGAGTGAATAAGGGCATTTGTAGGCAGCAGGTGGAGATCGGTGTTCCCCCCTTCCTTGAGTCAGTCGACTCCCTCAACGGCCGGGATCTTCTTTGGAAGTCGATAATTTCCCTTGGATCCCTTCCCAAAGTCGGTTGTAGATCAGTGGAGTATTAGGCCAGGCCATGCGAGCCATAGAGGTGCATCGGTCGGCCCAAGAGTAGGTCGGCCAACCCCGAATTTTTACTGTTACTAATTTAATTTTTTTTTAAATTTACAAAAGTAATTTTCGATTTGGGCTATTTGCAGAACTACCCTCTTGCCGCCGTGGGCCACGGCGGTATTTAAAAATCGTGCTGATCATTTTTTCAAGTTTATTTTCGGTAAAACTTAATTAATGACATGGTAATAGGCCGGTCTGTTTTACGTGAGGGGCTTAGGACCCCAGGCGAACAGAATGTTAGGGCCTATGAATTTTTTTCCCAAATTTTGGCGCAATGTACGTACCGAATGATTTTTAATTCGACATTGGAAGACGATATATTCTATTATTCGTCATCCACTCGGTCAATACTTAACGCAGTGCACGTACAATAGCATAGTGATATTAGCTAGATGCGAGCCGTTCGCATTGTGGCATGATGAATGCGACACCCATAGTACGAAATACAACAAGGGAGACTACATTGTTAGCAGTACAATGTATCTGAAGGATGGGATCGAGTCTACAGGGGGTGAATATGGACATGACAAATTTAAACAAGTAATGCGAGTCCTATAAATAAATAAATACAACAATAGCCCCTAGGTCATACGCCTCCTCGTCCTCCTAGGCTGCGCTCTCACGTGCCCGCGCGAGTACGTCAGGCGGTCCGCCGGTACCCCACGGGTGGCTCGGACCGCCTGAGAAGCAGGGGAAGCACCGGCGTCGTGCGGCTGTGTGTGCGGTGCACCTCCGAGCTGTGACGACCCGATCACGTCCTGCTCCGGAAGGAGGTCGTCCTCGGTAGAGATCCAAGCAGAGGTGCTCGGGGCAGATCCTCGCCCAGTGTCCCCCCAGGTGGTGGTGAGATCCGCCGCGTGGGTCTGGTAAAGAAAAGCTCGCGTCAGCCGCATAAAAAGTGCAGTTAGTTATGGAGAATAGGTTCAATCCTGATGTACCTGACAATCCTCGCCCGATCGTGGAGGCTGCCGACCTCGATCCTCCGGCGGTACCAGAAGGACCTGCTCCCCACGACGTACTGGCCCCTGCAGAACCCGCCGCTCCTGCCGATGTCCCTTCACCATGGGGACCTCGCATATGTATCTGCATCGGTGGGACTGCATCGGAACGACGACAAGTCAGACCACGGACGACCGAGCCCATCGTGTTGCACATCCGGTCGAACGTGATCGTCTGCTCCTGCTGCGTGAGAGGGATGCCAGCCTGTAGGCGCTGCCGCAGTAGGTCCAGCTCCGTGTGGACCTGCCTAGCATTGTCCGCCTGTTCAGCAGGACATGCGTGGTTAGTTGCGCGTGGTAACTACCGTTGAAAATAGTATGAAAACCATTGACTCACCGCGCGGAAGTAGTCCTGGTCGCGGTGTGTCGGGTATGCGTCTCGCACCCCCGCGACGTGCGCCTGTGGAGCCTCGGGAGTGTACGTCACCCGTAGTCTGGTACGGGCCTGGTACCAGGAAAGGTACTGCTCGTACCTGGTGGCTGTGTAGGGGTGCAGCTCCGTGATGACGTCCTCCATGGCTATGAGCCAGTCGTTGATGTAGTCGACGACGGTGGGTCTCCACAGCCTACCGGCGGCCTGGCCACGCCGATTTAACCTGCAGAGCACAACCGGTGACACAATGCATAACAATACGGAATATTCATTTCCACATATACCTGTGAACGTGTTGCGGTACGCCCCTGCGTTGTTGATGGCCGAAGGTCTGTCGCATACCGAACTGCCGCATCACACTCTGTGGGCAGTGCGGCTCGACAGAAATGTCGAACATCATCGGCGTCATCGTCAGCCAGTACGCCTAGTCCCTGGTGCAGAGGGACGACAGCCCACGCGGCGCACGCGCGTGCCTCGCCTCGGCGCTGTACGGCTCCCAGACAACGTCGTCGTTCGTGATCCTGTCGAACTCCATGACGAAGTCTGGGTACGACTTCTGCACCTGCACGTGAGCGTACCGACGCTACAAACAGGAAAAGAGTTCTCGTTAGTCCAAGTAACATAAAAAACCGAGACGGTTCAAACACCGAACATACCTCACGATGACACCACACCGTCCCCATCGTCGGATAGTCCTCCGGTGGGACACCCACGTACAGGCTCGCCTCGTACGGACTGTGGTCCACAACGGGGCGGCCGATCGCGAACCGCTCTGCCGCCCAGAGCTGTAGGAGGAGTGGACAACCCGTGAAGACCGCTTCTGGCTCGGTCTTCCTGCAGCCGTCGCACAGACCCCTGTACGTGGCGGCAAGGACTACCGATCCCCAACTATATTGGGGAACAGCACCGTCCTCGGCGTCGGCTATCTCCCTCGCGTAAGGGATCAAGCCCTTGTCGACTGCGTGGCCGTGCGAGTTGGTGAACATCACCCACCCGAACACCCACAACAGGTACGCCTCCAGGCTCCTCTGTAGTGAGTACGCGTCGGCCTCCGGGTCTAGCTGATCAGACTGCGGTAACATATAAGGAAGTTGACACTGTAATTCTAGTACGGACTGAAGGACGAACATAAAACAACAAGAAAACATTCTTACCGTGTAGCTCAATACCCAAGCCTGAGGGGGGCCCGCATGCGTGTACGGGGAGATGTCGCCGACGAGGGGAAGCCCCGGAGCACGGTGAACCGGGGCGAACCGCTGCAGGATGTCCTCTCGCCACGCCTGCAGCCCGTCAACTGGGCCCACCGCATCACCGGCTAGAGGCAGCCCAAGGAGGAAGCTGACGTCCTGCAGCGTGGGGGCCATCTCACCGCATGGGAGGTGGAAGGTGTGCGTCTCCGGTCTCCACCGGTCCACAAGAGCTGTGATCAGCGACCGGTCGATACCCCACTTCTTCGTCGGGTCATCTGGCTCCACTGTGGCTGCTACCAGCCTACACAGCGGCAGAAGGCCTGCCTCCCGCAACCTGACAATCAAAACAAAGCAAGTTAGTAAGTTGACATATACAGATTCACAGTACAACGTTCGTACGTACCTAGTCATGAACCTGTCGTCCACGGGAAGGAGTCGCCTAGAAGGTCGAGGACGTAAGGTACCGAGCTCGAGGTTCTGCACCGCCGAGAGAAACGACCGATGGGACTGATCGGTGGCGTGATCCAGCAGCTCAGGCGTCTGGTAGTCCATACCTGCAAGGAAAAAGAAGCGGAATGGATTAGCTCAATTAAACATAGTGCATTACAGTCAGAAAATTAACAGACAGCAAAGTACCTTTAAAAGACCCACACTAAAACGAAAATCAGATAGCAGTACATGCATATTGGTACACATTACAGGGAGATTACATCATCAACCAGCGGCTATACTAGACAACATAACCCGAAGGTGCACGAGGACGCCTGCGATGACGCTGCCTATCAGTGGTGCCTTCCCCAGTTGGCCGCCTTCCGTCGGTGCCTGATCCTTCCATAGGAACTTCCGCTGCACTTAGGGCCTCGGCGTCTTTCGTGCACTTCTTGTAGGTATGTCCCTCCTCTCCACACCTACTGCAACGTTGAGCGCTAACGCCGGCCTCGGATTCGTCCATATCATTGCGTATCCTCCGTGTCCGACGTCGGCCTGCCTTGTTCCTTGCCTTCGTCGGGTCAGGGATGTAATAAACTGGACTTGTGTCTTCAATGAAAGTGCCGACGATGCCGAAACCAAAGATCTCGGTACTCCATGTCTGTATGATTGCTTCCTTTTTAAAGTACGGAGACACATATTGGCGTTCATCAATGCCGCACTCCCTGCAAGCGGCAATGACATGAGAACAGGGCTTGTGGTACAAGCTTGGTTTCCAGCTGGAGCACGTGCATGTCCCATCTTTCTTTAGGACACACTCTTGTATATGTTTCCTTGCGAATATGCCACGCCTGGACCTGTCGGCACACAATATCTCAAATCTACGCTCTCGTGTGCCCTGCACTCGGACTCGGTGCTCTCTTGCCTTCTTGCATTTCTCCTCAAGGTACTCTGTCATTTTGGTGCCAAACCAAAGGTTTCCATCGGCCATAGATGGGCCATTTTGTCCGCACCTGTCGTGGAAGTACGTCTGTGTTTTATGTAGGATGAACTCCACGATGGCAATAAGGGGGAGTTGCCTCACACCACGCATGACCCAGTTGTAGACCTCTGCAAGGTTCGTGGTCATTATGCCGTACCTTGCTCCACCTTCATCGTACAGCAATGCTCATTTCTCCTTCGGCTCGTGCTCGATCCACTGCGAAAATCTGCTAACCGAGGAACTAGGCCTCCTTCTGAATGTACCGTCATCGATGGGAAGTGCACCTAGAGCTTCAGGGCCGTCAACACCTCTAGCTAGGGGTCTTGCAGAACTCTCGCGTCTATGTTTGGCTGTCAGCTCATCAAGTCTTCTCCACAGCTCATTGAACTTCTTCTGTTGATTTTGGGCGCACAAACGTTTGAACATGGCCATCTGTTAACGCCAAAATTTGGCACGGGTCTTTAGCAGATTCGGTTAAGAAAAAATCACAGATGACCGGTGAAGATTGATCCAGAGGAGACCGAGTTTGGGAAGAGACCGTGAAGACCACAGTATGGCAGTAAATTACCTTATCTATTAATTAGGTAGTTTTGATAATTTTTAGGAAACCTGATCTCGTATCCGATCAGGGCTTGTTAGTTTTCGGTTATAGATAGGAAAGTATGTACCGTGTCCTATAAGGACTCCTGTAACTCGGGGTATATATACGTATGCCCAGGCACCTTGTAAACTATCCACACAGATCAATCAAATTCGGCGCATCGCCACCCTTTCGACGGGTTCTTGCTTCTCGAGCGGGGCTGCATCGGTTAGGTCCGAACTCCTGCGAGAGGGTAAGACTCGTCACCCCTTACCCAGGTGTATCTGCCCTGTCTACGGCTGCATCGGTTCGGTCCGACCTCTTAGGCCGATCAGGTATACCACATCACGCGTGCGTAGATCTTATCAGCTTACTGGGGGCGATTTATCATCAGTTCGTGCTGCATCGGTTGGGTCTGACCTACTGAGCTGCCAGCAATAAATCGTTCCTGCTAGGTTGATGGTTTTTCGCAAGTGTCTTATCGGAATGTATAGCCGATAAGTTATCTTATTACATCACAGTTGCATTAGGTCTATCGGCTTGTTGAGGTTCCTTTATTATTATTAATCTGTGCTGCATCAGTTAGGTCTGAACTACTAGATTGATAATAATAGATTTATCCTTGATGAGCCGATCGGTGTATATGCGACGTTTTATCGGAGTGCTTAGCCGATAGGTTATCTTTTTATAAAGCCGACTGTATTATCTTTACTATTTTGGTCATCTATATTATCATCGGTTTTCTAGCCGATGCACATGTGTTTCCTTGGTAGTCGGCTAGCTTATTATTCTGCCTATCTATTTTATCATCGGCTTCTAGCCGATGCACATGTTATACTGACAGCTTATCTATTTGCTTATAGCGTTATCGGTTTCCTAGCCGATACACAGGTGCCATCGACCATCGGCTACAAGGAGCCTACATCAGTCCGTATCGGCCGATAGCCGATGTGCAATTGCTGCTGACCCGAGCACGAGCACAAGCGAGGACCCGGGAGCGAGGACACGGGCACGAGACCCGGGCGCGGACAGCTGGGGCCCGGACAAAGTTTTATCATCGGCTTTCAGCCGATGCTCAAGCATTCCTTCAGCAATCGGCTAGCGGGATTCTTATTGGCCGATTGAATCCCTGAGCTAATATTCTCCTTGTCAATTGCGGGGTCAAATTGACTGGCACGCCTACGAACCTCAAGATTTTAGGACCTGCACTGGAGCTAAGCAGATCTCCCAGGCCTTCGTATGTTCAATCGCATCAAACCAGATCATCAACAAGCTTCTTGGCACACCCGGTGGTTTTTGGTGCAAACACCATCAGCTCCTTGTTTCTGAACTGCTTATAAAAGTTTGCGCCCATGTGACGCACGCACCATCTACTCTTCACATCTTCCCACACCGAAGGGTATCCCTTGTCTGCGCAGCCGTTTCGTAGCTCCTCAATTGCACGCAGCATCCCTGGATGACAGTCATGTATGAGACATACATCTGGCCTCATCCCCACCACCTTTTCCTTAACCAGCTTTAGAAACCAGTACCAACTCTCTGTGTTCTCGCTCTCGACGAAGGCAAAGGCCACGGGCAACACTTGGTTGTTCCCGTCTACTCCGATTGCCGTCAATATTTGCCCTCTGTATTTTCCAGTTAGGAACGTGCCGTCGATGCAGAGAATAGGCATGCAATGAAGAAATGCAAACATGCACGCTTGCAGAGAGAGGAAGGCCCGCTGAAGGACGCTCTGCCTAGGACTTGCTAACGATGGGAAACTTTTGATTTCGGAGTAGCTGCCAGGATTCCTCGCACAGATAGTTTGCAGTAGACGAGGCAAATTATTATACGAAGCTTGCCGAATCTCATTTCAATTATCTTCTGTTTGGCTCTCCATGCCTTGGCATATGTAATGGTGTACTTGTACTTCTCCTCGATGCGCCTGATAATTGACTTAGGCTCGAACCGGAGGTTCTCCACAACAACATAATACAGCTCTGAAGCGATGAATGCAGATGATATGTTCCTATGGTACTTCTGAACACCCGGAAGATGGTAGTTGTGCTTCGTCACGATTGACACGGACCAACAGTCGTCATATTTCTTCCTGGATGCGTACATCCTCCATGGACACCCATCGCTTAAACTTGCACATTTCACTCCATACACCGATCTGGTGGACTTTGATACCCAGAACTCCCTCCCAAGTGACACGGCCCACATCTTCACAGCCTCTGTCAACTGTGCTTTTTCGGCGTATCTAGCACCTTGCACCACTTCATTCTGCCGATACTCCCATGCCACAGTGTGCCCCTCTGAGACAACGAGTCTGGAGAAGTCCTCGTTGTCCCATTCTGCCGGGTATACATCATCCTCCGAAGAATCATCATCCTCCATATGCTCAGGTTCTAAGTCTTCAATTTCCATCTCCTGTACTAGACATGGGTGTCTCCCCCCTTCATCTGCAAACCCCCCCGGTCCCATGTTTTCTTGGCCTCCTTCCTCTCCGGCACCCTCGTCTTCTGCCTCATTTTGCTCCCCTGTTTCATCGGGCCCTTCCGCTGTACTCGGACCAGCCTGATCAATGCTGACCACGTCATGCACTACCACTAGGATGCTCGGTGCCCATCCTCACTGTAGTGCACTCTCCACAAAAAATACCCAGCTGGCCGTCGAATCTATTGGCATCAATTCCCACCAAAAACCTTCCACAGCCCAGCAAACCAATGCGTACACCGTAATTGTATTTACTTGAGGATCTACTCCGAATCCCCTCATTAACCAATTATAAACTCCAGGAAAACTTCTCTCAGCTGGAGCTATAATTCTCTTTTATGCTACGTTGAACTCCGATAAATCTACCCCATATTGTCCTTGTCTGACATTTCCTTCACCGTGATATATCGCGAATACAACTCTATTTGCCATTTCTGTTCACAAAAAAGATTTTATTAATCTGTACTAATCAATATTCGTTCCATAAAAAGGCTATACGTATGAGTCAAACCATTACCGTTTCTATATTTTACAAACTGACCCAGTGGCGGTAATAAAGTTATACGCTAGGTTTATCTAACGTGTCAAAATGACATATACCAACGATGGCCATGGCGGAACATATTTATTTTTAAAATATCTACAATTTACTACCTCTCCGTTATGTTCTTCTAGTACGGCCAAATAAATTTAACACTAACGATGGTTATGCCAAACCGCTAATATTTTCATACTATATCGGGTATTACACTACGCGTCTAGTACTAATTAACATTTGTCTAAAAAATTGACTACATAACAGAGGGAGAGCAAAAAAATACCTGGATTCGGCTAAAAAATCTGTGAGGGCTTCGCCGCTGTACTGCTCCTTCTTTCCTTCAGCTCTATTGGACGAACGCTGGAGGCGGAAGGGAGAAATGACGCGCGACGACTGCGGGAAGGGATTTTATAGGGTAGGGCTAAAAACCACCCTCCCCCAGGGCGGCGAATGGCTATAACCCGCCCTGGGGGACGGCAGCGAATGCCCCCAGGGGGTCCCCCAGGGCGGCAAGGCCACGTGGCCTCCTCGGGCTAACGGCGGCCAACGCCGTTAGCCGCGCCTGACGGGGATGCCATTCGCCGCCCTGGGCCACGGCGGTTTTTAAATACCGCCGTGGCCCACGGCGGCAAGAGGGTAGTTCTGCAAATACCCCAAATCGAAAATTACTTTTGTAAATTAAAAAAAAGTTAAATTAGTAACAGTAAAAATTCGGCCAACCCCCCTACTTAGGGTCGGTCGGCCCCCTTGGCCGAGACAGCCAGGCCAGGGGCTGGTCAGCCCAACCTCTAGGGTCAGCCGAGCCAGGGAGGCACCAGCAGGCCCGCGTTAGGCTAGGCTCAGTCTCTCGGCCGGCCGGGCAAGGCCTCTGGCCTGGTCGGTCCCATTTCTTCCATCTTTTCGTGTATTTCTCCTTTATGTAATAGGTACCTGCAAAACGACTAAAACAACAAAACTTGTGGAAATTAATTAGTCTAAAGCAAATGAATGCATAGACTAGGAAATTACCCGTTTATTCAATGAGATTTGGTGATCGAGATGTTATGTAATGACCACCAACAATGGGCTATAGGACAACAAAGCTCGACGACAGCCAAGCCAGGCGGAGGAAGGATGTATTAGTGGCCGAGTTTGTTCTGGGGTGGAACTCGGGACGGAGCTTCGTCGGGCGGAGCTCAAGGCAGCTAAGCTTGTGCAACCGCGCTTCGGCAGATCTGGAGGCGGCGGCTTTTCCGCTCTAGGGAGGAGGCTTGCGCATTTGGAGGAGGCAACATTGGGGGATCCTGTTGGTGTCGCGCTCGTCGTTGTCCTCCTCACCGGCGTTGTCCTTCCCTCCTTTCTCGAGAAGTCCCGTCGACAATGAGGTGAGAGGGAGGCGTCGGTAGTGCAGGGCTCAGGCTATAGGGCTTGGGGCACCGGAGGTGCTTGAAGGGGCATAGGGCGGAGGCGGTGGCTCGGGGCGGAGCTGGTGCCGGCCTAGGAAGGCAACAAACGATGACTTCTTGGGGTCGACGGAGACGGTGAGGACAACGGCAAGAAAGAAGCAAGAAGGAGCTGGTGACTATGGCTGGGCCATGCGAGCAGGGGTGGGAGGAGAAGAGAGAACAGTGGAGAGGTGAGGAACTGGGGATGGCGTGCTGGTTTGGCTGGAGGCTAGCCAACATGCATATTTGCCTAGCTGGATGGTCATACCATCCAGCATGGCTAGTAGCATATTGGAGTGTCTTTTTTCTATGCTGATCAAAATTTAGGATGAAATATGATATACCTAGTCTCTTAGGTTCCGTTGGAATGTACATATTGGAGTGAAAGCTCTCCCTATTTCCTGTGAGCATGCTTTTCGAGCTGCTTTTCGAGCTGCTAAACGGTCTCTTTTTTTAAAAAAAAATTCTATCTAAAAGTTATTTTAAAAAATTATATTAATCTATTTTCTAAATTTAAAATAATTAATACTCAATTAATTACGTGCTATTGGCTCACTTTATTTTATCTTATGATCATCATCATTTTCTTCTTCCCTCGCTGTTAAACTTAGCCTTAGAGATATTTTTAGGTGGAACGTGGGCAAACTAATATATACCTATTGTAAGGAGAGTTTGATTTGGCCCTTTTATAACACATGATACAAAAAATACATGTGACGACTCTTACAACGTTTGAGTTTTGTCTCGAGCACAATAATTTCAATCGCTTGACAAGCAGATGTTGTTTATTTATATTGGTATTCGTTTCTATAGGTAGGCAGAGGCTATTTTTTAAGATATATTTCCTGTCTTAAAATATAATAAGTATGTATTAAGGAAGTTGACAAAATTAAATAGCGGGAAACTTATAATTGGTTGAGAAGATAAAATAGATGAAAGCTTTAGTGGTGAAAATTTATGATTAGTTAAAAAAATATAGATGTAAAAGTTATTATATTTTAAGATAAATTTTAAATGATAGAACTTATTATATTTTGGCAGAAAGAAAGTAACGTAAACATAAGACGCAAGGTGACAATAACATCCATCAGGGAAGACACTGTTGAGCTACATGCGCTATTACTCCGTAAACAAAAAGAAAGTCTACCCGGTGCGGAGGCTAAACACGCTTCCTCGTTCCCAGCCGCTCCTGTTCCCGAGTCCAAGTCCACACCCGCCTCTTGGCCCCTCGCGAAACGAACGCTTTATTGGATAGACAAAGCCTGGTGGGGGGTGGCTACCAAAGCAGGCAGCAGCAGCACAACTGATCGGTCGACGGAGTGGTGGTGGTGGTCATGGCATGGCCGCCCCGCCCAATCCAAAGTCATGTGAAGCGCTCAGACTAGAGCTGGCTGGCATCTACTATTGCGCTCGCTGCGACTGCTCGTTTCCCGAGAGAACCCCTGCTCTCCCTTTTGTGAAGATCCGAGCCAACACCCTTTCCCCTTCCTCTTCTCTCTCTCTCTCTCTCACACACCTAGCTTCTCCTCTTTAAAGCATGGACCAGCGCCTAGCATCTCCCTCCATGGGTTTTTTCTTTTTCTTGCACAGTCGTATGTGGAGTATTCCATGCTTTTTCTTAGGGTTAGTAAAGCTTACTGAGCTGAGCTTGTTTTCTTCTATGGTTTCTTGCTCTTAACTCTTATTCGTTCGGGTATGTTGAGCTGTTCTTGTTGTTCGTTGCTGGAAAGTGTTGTGGACGTTGAGCTCCTTTCGGTCCAAAAAGGGGTGTTGCTGTGGGTCGATTGAGCTGCTGGGTCATGGATCCCGTTAGCCTACTCCATGCTAGCTTAATCAGCTCGAGATCTGATAGAAACTAGTACATATATGTAGATAGGAGATAAGATGGAGTACTTGTTGGGATAGGCTTACGGCTTGCATGCCCCAGGAGCTGCATCAGCCCTACATGGACCCTCTTTGGATTGAAGGGAGCTCTGCATCTTTTGTCACTCTTTGGTATCTTAACCTCTTGGTTTTACTTCATTCTTGTGATTTTTTTTAACTTTCAGCAGGTTTGTGCTCCATATGTATCAGAACATACAGTGTTGATGATGTATGCCAGATAGTAGTATTAATATTCTTTGCAGGTGTGGTGGAGGGTACTAGGAATTTCTATGTAGTGGCAGTACATACATGGTCACCAGCATCTAGTGCCCTTTTCCTTGTTGGGAAAAGTTGCTTCTTTCGCCAGGCTTATCCTTCCTCTTTTGGCTGTTCTTGGCACAACAGCTCTAGATCTCTTGGATTCCTGCTCTATACTGGAATCTGAGTATTGGATGCTTCACATTAAGTTTGGATATCTTGGAGGCATTTTAAGGGCCGGGTGAATTCAGCTAGTTCTCTATTTCATCATTTGCAAGTATCTATATTAGTTTGTTCTATGTGTAGCCTTTGCACAATTAAAGCAATTTATTACTTCTCCCAGATGAATCTTGTTTGCCTTTTTTCCTGTTATTTCTGTAAGTGCATTGTTTTTAAGCTCTCAATAGTTTGCTTATCGATGAATTTGAGTATACCTTTTCAGATGAGCACAACCAACTGATTCCTGTAGCAGCTGGAGACATCAGACTAGCTGAAGTTCGAAGCTTTCATTCAGAAAAATTGAAGAGTCGCTCAAGTAGTTACAGGAAGTACCACATTTTCTGAGAGAAGCACTGTAGCTTGTTGGACTGTTGTGGCCTGAGGATGTTTTTTCCTCGTTTTTTCAGAGAGTGGTTTTCCACTTTTCAGCCATGCCACTTGTCTAATGAATCCTTCTGTAATGAATTTCTGTACTTTACGCACGGAATAGGGGTGCCATCAGCCTATTTTCTTCGTTATCTGTCTGATTCTGCTGATTGATCTTGATCGGTTGTTGGCATACCGACATCGATCTTAGCCTGGGCCTTTTGGATTATTTGCGGTGAGCTACTATGATTTAGTTAGACGAATGTTTCGTTAGTTAGAGCTTAACTCTCAAGTCGGAGCTATGGAGTTAGCCAAAGGCTGTTTCACCGTGTAGTTTAATTTTTCGAAGCAGCTTTAACTTGTTTCACTTAAATTTTTAGCTTGCTAGACTGTTTGATTAGTCTAGTGGAGCTAGACTAAATCAGGATTTGAAAGATAAAGCTCTATCAAACAGGGCGGCACTGTACTTCCATGTGACCAAGTGACCATGCCACTAGTGGTAGCTTGGGGTAAAGACACCAGTGGCTGAAATAAGGTTTGGACTCGTGCAGGGACCGTTTGGTGAAATGACCGTTCCAATCTGTTTGTAGCCTGAGCTTATTGGTTACTTATATAATTAATTAAATATTAATTATTATAAACTTATAAAATAAATTTATTTAATTTTTAGAGAAGAAATATTTATAAAAACATATTATTTAACGATAACCGAGGGAGTAGCCTAAGTTAACTGCATAAGCAAAAAACTGCCTGAGGGACTGTTTAGGACGTAGAAGAAGCAGAAAACTGCCTAAGAGAGGGGTGAAAAATCTCTTGATTTTTATGAGCACATTTTTAAACTGCTAAACGGTATGTTTTTTGAAAAAAAATTTATATAGAAGTTACTTTAAAAAATCATATTAATTTATTTTTAAATTTGTAATAGATAATACTCAATTAATCGTACGCTCATGGCTTTTCTCATTTTATGTAATTTTTTCTTTTTTCTCTTCTTCAAATTCAAACTATCGCTAAGGGCGTTCACAATGTGCTAAAAGTGGATAGTAAGAACTTTATTTGGTTCATCATTGTTTTGATGGATAGTAAAGTGGATAGTAGTAAGAACCTCTTTGCCTGATTCACCATTGTTGAGTAGATAGTAAAGTGGGTAGTATCCTAGTAATATCATCTAGTAGTAGTATTATTACTAGGCAATAAACAATAAACAAATATTAAAACTCTATCCTCTCTTATTTCCTCCTTTTACCTAACCATTTCTCTTAAATATGGGATCAGCATACTATCCACGTATTGTAAGAACTAAAATAATTATTACCTAGGTTCATAGGTCCTACTTTTATTATTTACTTACGAAGCATTCGCTTTTGCGTTTTAGTTATTTATAAGCAGCACGTAAACGAGAAATATCATTAGCATATGATTAATTAAGTATTAATTATTAAAAACTTGAAAATAGATATATTTTATTTTTAGAGATATTTTTATATAAAAATTTTTTATAAAAAACACAACATTTTGTGTTTGGGAAAACGTAGTAACAAAAACCGAGAATAGGCCACAAGCCATAAGCTAAAAAGAATACCACCTTAGTGAATATATTGTTGTTGCCCTAAGCTTGGTACGTGAGCAATACAAAATATTTCAGCCACTGGTCACTATTTTAATTATGGTGTAAAAACATTGTCGCTTCGATTCTTATCATTTCGCCAAACGGTCCCTGCACGAGTGCAGGCATTACACACATCGGCATATATTTTGAAATGAATCATACAACCATCTTAGTTGCGTCAAGATGGCTGGATCTAGAAAATAAAGTAACGAAACGTGTTTTATTTTAGGGTTAATTAGATTTATGTCACTACAAATTTCTAAATTTTAAAATATACCATTATAATTCGTGTATTGATGATGATGCCTATGTCGTTTCTTTGTAATTGTAATAGTACCGTTACCATATGTATTTTGTATGTATTTGACCAAAACGTCCTCACCCTCACCCTTGTCATTGTCTTCTACCTCTCACCAAACCCCCAACCGTGCCAACCACCTCTGTAGGATACGGTTCAGCAAGGAGTTGTTCAATGACCCTCGGGCGGCACAACGATAGTGGCCGGACAACTACGACTGTGCAGCGATAGTCGAGCTCTACGGCATGATCCAGCCCGAGCCCTTGCACGATGGCGGGAACGATGACATCATCAACGACTCCAACTCGATGCCCACTACCCCATGCTAGTCCGAGGATGACGACCACTGCTACCGGCGATGACAGGGGTGTGATTCGGCCTCCAACTTCTCTAGGCCATCTAGTGGCAGCAGGGGCAGGTTGGCCAGAATAGGGTGGACTCCCCATCCTAGGCCTCGTCACTGTGACTGATGGCGGCGCATCTCCCAGATAGCCTATTGCTCTAGATCTCGACTGCAGCCTCGTCGTCATGGAAGCTCCACCCTGGAGCGCTGGCGAGCTCTGCCCTCCGCCACCATTGGCCTCATCGTCCTATGCCGACGAGCTCTCTCCTCCACCTCTGCCTGGCTACTTCCGGTTAAGGAAGGAAAGAATTGGGGGTGGGAAAGAGGAAGATAAGGGTAATTTGTCACAAATGGTTTATAATGGTATAGGCATCGTTTTTATCAATGGTATCATTATAAATACACGACTTACAATGGCATATTTTAAAATTAAAAATTTACAGTGGCATAGATCTAATTAATCCTTTATTTTATATACCCAAACACCCGTTTAGGTCATATCCAAATAAACCTATGAAAAAATAGAATACCAACATAAAAGAACTAGTGTATTTTTCTCGAAGCATTCAACTCTTTCTAACTTCTAAATTCTGTCCGAATAAAGTGTAGAAATATACTTTTAGATGTGTGTGTGTGTGTTTTCTTTCCATAGGGTGACTGTGCTGTATATAAGCATGCGCGCTTGTATGATTGTTTCCAAAAAAATAGTTTTTCTAGAGGTGAAAGTCCTCTCGTCGAACCCTGTTCGTGGAAAGTACTTGAGAATAGATGTGTTTTGCACCAGTAAGTTCCTAAGTCAATAGAATTTAAGTTTACTGTGCAGCCGGAGCAAAATAATTACTCTGAATTATTCCAAGTAGTTCTAATCCAATATAAGTAGAATTGAAAGCTGTCGGCCCTGCTAAGTACGATTAATGTTGATTGCTTTTTTTATCTCATTAAACTATATCACCTTAATTATTTTTAGCCTTTAGATTATTAATTTGCGAATTGTCTTTTGTCTCTTATGAAGTCGTGCACATTATCTCAATTATTTTAAGTTTTTTTATCACATCATACCAATTGTTTTTATCCATTGGATAATTGATATATATGATCTCTTATTCTCTTGTAAAGCTAAACCATATAATATTTCTAGCATTTGTATAATATGTGAAAGATGTAAATTGTGCCAAGTGCACAGAGTCAAACCATCTAGTTACAAGTAAATCCACTTTAAACTCATGTTTAAGGGTTTTTTTTTCATTTAGCTAGAATACCCCCCACACCAACTAAGCATGGAGATGCCTATTTCCTCTTTGCATGGTGTTCGCTTCTGCTTCTTGCTTCTAGCTTCTTTCTCGGTTTTTGTTAGCACGCTTTCCAAAACATAAAACGATACATTTTTTATAAAAAACTTTCTATATAAAAGTATATTTAAAAATTAAATAGATCTATTTTTTAAGTTTTTAATAGTTAATACTTAATTATTCACATGCTAATGATTTTTTTATTTTACGTACGACTTATAAGCCAGCACAATAAGCTGAATCGAACGTGCCTTATTGGCTTATAAGCCACAACCACAATTTGAACTTTAGGACCTATTGATTTAGGGTTTTTTTTATTGTTTTCTATTTTTCTTTTGAAACGTAAAGAATAGAAGCATAAAAGTGTTGCCCTAAAATTATTTTTAGTTGCTTCATTTATTTTCAAAGGGATTTTCAGTTGTAGCTCAACCAAACAGATGACATGCAGTTTATAAATAAATTTCACTTAATCAAGAATAAACCTAAGTTGCTAGGCTCAGTTCAAGGTGTAAAGACTAACTACACTAAGTTGTGTTTCGATAGTGCTTCAAGTTATCTCTATGTAAGTAAATTGCTCAAATTAAATGCAATAAGTAAACGAGACAAGGATACAACTAAAATTTTCACCCGATGTTCGGAAACTTGCCGGTTCCTTATGTACCCGTTGATGTGAGCCTAACTTTACCGCTCAAACTACCAAGCCTCCAAATCTTCTCATCAAGAGATAAGCAAGGTGGGAGCCGACTCCAATATGGCCTTCCCAAGACTCAATCACTAGTGGTTGTTCTTTCTTCACTCTAGATATGGCGAACACCGAGTCATGTACAATTAAATATGGGCCTCACAACCTTCTCAAAGGGGTCACGAGGCAACTCCTCTAAGACGTCTAGAAGGCAATAACCTCCAAGAGTAATAAGTAGCAATCAAGCTTGGGAATGATCAAATGCCACACTAGCCCTTGCAATGATGCAAGGCACCTGCTTGGCTCAACTCCCTCTCTTAACACCACAAGAGAAAATCTATGTGCTCAAGGTGTGTGTGTATGTGCAAGGGATCAAGTGAAGGGTACAAGGTGCCAAGAGAGCCTCCTTTCTATACGGGAGAGGGTATAAATACCCCCACCCTCTCAGACTAGCTGTTGGGTATGAAATCCCAACTTTTTGTCAACTATCGGTCATACAGTCCATGGTGGGCCGTTTAGACCGGCCCCAGTGCAACAACTAAAAAACATGAAGCACCACGGTCTGACTGGCCATCTAGGCCCAATCAGCACGCCATTGGCTCGGTTTTACCGAGGTAGGCTCTCGTGGCTCTAGATCGTTAGTGCCTCGGCTCAAAGTAGGCTCTGGAAAAGCCTGATCAGACAGAGCCAAGCTCGGTCATATCGCCTTCTAAAAGTCGATCAGACCGACCTCATGCCAATAGTCAGACTGCCCTACAAAACCTTCACACATAGGGAGTAGGCCAAGGACACTAGAAAACTACAGTTTAGCACATGGTCTGACCGCCCAGGGCACAGTTAGACCGACCAACAAGTCACAGTTAGACCAACCACAACCAAGCTGAAACCAACTAAACCAAACCAAATGTATCCACATGCATATGAACTTAATATGGCACAAGATCATCTTCAACCAAGATTGCAACCCTCTTAATAGTAAGATAAAGCTAGAAGAAACAAGCCTAATCGATCAATTCCAACACCTTGATCAACAACCCTAGGCTAGTTTCATCATCTTTCAATACCTTTTGCCTTGTGTTGTCGAAGATGACAACAATGGTTTTTAAGTGTATACAAAGAAGGTAAATTTCTGTATTGATTCTCAAAAACTCCTCCATTACATTGCCCTGGCCCCATTTATAGGCTTAGGATTTCACTTATAGGTCTTATAGTTCCACTTACAAGTAGTATTAAACTTATATCCCTAGACAAGAACAGGTACAGGGGTATACATGCTTTTTCCTCAGTTACTAGCCTGCATAGGCCGCCCTGGGCCTTTAGGCAGGCCTCTCCTAGTGGGGCCTCGGCCTTCTGGACTGAGGCCTCTGTCTTGATGGGCTGTCAGCTTCTAGACTGACGCGTAGCCCTCCTCTGTCGTGGCCTTCGCCCGATGCCACAGGCTTCACTTGCCTTCAGCCCCTTAACCACAGATGGTGCCCGACGGGGCTGGCTATGCTTGCTAGTTGTGGCCTTCGCCCATTTGGCATAGTCTTCACCCAGCACAGCTGGCTTCGCCTGCTCGCCATGGTCTTCGCCCAATGTAGCTGGCCTTCGTTCTTGGGCTGGTCAAAGGGCTTACAACCTATCTCCAACAAGGCCCTCATGGTAAGGGTGAGTTGGGCCTTGGCTGAGCTCGTGGAAATGAACTAGTTAGTAGGTTGCTCACCGTCCCCCTTCAGCCAAGTCCAAGCTTCGATTGGACATCGCATCGATTTCCGCACAATGAGAGGGAAGAGGGTGGGCATGGCCGTTTCGACTTCTCATTCTTCTCATTCTTCCTCGCAAGGGTTTTGCTATGCCGCTCTCATCCTCTGACTTCTCTCACCCCTAGGCCTTCCTAGCTTCCCTTCGCTCGCCATCATCTTTGCGCCTTGCTTCGTCTTGGCGCCATGGCCCCTCTAAAGCGTGATGAGGCGAAGGCGACTAGGGCGGATCCTAACTTCCTCGACAACAACAACTCCTCTTTTCTAGGAAAGTCGTTGGTGTGAGAGAGATCATCGTTCTTTGCGCCGGCGGTGTGCTTATTGAAGGGCAAGCCCAGTCTCCGGGTGAAGATGTCGTCCCTACTACTAACAACGACGAGACTGTTGTCTTCACCGCCTATTTCGACACAGGGTTTCGCTTCCCCTGCTACAACCTCCTACCAGAGGTCTTGGCATGTTTCAAGCTTGAGTTGCCGTAGCTGAGCCCCAATGCCTTTGTCCGTGTCGCCGTCTTTGAGTGGATGGCTTGGACATCGAAGCTTGCACCCACCGCTGACCTCTTCACCGTTATCCACAGCATCGCGCTCTACTCTAAGACAATGGCGACGTCGACAGGGATGAAGAAAAGCATCTTCAGCAACGTGAACTTCATCACCAGGCCAGATCAACTCGACCTATGTCTGGTGTCACGCCCAGAAATTTACCAGAATTTCTAAAGCTAATTTATACATTAATTTCTCGTCCAGAAATCAGCTGAGGTATACAAATCGATAAATTGATAAACATAACCAAAACGTAATAACGATAAATACTTACAGAAAGGCACTTAGTCCTCACACAGAAGAAACCAGCAGTAGAACGACAACTAGCGTAGCTTCAGCACCAAGCCACAGGCAGCTCAACTGGGATATAAGCCCAATACCAAACATCTCCTCTACGCATATCTTTACTCTGATGATTGTAATATTGTAAGACTGAGTACCACCCATCGTACTCAACAAGCCGCACTAGGAATGCAAAATAATACAACAAGGTTCCAAAGGAAAGGCATAGTATGGCTTATTTGCATAAACGGCATTTAAAACATTTACATTTGAAAGCATTGAAAACAGTATAGTTTAATTATTAATCAATATTAACCCAATCACTGAACAGCACTGCAATGTAGTTCAGACTCAAAACCATAACCCTCCAAACTGAAGCTATCAAGTTTCCATCATTTAATATCTTTAATGAGTAGTGTGGGACTAATCACGAAAAACATTGCTAGGCCGTTCATTAACTGCGGGCACGACTATTCGAATAGTTTTACTCTGGCTAGAGGTGTACCAATTTACCCACAAGGCACAACTCCACAACACATCACTGTGCGCCTCAATACCATCATGGTACCTCGGAAAGGAGTTGTGACAGGACCTACCATGTAACCAGCACAACAGCAGAGCCACCCGCTAAGCCATCTGTCTCTGGCAGGAGCTGATCAAGCACCTAACAAGAAGACGGCCCAACGCCCAAACCATGGTCTTATGATTGCCATGCGTAGACTTATGACTGCCATGCGTAGACTTATGACTGCCACAACACGCCCTGGTGCCTCCTATTGGACTCATCACACTTCAGTTCCCGCCATTACCCATTCTAGCTTGTGGTTAGTACGAGTATTGCTTCGCAAAGATAGCTCGTGAACCGATTCTTAAGTGTCATGAGCACCTCTAGCAATAGTCACAGTCCTGGTGCTCACAACCCACCATTCACGAAAATTTTAGTTGTCACATTTAATTAACCAACCACGACCAGCTGTCATGAAAATGTAGCCATTATCCATTAATTATCGATAAGTGAGTCATTAATTCCCCACATAAAATGACGCTACAGTTTCTAAGCACTGACTAAGCAAATCCTAAAATAATCTAGCTAGATCAATAAATAGTCACCCAGCTAGTCAATATTAATCCCCCAAGGTATCAAGGTAAAAGTAACAATATCAAAATAGCCATAATAATCAAGAAATATCGGAATAATAATAATTACCAATATAATGATATTCCAAAACATTTCATGCAATAACGTTGAAATAAAATAATTTTCACAAATGGGATCAACATGCTCAAGAGGATTATCGTGTGACTTGCCTTGCAATAGAAAAATCTTCAATAGGTCTTCCGAACAGTCCCTCGATCTTCGCAATCCTCCAAAACGGCGAAATTATGCAACTACACGTAAAATAATAAAAAACCCTAAGAAACTCTAAATAAATAGTACATAAATATGTAAATCATGATTTTAGATGAATTTAGAAAGAAAAATGGGTTGAATCGGAGTTTGGACGGAAAAAATATAGCCTTCAGAAAATTGAATTCAGAGAAAATCTAAAAAGAATTGAAAAAGAAATATTCTCAGAAATATTTCCTCGGAAAATAATTATTAAGGATTTATTTTTGGAGGGAAAAGGAATAGGACCCACTGTCTTGGCTCAGGGGGGATTAGGTTCACGGAAGTGAGGAGAGAGAGAAACAATGGACTGCTTGACTAGGATGCCATATGGACAGAAGAGCTAAGACATCATTGAGGTGGACTATAACTCAACGGCTAGGGCTGACATGGCATCCGGATGGATTATGAGGATCCTACGGATGAGATCGATCTCGGGAGATCCGATGGTTGAGATCGCTTCCGGTAAATTATGTAATTCTAAAGGCTCAAATGGACTGGATTAGATCCGGATGAATCGGACGGCTGAGGATGGATCAGGAGTTCACCCATTGGGCCCACACGTCATTCACAGCGAAGAGGCACTGTCGGTGGGGTCCAACTGTCGGCAACACAGGGAGGGGAACGAGCTCATGCGCCCGGCCATGGCACTGCGCCGACGCCATAGGGCGAGACAGGGGCCACGGGCGACATCGACGGCAAGGGCAACCAGCAGCGGAGTGCGACGACGACACAAAGGAAACAAGGGACGCCCGAGGCTTCTGAGGTTCTCCGGGAGTTCGGCATAGCGACGACATCGACGGTGCACGGGTGAGTAGAGGTAGCGACGGGAAAAGAAAACGGGGCCGACGGCGAGCAGAGGATGGGAGAGGACAGAGGCATCGACGAGCTCACCCGCCGCGGCGGTGGGCGTAGAGGGCGACGACGAATTCGAACGGCGATGACCCGGCGAGCAGGGCAGCGGTGGTGCTGAGCAGCGATGCACAGGCGTGGGCGGCGCGAGGCGGGCAGGGGAGGCTCGGGCGGCGGCGGTAGATGGCGGCGGCGGCGGCTAGGGCACAGGAGGGGGCGGCGGTGATATATATAGGGGCGGCTCAGGCGGTTGTCGCGGCGGCCGTTGCGGGGGAGGCGCAGGCGGCTCAAGCCGGGGCAGTGCGGCAGCGGCGGTGGAGGCGGAGTGTGCTGAGGAGGTGGGCCGGGCAGCGGTGGGCGTCGCAGGCTAGGAAGCTCGGGCCCAGGGACCGGGCGGCGCAGGCGTGGGCTCAGCCCCTAGCTACCAATGCAGAGATAGAGAGGAGGAAGAAAGCAGGAGGAAGAAGATGAACAGGAAAAAGAAAGAATAAAGGGGAAAAAAAAAGGAAAGATGGAAGGGAAAAAGGAAAAAGGAAAGAGGGGTCTCAGGAATTTTTCCAAAATTTGGAAAATTAGAGGATTTAGAAAATGCAAGGATTTTTTTAGAGCATGACAATATGAAATATTGATGCAACTTTCGGGAATTGCAATTACGAGAATATTAGGAATATTTGGAATCAGGGAATCAGGAATATTTCGGAGTATTCTGGGAATGGAGGAAATCGGAGGGATTTAGAATATTTGAGACATCGGAAATTTGAGAATATTTTTACGGAGATCTGAATTAGAGAAAAAAACTCGGAATATTGGGGATTTGGATTATTCTCAACAGTCAGATTTCGAGGAAAGACAGATGGGTTTAATTCAATAGGAAAATAGGGATATTTTAGAAACTTTGGATTAATAGGAATAATTAGAATATTGGAGGTTGGGGGAAAATCAAAGGATTGTTGAAATCTCAAGAATATAAGAATATTTCTGGGAATTGAGAATTTGAAGATTTTTGAAGGTTCAAGTCCCTTTTCAAAGGAATTGAATTAATTTCAAAGGAAGGGAGTTTCTGGGAACCGATGAAATACTAGGATTTCGGAATTGAATATATTCGAGAACTCCGAATTTGGAATTTAAGGGAATTCCCCAGGATCAGACTTTCAGAGAATTAGAGATTCGGGAACGATAATCCGAGTCTAGGTAGAAAAGGAGGGTATAAAGGGGTTGGACCAAGAGCGACATGAGAAAAGGAAAAGAATTTTATTTAAATAATTACTGAAAATGATCTTTGTAATATTAAAATTAAGTCTGGAGCTCCAAAAATTCAAAGAAAATTTCAGAGAGGTTATTTAAACATAGAGAATTTATTAAAAATAATTTTGATAATGATTTATTAAAGAAATTTTTATTCCCCATTTTAATTTACTTAATTAATTTACTTTACAATTTAATATAAATTCTGAAAAATCCATTATTAATTAATTTATTTAATTCCCAAAAAATCGGGCTGTGACAGCCGGTCTCCGCCTCCATGCTGAAGTGGGAGAAGTTCTGGATGAAGCGGTGGTTTTACTATAAGATTCCGTACGCCGTGGACTCCACCGAAATCCAGGCTCTTCGCTCAAGGCGACGCCTGCTAACCTTTGACTCAAGGCCGAAGATTGCTCCGACCAGCACCCTGGAGGCAGGAAGATCTCGCTTCTCAAGATGGCGAGCCGGCTTAGCATTTGCAACCTGACTGAGGAGTTCCTTATGATGGGCGTGAACCCGCTATCGCGGTCCTAGAATATTGCCTTGGACTGCGAGAGCTGATCCAGACAAACAATGAGCTCATCAAGATACAATTGAAATTTTAAGAATTTGAAGTAGAACATTTCATGATTTGATCTAAAAGTTTGATGTCATCGGTGAAAACTTATAGACATTTGAGTAGAAAGTTTTGAATTTTTGAGTTGATATTATCAAAATTGGGATAATTTTGATGTGAACATTTGAAGATTCTGGTATAAAGTTTTGAGATATTAGTTGAAAGTTTCTGATTTTTAATTGAATCTTTTCCGATTCAATTTGAAAGTTTCAGCTACATGTAGAAAAATTCAGATTTTCAATTGAAAAAGTTATCTAAGTTGAAAGTTTGCAATCCGAGTTGAAATTGGATTAGCCTAGTAAGAAATGAGGAGGAAAAGGGAAAACACGTCGCTCCTCTCTTCGGGGTCGGGCAAGGTGCATCGCGTATTAGCACCCCCTATCAATTGATCCTTTACTTATGGTACTTTCTCGCCAATTTGGGATCTTATCCATAGTTCTTCAGTGTAACAAATAGTTTTTTTTTCTAATGTTGCTTATAATCTTTTTTAAATTTTTCTGTACAATTTATGTGAATGGTTCAATGCCTTTTTTTCATACATTTCAGATAAATATTTCAATGACCTCCAATCAAATGGCTTGGAAGCAATGTTTTCGACCCGGCCGGTATTCTTGACCAATGTTCGCCGAAACGGCCTAAACAGCCGTCTAAACGGTTTTGTAAACGGAAACATTGGCTCTCCGTCTTGTTTAGCCCATAAACGGCGTCCTAAATGGTCGGAATGTTTACACGGTCCTAAACGGTAAAAAACGGAGAAAACGGGCGACACAGAATGGCGCTAAACGATGAGACGCGGGTTAAACGGGTCGTTTAGGAGATAGAAACTCAGGGACGGGAATGAAATTTTGGTCCACCAAGAAGCGCGCGCAAAACTGGCCCAATTCGCAGTACGCCAATATATACTCAGAGGCCCAATTCATTTCCTTTAGGGTTCCGTTTTGTCCGCCGCCAGCCCCATTCACGAGCACACTCATTCAAGCGCTGCGGCCGCCGCTCGCCGGCTGGCCCCGCGCTGCTCTGACCCTAGCGTCGCTCGCCGGCTGACTCCAGTGCTGCTCGCCGGATAGCCGCTGCGTAGCTCGTCGCTGTGAACCCATCGCCACGCACTGACGCCGCACTCCATTCAGTATCCACCGTGAGTCTGTTCCTCCCCTGCTCTCAGATTCACAAGCAAGCTTGGACGCTCTGCAGAACTGCAGGTCTACGAGCATGTCAACCTCTAATCTACAGGTAGTACCTAAATCCCGCTTCATCTCCTCCATGTTAGCGCGTGCCCGGAAGGCCGCGCCTGCGCCCGGGGTCCGGGTCCTCGCGTGTCCGCGCCCGCGCCCAGTTTCGGGCCCTCGTGTCCGCGCCTTGTTAGCGCGCGCCCGGAAGGCCACGCCTGTGGCTGGGGACCGGGTCCTCGCGTGTCCGCGCCTGCGCCCAGCTTCCGAGCCCTCGTGCCCGCGCCCGCGCCCGGCGTCCGGGAACTCGCCCGGGGTCAGCTTCCGTGCCCGGGCCCTCGCTTCTGTGCGCGGGTCCGCGCCCGGGGCCTGCTCAACCGGAGGCTCCGGCCAGGAGGACGAAGAACACAAGAACACACGCGAACACTTGGAACACAGAGAGTTTGGTGCTGCTCAAAACCCTGCAGCATTTTCTGTTCTTTCCTTCTCCTTTTATTGCAAATTTACAAGCACAAAACATCCGCACGTCGCGCCCATGATGCGTCCATCGCACGTCCGTGACATTTATTGGACCTATGTCATTTGTACTAACGAGTAATCATTTGATGTGGTCACACATGTTATGTTAAGTCTTGCTACCAGCATGTGACTAAATCTGTGGTAGCTAAATAGATAATACTATGAGAATGCAGATGAGAACTTTGTTGTACTTGTGATAATATTTGGATTTTATATCCATAAATACATATTTTTGGATCGATTTATACAAAACCGTTTAGACCGTTTAATTCCGTTTAAACGCCGTCTAAACCGTTTAAACACTAAACAGAGGGTGACCGACTGTTTACCATTTACTGTTTAGGATAACATTGTTCTTGACCATATTGATGCATGCAGCAATTTGGCCTTGTTTGAAGAGCTGAAAATTTAAGAAAATAGCCAGTGAGTATCTAGTTTGTGAGATTCTATAGTATCTAGCTTATGGAAATCTAAAAAAGTTGGTTTACGAGTTATCCACCTTCTTACAATTTGAGTTTATATTCTGTATTTTATAGCTACTGATTTCAAAAGTGAAACAAAGACAATTTATATGGGTGTGTTTGGTTCCAAGGATATAGTGGGTTGGGCTAGGTCCATCCCATTTATATGGGTGTTTGGTTTGTGGATTGAATGGAGTGGGATGGACCCATTTGAGAATATTCACTGGTTATTCGGGTTGCATTGATCTAGCCAAATCGGCCGGACCGCGCCGACCCAGCGCGTTGTGTGGACGGTCACCTACCTCCACGCGGTGAGTCTCTGCCTCGCCCCGGCGATCCAGATCGAAGCGAGCGACGGGAAAAAAGCAGCGACCGGCCAGGGAGCGGCGACGGCGGCGACGGCAGCCAGGTACTCCTCGGCCTCCTCCCTCGTCCATCCTCCCTCTCTCTCTTTCTCTCTCTCTCCGGTTGCTCATCCCCATGGATGGCTGCAGTGGTTGCGGTAGGAGGTGAAGACGCCAGCGGCGACGGCGGCGACGGCAGCCAGGTACTCCTCGGCCTCCTCCCTCGTCCATCCTCCCTCTCCCTCCCTCTCTCTCTCTCTTTCTCTCTCTCTCCGGTTGCTCATCCCCATGGACGGCTGCAGTGGTGGCGGTAGGAGGTGAAGATGCCAGCGGCGACAGCGCGCGCCCAGGGAGCGGCGACGGCGGCCAGGTACTCCTCGGCCTCCTCCCTCGTCCTTCGTCCCTCCCCTTCCTCTCTCTCTTTCTCTCTCTCTCCAGCTGCTCATCCCCATGGACGGCTGCAGTGGTGGCGGTAGGAGGTAAAGACACCGGCACCAACCTCGTCCCCGCGCCCTCCTCTTTCGCCGGCTGCTACTGGGTATTGCGTCCTCCGTAGCCAAGGTAAAAAACCCTAGCACTGGAATGTCAGATCTGTGTGAATTTGGGTGAATTTGTTTCCATTGCCATATTATTTTGCAAATATACTATTATCCAAAAAGATTAAAATTTGTTTCCAACCGAAACAACTAATAAACCCAAGTTTATTCAACTATGATGTCGGCAGCTCAATGGCAGAATCTACTAAGTACAGGTTTATTAGTTTCTTGTTTCTTGACATTTTAATGTGCTTACACATGCTCTGAATCATCTCTGGGCTTGCTGCCAGCATCATAACCACTCAATCAGTTGTTAACTGTTAATAATTAGTTATGCAGTTGTTTATTTGATAGTAATCATCTACTTCAACTGCTTTTATGAAGTTAGTGATGAGCCCTGCTAAAAAAAGTTAGTGATGAATCAAATATCTTTTCCATTTTGGGTACTGTCTCTCCACCATGATCACCCTCAACTCTGACTCCTCAAGCAATTTGGCTTGGTAGTTGAATAACATACTAGTTGTAGTGCCAAGCTCAGTAGTACTCACCTCGCTTGCATTCTTCTCAACCCTGAACAGATTATGTTGAGTGGATATTATTGAGGAAGTATTATTTTCTGATGTGAGCAAGTAATATTTTCTGATGTGGGCTAGTAATTTCTGATCACATGATTTGTGCTTGAGCATGAGATGGCTACATGTTTATTTTTCTTTGATTGTTGTTGTAGATGGATAAGAGGACCAAGCTTTTAATTTTTGCTGCTACTGCAAATATACTATTGTCCATGATGGCCATGATTATTGAGTCTAGGAAAAGAAAAAGAGGTGCAATGAGAGAAGGTATTAAATATGGCCCAATGGATAAAAGGGATAGGGTGAGAATTGAGTACCTAGAAACAAAAATTTGGAGAAATGATACAACTTGTGTCAACATGCTTAGACTTAGAAGAGCATCTTTCTTTCGGTTTTGTAAGCTTTTTAGGGATCGTGGTTTGCTTGAAGATACAATCCACATGTGTGTTGAGGAACAGGTTGCTATGTTTCTAAATACAGTGGGACACAACCTTAGAAATAGGTTAGTTGGTGCTAATTTTGGTAGATCCGGAGAAACAGTTAGTCGTTATTTCAATAGAGTACTTCATGCTATTGGTGAGCTACGAGATGAAATAATTAGGCCCCCCTTATTGGACACCCCAACTAAAATAGCAGGCAACCACAGATGGGATCCTTACTTTAAGGTGTGAGATTCTTCCGTGTCTGCTTTTCATTTTTCTATTTGTATAAACCTCTATGGTTTCTAATCTTTTATGGTATTGAACGTAAAATAGGATTGTATTGGAGCTATTGATGGCACACATATTAGAGCCTCTGTTTTGAAGAATATGGAGTCTTCTTTTTGTGGTAGGAAGTCTCATGCCACACAAAATATAATGGCAGCCGTAGATTTGATCTGCGGTTCACTTATGTCTTGGCTGGTTGGGAGGGGACAGCACATGATGCTGTAGTTTTAAGAGATGCATTGGAACGAGAAAATGGCCTTCATGTCCCACAAGGTAATAGATTAATTTAGTGCATCAATTTCTATTAGACTAATGCTGATATGTAGAAATGTGACCAACTTGTCCATCACATTATAGGAAAATTCTACTTAGTTGATGCTGGATATGGAGCCAAACCAGGATTCCTGCCTCCTTTTCGTGCTGTCCGGTACCACTTGAATGAGTGGGGGAATAATCCGGTGCAAAACGAGAAGGAGCTATTCAACTTTAGGCACTCGTCCCTTCGTGTCACTGTTGAGCGTGCATTTGGGTCACTAAAGAGGAGATTCAAAATTCTTGATGATGCCACACCATTCTTCCCTTTTAGAACTCAAGTAGATATTGTTCTAGCTTGCTGCATTGTTCATAACTGGGTCATAAATGACGGAATTGATGAGCTTATTATAGATCCGGATGATTGGATAAGTAAACCCAATAACACATCTTTGACTGGCCAAGCAAATGACCATACGTGGATGGTTCAGTTTAGGCAGGGACTTGCTGATCAGATGTGGGCTGACCGTCAAAACCATCATGGAAATTAATTTGTAGCTGTACTATTTGCTGAATTTTATTTGTAGGGCTGTACTATTTGTTGAATGTAATTTTTATGGAACACTTGTTTGGTGAATCTACTTTGTATCGACCACTTGTTTGCTGAATTTCATTCCTATAGACCACTTATTTGCTAAATTATCATTTGTATGGATAAATGGATTATTGAAAGGGAGGGAGCAATCATGCTTGTTGAATTATTTTTCTAAATATTATTGACAGGTAGGACATGGACATCGGCAATAGAAAGGGAGGGAGCAATCATGCTTCATGGATATCAGCTATGTCCTCTTTCATGCTCTCTCATCTAGCTAACCTTGTAGCTAGTGGCACAAGGACCAGTTCTGGTTTCAAACAGATCCATCTCAATGCATGTGCTAGAGCTGTCAATGAAAAGTTCTTAAGTATTCTCACAGGTGATCAGATTAGTAATCATTTGAAAACATGGCAAAAAAAATTCACAAAAATAAATAGACTTGGAAAAGTGAGTGGTACTGGTTGGGATGAAGAAAATTTTATTATCACTCTTGATGCAGAACACTACAACGACTATGTTAAGGTATACTTTGCCATCTTGTAATTTGGTCTTTACATATTTCCATCAACTTATTCAGTAATTTTAATTCCATGGTAGGATCACAAGTGCGATGCTGAGTATTTTAACAGACCTCTTGTCAACTATGGTGAGATGCTTACCATCTTTGGTAGCACCATGGCTACAAGAAAGTTTACAAAGGACTCAAACTCAGTTCTGGGTATAGAAGATGCTGATACTGAAAATGAAGAGGGGAATGATGGCACTGCCACACTTGATGATCATGCGGAGACATCATCTGCGAGCAAGCCAAAGAAAGCCAAAACAAAAGATTATGAAGATGAGAGGCTGATTGGTGCATTTGAACGCGTTGGTAACAAGCTTGCCAACGCTATAATTACAGCCGGTGCCTCTAACAATGATATCCCCCTGATTTGTTTGATAACCTAAACAGCTTTTCAGGATTTGAGGAGGCTCACATATCTTTCTACTATGCTTATTTGGTGGCTAACCCTCACATTGCTAGAGCTTTCAATGGATTTCCACTCACCCACAAGCTCAATTGGGTTGCTATGTTCATTAGAGAGAAGTTTCCTGGCTCAATGTAGGGTTGTGTTGGATAAGTTGGATACTTATTTTGCTATTATGAACTTTGTTGCCTTGGTCTTTGGTTGTCGGAGGATGAAACCTCGACGGCGGGAAGTCCGGAGACCCCCCTTTGAGATTCGGCCAGGGGAATAGTTCTCAGGTGAATGCGGCGTCCGGTGGAAGAAGGGTTGAACGATGGAAGAAGGGATGGCACTCAAGGGACAGGAGGATTTAGACAGGTTCAGGCTGCTCGGAAGCGTAATACCCTACTCCTGTGTGTATGTCTATGTGGAGATGAAATGGTTTTGAGTTGCCGCTACAGTGTGTTCTTCCCAGGCAGCTCGGGCCCTGGAAGCTCTTTCTGGGAGCTATCTGAGTTGTGTTCGTTGCCTAGCTCCAAGTCTAACGCCCGGATTTTCCCTCCTCGGAATGGGGCACGGATCCTCCTTTTATAAGTAAAGGGGAGTCCACAGTGCCAGTACACGGAGAGAGAGATATTCTGATGAGTTCTCCTGTTGCCACGTCCGCCTGCGACGCCCATGCCGGAGTAGGTCTGCTGCAGTCGGCCGAGTCATCGAGACGTGAGGATATGACAGGATGTGATGGAGCATGCTGCCGAAGTCAAGAGTCTCTGACTGCTTGGACTTCGGCGCATGCCCTCGCCACAGAAGTCAGCAGGCTTCTGATAGCACAGTCGGGTGTCCACAGGGGGCCATGACGAGGCGCCCACGCGTGGCAGAGCAGGCGACAGAGGCGACAGGCCTATCGCCTCGTCATTAATGTAGGTAGTTGGGGAGCTGGTGCGCTCAAGTCAACCTCGTGCCCGGCGCGGAGTGCTCTCTGAGTCCTCCGCGCGCGCAAGGTGCCGCGCCGGTCGGCGCCCGGGGGCCGAGGCAGTCGGCACCCGGGACCGAGACTGAGGAAGTCGGCGTTGGCGCCCGGGACCGAGACAGTCAGCTCCCGGGACCGAGGCCATGGCGGTCGGCACCCGGGGGCAGAGGCGGTCGGCACCCGGGGCCGGGACCGAGACAGTCGGCTCCCGGGACCGAGGCAGCGGCGGTCGGCACCCGGGGGCCAAGGCGGTCGACACCCGGGGCCGAGGCCGAGGATCCGGCATCGGCACCCGGGACCGAGACAGTCGGCTCCCGGGACCGAGGCAGCGGCGGTCGGCACCCGGGGGCCAAGGCGGTCGACACCCGGGGCCGAGGCCGAGGATCCGGGACCGGGGAACTTGGCGCCCGGGGCCCGAGGCCGAGGCTGCCGTACCCGGGTCCCGAGCAATGTCCCCGGACCGCGGGCCAGAGGAAGGCGCACCGGGGGAGCGCTCCCGGACCCAGGGAAGGCGCCCTCGGGCACGGGGTAGCGCACCCGGGCCCAGGCAGCGCTCATGCCCGGGCACTTAGCAGGAGAGCCGGTCGCCAGTTGTACAGAATATGGGCCCGGAATAGCTGGCGTGGCAGAAGACCCACGCGACCCCGGGGTATGTGGGACCCCCTATCCCGTTTCGCCGACATTGGTATTATCTGTAAGACTTGAAGTTGCCATTATGTGTAAGACATGATATTGCTATTCTGTGCAAGACTTGAAAATGCTATTATGTAAGACTTGAAATTGTCATTTTGTGTGACTTGAATTTTCTCAGTTCTGTGATTGATATATGCTAAGGTTAATTGGCACATGCATATTAATTTTGTGAACGTGGGTTTAATCACTATTGTTGTTCTAATGATTATTTGTGTTATTTGAACTTTTAGGTTTTTAATTTTGACTTGATTTTGCCACTTTTAGTATGTATTTCATCCAAGTGTAGCTTTGTATGTGAGAGGTAACCTCACCAACCCTATATAAGAAGGTATCTCTATTTAGTTATCCCACCTCTATCCTTCTATCCAAACAAGTGATAGGGTCATTCCATCTCCTTCTATCCCTCCAACCAAACAAAAAATAGGGTTCGTTCCATCCCTTCAACCAAATAAAAACTGGAACTATCCTATCCCAAAAAATAGGGATGGTCTAACCCATCGCCCTCGTCCCTAAACCAAAACACATCATGCAGATTATGGGGCTGCAGCTGGGACAGAGAAGCTCCTGCCTACGAGTGATTCGTACCTGCGGAAACCGAGCGACAGGACGGGGAGAAAACGTCAACGTGGCTCAATCTCATCAGCTAAAGAAACAACCAACGGTTCAGATTTTTCGAACTGCATACCAGTCATCATTTGGACTAGCGGTGGAGTCGCATCGCATTCGCATCCCAGATTCCGGTGCCCCTACCACAAATTCGATTCCCCCACCCGCTGCCGCCGCCTTTGACTCCCTCCGCGGGCGGCGCAGCGCAGCCGATGGGGATCCCCGCCGCCTCCCTCACGGCCCGGTCGGCCGTCGGCGCGGCGCTGGCCGCCGTCATCGCAGCGCGCGCCGTCCGCCGCCGCTCGCTGGACGGCTCCGGCGGGGCCGCCGGGTTTTTCGTCATGGCGATCCACCTCGCCTGCGGCTACAGGTACGGCGCGCTGATTCTGGCCTTCTTCTTCACCTCGTCCAAGGCGACCAAGATCGGCGCGGACTGGAAGCGCCGCGTCGAGGAGGACTTCAAGGAGGGCGGCCAGCGCAACTGGTAAGCTAGGAGATCTGCCATCTCCAACTCTAGATTAGCAGCGAATGATACTGACTGCTGAGGGAATGATAATACTAATGTAGTACTCGATATTCTAGATAGAAATATAAAGCTACTGCACGGTAGGAAAATGTTGTTATATATTATATGAAACAACTAAACATATGTCACAATAAAGTATTTCTAATGGAAATACATGATGGTACGTTAATGTTAAAATATATGCCTGTTTGGAAGTTTCCAAGAATGAGAACTCACAGTGGAGTTCCATTAAGATTTCATCATCTAAATGTTTTGGTTCGAAATTACACCTTAATACTGTCGTCAGCATGTATGTATTGGAAACACAATACCGATCCTTACCATAGTAAAAGTGTAAAGCTATTGTAAATTAAAGGATAATCCCCTTGGTCAATTACAGTTAATTGCTCTGATGAAAATAATTATGATTAGTTATTCTCTTTGCTCATAAGTATTCTTGAACTGGTGATATTCTTTCTTGGAGCCATTGTCTTACTTAAGTAAAACTTATTATAGATTTTAGTTTATCGCATTATACTCAGAAGATGTTAACAAATCTTGTGGACCTTATCAAATCTTTAATTTGGCGATTTATTTTATGGACGTCGTAACATTTGTATTAGAATATAACACAACAGCTGCTGATTTGTCAACTTGATTTTGCTTTTGTATCTTACCATCGCATTTTATATTAAAGGATCCAAGTTCTGGCAAATAGCTTAATAGCTACTATATTGGTCATCATATTGGCAACAATGACTGGGGGACAAGATCAATGCCTGGACTCAAATGAGTCAAAGGTTATAACTGGTATTATAGGTGGCATCATTGGCCACTATTGCTGCTGCAATGGAGATACTTGGTCATCCGAACTCGGTGTGCTTAGTGATGAACAACCACGTCTTATTACTACTCTGAAGGTATGTGTTCCTTTTCTGGGCCAGATGTTCCTTCGAGTCATGATTATCTTTCTAGTTTCTGCAATATCACGCAGATGTAGTAAGGGTATGCTTGGCCAGCTGCCAGCACCAGCCTACCAGATTTGGTAACTTTCAGGTTTTAGCACTAGTCTAAACTTTTTCTAAGTCAAAGCCACACTGTTTTTTTTAATTGGAGAGGAACCCACAGTGGATGATTTGTTCAGCTCAAATTTGACTGTACAACACATGATCACCTGTGAGTACCCATCAGGTTATCTGGAGTGGCAAAATTGCTTGTCACATGACATATTTTGTATTGAACAAATTGCTTTGCCAATTTTTTACTATCACGCAAGCATACAACTGATACAAGATAAAAGGTTGAGTCACGACACTAAGAAACCAACTAATAAATACTGGTCTAGAAATGCTTTTATGTTGTTCCTGTTCATGCAACTTGTGGATCACACAGTGATCACATCAGGCAAGCAAGTTTGAAATATTAACAATATATTCAATGGGTTGAGATTGGTGCCCAATTCCCACAAATTCATAGGCACAATTAGAAACTACAACCATGGTAGTCTGCTATAAAGGAAATGTTATTAATTAATTTCTTATTATTTTAGTGCTCCTGAGTTTTGAAATGTGCATGGTCATAGCATGCTAACATATGTCTTTATCTGTATAACCTGATAATTCAATTTCACTTAGCCTGTCAGGAAAGGTACAAATGGTGGAGTCACCTTACAAGGCCTTCTTGCTGCCACAGCAGGTGGCCTAATCATAGGTCTGACTTTCGTTTTTGTTGGACTATTGACTGCGGAGTGCTCATTTGATGTGACTCTTCGTCAGCTATTAGTAATACCCATCTCTGCTACTGCTGGTTTGCTTGGCAGTCTAATTGATTCAGTGCTGGGTGCCACACTCCAGTTCAGTGGATACTGCAGTGTTCAGAAGAAGGTAATGTTTCCTGTGACGTTTAGGTTGGAATCATGCTTCAGTCAAATACATGTAAGAATCATGCTTTTCCATTGAATATTACATCGTGCGATCATGATTATCATTTTAGAGATAATTCCATCCGTACCACAAAGATTTGACCTAAATCTTTGTTTCCATGTTTGAAGTATAAAATTGCATAGGCCTTTTAAAATTCTGTGCGTAAAAATTGTCTTGTAATCTCAATGTCTTATCTATTCCTGTAGAAAACAAGTTTTTATATGTTACCCTTACTTCTCATCGTGAAATTTTTTTATTTGAAAATGTCCACAACAATATAAACACTCATTTAACACACCCATTATGCTACTTAACATTTCTCCAGTTTGAAATCTGTTTGTTAATCTTTTGCAATCATGTGCAAGTTTGGTCCATTTTGGCGTTTAATGATTTTCTTAGCTACAAACAATCTGGTGATTTTAGTTTCCTGACATGTAATAGTTTCTTGATTCTTTGCAGGTGGTCAGTAAACGGGGTCCTACAGTTACCAAGATTTCTGGAATGACTATTCTGGATAACGATGCTGTTAATGCTGTATCTGTACTACTGACAACTGCGCTTACAGCTTATGCGTGTATTTGCGTCTTTTGAAGACCCTTTTACTCGAGCTCTTCCAAACACTCGATTCCATTCAAAGGTGGAAAGGCATGACTCCTAGACAGTGAAATGATGGATTTGGCTGCTTGATGAGCAAGATTCAATCCTCTCGATGATGTTCACTGCTTGAAGCAAAAAATGTTTGGTTGGATGCTACCGCAAGCTGGAAAGTGTCAGTTTTTCTAAGCATATACAGCTAGTCAGCTACTCTACCGAATGTGAAAGTGATAAGCTGGATAGTCTTGAGCCCTGTTCTCTAAAGCTAAGGGCCGTTCCAATCTACATGTTAGGAGGGTGAAAACCTCCTCGTTTTCTGCGAGCGCGCTTTCTGAACTGCTGAACGATTTGTTTTTTACAAAAAAATTTTATATAGAAGTTGCAGATTAGGGTTAAACGAAGCAAATGGAAAAGCCAAAAAAACATAAATCCATTGCGATTAGAAACCTATGACTATACAGCAAGGGCTAAAAATCATATTAATTTATTTTTTAAGTTTGCAATAGGTAATATTTAATTAATCATACGTTAATGGTCTATATTTTTTTTTTCTTCCTCTTCTCTCGTCTTCAAATTAAGCCTTAGGCATTGTGACTTTTGTTGTTTCTCTACTGAGCTGAGGATTGTCGACTTATGAGCCCAATGGATGATGGTTATTGTTGAGGACTCGGTAGTTTAATCATAAACCTTCATCAGATTTCTACCCCCCACTACCTGCAGTGTTTTGGGTCATTAGAGCTCAGGAACCTGCTACAGTACAACAGTAGCTTTACTGATTTAGGATTGTATGATCAACTTCCTGTTTCGTAGGGGTGAAAACGGATCGGATTCGGACGGATAGTGATCATATCATATCTTAAACCATAATTTTTAAACGGATTCGGAGCGGGTGCGGATAGTATGCGCATGTGGATGTGGAGCGGATTGTTTTGGATGTCGGATGCGGTGCGGAGCTGGTTTGGACTCGGGTCGAAAACGGATTAAAATCATCGGACGTGACGTGTATATACAATCGATACAACATTAAGTCATCAATATAATTGGCAACAATATTGTAACAATATCACAAGCACTTAATAACTATATTACATGACACATGCATATAAAAATACACATTGCAATATCACATTAACTAATTAACTTGTCCATTGTCCAAAACAAGCACTTAACCAACAAAGGACATCGTACATCACAATATCATATTATCACATGATAAATAGCAAATCCACAAATGACATCCAATTATCCATATAGATATAGTCTGTCAGTCTAGACCATTGTATTGCCTAGATGGATGGATGGATGGGCTAGCTCAAGTTAAATGGGCCAAATGGAGTGGTCACATGGGCTAAAAAATTCGGATTATCTGCCAAATCTTCTACCGGGTAATCTGCTTGAAATTTCGGATAATCCGCATCCGCTGGATATTGCCGATACCATATCCGGCTCCGAATCCGCATTCTACTATCCGCATCCGAATCCATATCCATCGGATATCTAGGTACTCTTACCATATCCTCACTTCGGACGGATACGGAGCGAATCGGATCGGATATTATCCGATCCGTTTTCACCCCTATTGTTTCACATCTTCACTGTCCACGATGTTAGTGATATGCTCTAGAGGCAACATGGAAACCTAGGAGGGCAACATGGAAACCTAGGAAAGGTGGCATATATTCTGAGCATTAAGATTTATAGAGATAAATCAAGAAGGCTAATTGGATATGGAGAGTTAGGAGAGGTGGCATATATTTTAGGCATCAAGATCTATAGAGATAGATCAAGAAGGCTAATTGGATTATGTCAAGATACATACATTGACAAGGTGTTGAAAAGGTTCAACACGCAAGACTCTAAAAAAGGTTTTCTACCTATGTCATATGGTATAAATCTTAGTAAGAGTCAGTATCTTAGTACACCTGATGAGCGGGATAAGATGAATGCGATCCCATATGCTTCGGCCATTAGGTCTATTATGTATGTCATGCTTTGTACACGTTCAGATGTCCCGTATGCTTTAAGTGCTACGAATAGATACCAATCAGATCCAGGTGAAGGTCACTAGATTGCTGCAAAAAACATCTTAAAGTACTTAAAAAGAACTAAAGATGTGTTCCTTGTCTATAGAGATGAAGAAGAGCTCGTTGTAAATGGTTACATTGATGCTAACTTCCAAACTGACAAAGACGATTTCAGATCGCAATCTGGATTTGTTTTCTGCCTAAATGGCAGTGCAATGAGCTGGAAGAATTCCAAGCAAGAGACGGTTGCTGATTCTACAATGGAAGCCGAGTACATTGCAGCTTCTGAAGCTGCTAAAGAAGTTGTTTGGATTAAGAAATTTGTTTTCGAGCTTGGTGTAATGACTAGTGCCTTCAGTCCAATGGACCTCTATTGTGATAATAGTGGGGCCATTGCGCAAGCCAAGGAGCCTAGATCTCACCAGAAGTCCAAGCACATTTTACGGCGTTTTCATCTCATCCGCGAGATAGTGGAGAGAGGCGATCTAAAGATATGCAAAGTACAAACAGATTTGAACATTACAGATCCGTTGACAAAGTCGCTTTTCCAACCAAAGCATGAGGCTCACACTAGGGCAATGGGTATTACATACCTACATGGTTGACTCTAGTGCAAGTGGAAGACTGTTAGTGATATTCCCTAGAGACAATATGGAGATGTTATATATATTATATGATATGTTTATAATGTATTAATTTGTTCTTTGAAATAGACATTATCATTATTGATCAATGAGTACGTGACTTATTCATGAGACTCTTAATGTCAAATCTTGCTATTTCTAAATGATCCCTGATCATATATCATATGAGGAACAGATATGATTTTAACATTAGCATATATATTGATTGATGATCATGTCTCATGGATCATGGTATGGAGATATCAAATCGATAATATGGACATATGTTAGTGAACATATGTTGGATAGACCCGCTATGAGATACTGCAGAGATTTCATGTGTCATCAGTTAGTCTCAAATAGTGTTTTTGTAGAGGCCTTAGACTTGAGATCATCATGGTTCCTAACATACGTAATAGCTTATTTTGGGACTACTAAACACTACTCCGTACCTGGATAGTCATAAAAGTAGTCTTCGGGTTTGCTATGAAATATATAGTGGGATGTGAATGATCAAGATAGAATTTGCCCCTTCTTATAGGAGAGATATCTCTGGGTCCCTCGATATAATGGATTATGGAAGTGCATGGTCATGTTATGGTGATTGAGGTGTCAATCATAAATTTGTAATCCATCATAGGATCGAAAGAGTGATTGAGCTGTTAAGAGGTTGACATAAGTCTCGCCTTGAGCTCAATCGATATCGTGAGGCAAAGGGATTTGTACATAAAGACATTACAGGTTTAGCCGATATGATCTTTATGTATATTTTGGGGCTAATATGCCTTGCTAGAGGCCGCTATTAACAGGATGACCAGAAAGGCATTTCTGGACGTGAGGCTACAGAGTCGCACGCTTAATGGGTTGGAACACTTATTCGAATATGATTCGAATATGGGCTCTATTCGGATAGAGATCCGAGTAGACTCTTATTGGATCTCGGTCCACGAGGCCCAAGTGAGGAGGTCTATATATAGGGAGGCGAGGGGCTGAGGAGATTCACGTTTTCGGTTGACCTCGAGCCAAACCCTAGCCACCACCCCCGAGCCAAACCCTAGCCGCTCACGAGTGCTAGTACACTCGCAATTGGCGTTCCAGCCCCGGATGTGTGGATACCGGTGGAGGCGCTGCTCGTTGCGGCATTGATCGGCATCGACGCTGATTAGATCTGCTTGTGGTGTGGTTGATCACGGTCTGTTCGCGGAGATCGACTACTTCCACTGCTACCTCGACGCGCGTGTGGTTGGACCGGCTTCTCCAACCCTTCTTTCGCTGCACTGCGTGTCTGGTGGTAACGATTTATGATCCTTCTCTCGCATGATATCCTGGTGTGCGTGGTAGAAAAATTTTGTTTTCTACTATCGTAGCCTACGCGTACTCCTTCACACGTTCAATCTACATGCCTGCACCAAGCTCTTATTCGCCAAAGCTCTGGTGGCTTATGTCGTGGTTTCAGCTTTGCGTGGCTGGGCCTGGTGGTTTGTGTGATTTTAGTTTTTTCTTTTTTGAGCTGCATGATTTGAGATTTTGACTCAGGGAAGAGGGTCACACAAGTGCCATGAGCATATTAAGGTTAGTGTTAGGAGAGATTTTACCGTGATGTGTTTTCAGAATAAAATATTTAAATCTTTTGAAGTGTTTACTCCTCTTTTGAAAGTTAAAATCAATTGAAATTCTAAGCCATCTTTTCAAGTGTTTTCCCTGTACTAGTTTGCTTAGATTGTTTTTTGCATGGCAAGATAGCAACTTCTCTTCATAACAGGACAAAAGCCCTTTTCCTTTTATCAGAAGTCTGCCATTAGTTTAAGGCTTCCTTCGAAAGGCACATTGGACTAAGCTACTTCCTCACCTTTTATGAGCATGCTTCCTAAACTGCTAAATGGTGTGTTTTTTTAAAAAAAGTTTCTATATAAAAGTTTCTCAAAAAATCATATTAATTATTTTTTAAGTTTGAAATAATTAATACTTAATTAATCATATACTAATAGCTTGCCTTGTTTTGCATGCTATAAAAAATCTCATCCCAACTCAACTTACGAACGCAGCCTAAGAGAAACAATTTCAACCAATAAGTAGCTTCTCAGAACATGATAATACTGTAAATTTCTCCACCGTCCGCCTACTATTACAGGTGGCCTAATTCCACAGGGCACATACCAAATCCGTCACTGTTGACGATCATGTTGGTATTGGTGGAAAAATGAACCAAATTGCACTTCCACTAGACTCTTACTGTGCTTGTGATGGTGTGCTGATGGAGGGGGAGGCAGTAGGCTGCTCTAGAGGTTAATTCTGTGTGTATGTTGACAATTCGACCCAAGTGGTATTTTTTTTGGAAGAAATTAGGCCTCACGTAGTATTTTCTATTACCTCCATGGTTTACCCTTTTGCTTATAAGATTCAGCCAAAAGTTAAATTTTAAAATTTAATTGTGGACTTGATTTTGGAGTTTCTTTGTCGTAGTTTACTTTCTAATATTTTCTTTTAAATCGCTAAGGACACATGTATAAAAGTTTTATCTATAAATTATTTTTTAGTTGCTGATAAGCCATTACGGATTACAATCAGTCTAAGCGAAACAATAAGACTATTTTTCTCCTCTTATGTACAAATATGTGTAGGGAATCGATATCACTTGCACGCTCGTAGCCATCGATGTAGTACTATGTCACCGTAGATGTTTGTTTTGGGTCGATGCTCGTATTCCTGTTGATTTATTTGGTAAGTCTCTTTTTTACTTGTCGATGTTTTACACCGGCAATATAAATATGGAGCTACTCGGCAGATAGAAACTCGGTGGATTGCAAAGAAACACAAGAAGATTTTATACTAGTTCAGGCCCTCGATGTGAGGTAATACCCTACATCCAGTTGTGTTGGTATTTCTTTGAGGATGTGTATCGATCAATGATCTTCTGCCCTCAGGGGGCGCCCTGTCTCCCCTTATATACTAGGGACAGGGTACAAGGTAAGAGTCCCAGCCGGATACGGCCAAGAGATTTTCTTCTTAGAGGTACATCTTACCCGACTAGGACTTTATATTCCTTATTGTATAAGGCAAAGTCTGTTGGGTGCTACTATATCTCTAATTACAAGTCTTGGCCCATCCTCTTTCCGAGTGGCCCATATACTTTTGATGAGGTACCCGGGGCCTATGACCTCCACAGTAGCCCCTGAGACCTTACTCTTTATCCAAGTGCTTCTTCTTCCCGAGTACTGCTTCATGTCAGCTGGCAGCGAGGCTATGAAGGGCTTCATGTTGATGTATGAATAGTGTACGCCGAATAGACGCACCTATTAGGTGTAGCCCCTGACTTTGTGCTTAATTGTGAAGACAATTAAATATAAAGTCAAAGATCTTTAACCTTATAGTATTTCCCGAGTAGTATACTACTGGTATATGAGACTCTTCGGTATCATGTCAACCGGAATATGATGTATAGTCTTGCCGAGTAGCATGCCACTCATATATAGGACTCTTTAGCTTCATGTCAGCTAGAAAGGGGGTTTATAGTCTTTTCTGAGTGGCGTCCCACTCAGAAGTTAGACTCCTCAGTGTCATATCAGCTAGAAAGAATATTTATAGTCTCTTCCGAGTAGTGCACTACTCGGAAGTTAGACTCTTTAGCGTCATGTCGGCTGGAATAATGTTGCTCATGGCAACTGTTAGCCAAGCATGTAGGCCGAGTACCACTTTATGAAAATAAATCCATTGCGTGGTCAGGTGTACTTGAGAGATACCTGCATCCCTAATGTTGATAAAGACCAGCTTGTGATCCTTATAAGGATATATCCTCAATACCTGGTGGATAAAACAGATACCCAAACACATGTGTTTAGCAATTAGGCCTGTGGGCACCCCGGAAGTGCATTATGAAGAGTAACTATTACGGCAACGCGAACTATCTAGATGGATGGGGTCTCGAATAAAACCCGAATAAATGCGGTAACCATCCATCCTCATCGCAGACTTGCCATAATCTTTACCCACTCACAATACAAGTCCAAAAATACCGAGAAGTGTACAAAAGAGATAATCATAAGGATAGCTTGCCAGTCCTCCCCGTCATACGCCCGTCAAACCACTCGATGGTGGCGACCAAACACGATACGTACCCCAGAGGACTCGAACCACAATAGCTATCCCCCAACCATCTCAATTATACACAACTCATACTCATGTTTAGCTAGTCCCCAGGAAAGCGACTAGGCTCACACTTTCATCGCAAGCAATTGATAAACATCACAAGTACTCTAAAAATGGATAGACAAGCAGCAGAGTTACAACTATTACATAGAGGGTTCTCACACCCTAAATCATCACAGAGTATGCAAATATAGCAGCGGAAAAATATAAACACAAAAGACAAGAACCAGTGGTGCCAAACCCATGCACAGGGCAACCGACTGGGGATAGAGCTCAACTTCAACTACACATTATCCTCGCCACCCTCGGCTGGATAACAGTAGATCACACCATCATCGTCGGTAACCTCACCTGAAAAGATGCAACGTGAGTACGAATGGTACTCCGCAAGACTTACACAATAATAATAGTACAAAGGAAGCATGCTGGTTTCTACATCAAGGAAGAAGGCTATATTGACTTGATTTTGCACAAAGCTGATTTTATTGAGCAAGTAATACTTGAAACTATAAGCATTTTGTGAAATAACTCAATCTGAAATTTTAAGACAGCAAGTATATGGTTCTGAAAATGGAACATAAATGAGCATAAACCATGCTTTAAGCATCATCCATGGGCCACCCTTGCCCAAGCAATTGTGCTACACTAGCACACCATGTTTCATGACTAAAGCCAAGTCATATTTAATAATAAAACCTTTCATATAAATCCATTACTCATAAATCATCAAAAATTCCCTTGCATAGACCCATCCATCCATGACTATCCTAAGTCATGGTAACTACATAATCCCAAGTTGGATGCTAACATGACTAACTAACACATCAAGCGGTCGTCCGTAACCGTGGACATGGCTATTCGAATAGTTATTACTCTGATCAGATGTGTACATCTTTACCCACACGATGTGATAGAAGCCAAACGGCTACACTCTAATTTGATCTGTACCCGTCGGTACCCACACTCTACACATTGAGTGCGGACTAGAGGTCACAACAGAACCTTTTGCACGCTTAGCCCCGACCACCTAAACCACGTCTGGGCCCCCGACGACTTAGCCCCACACACAGGGTGACTAAGGCGGGCTCACCGTCGTGCGAGGCACCTCCGGCCACAGCTAGGCGCGCTCGAGGTCCTCCAACGGAAATCCATCCTCACGACTGACGGACGGACGTAGATGGTCACAGCCTCCCATGCTACTGAGTTAAGCCGTCCCACTCCCGGCGTGTGGAAGTACGTAGGGTGCTTGAATAGATGTTAACATGTTCGGTCCTTCACGACCCAGACGGAGCTACGTGCATCGGGGAAACACCATCCCTTCATCGCCCTATCATCCGTCCAAGTCAAACATATTCTCAAATATTAATTAGAAGTTATTCTTGTCAGATTTTAACCCATCTATTCGCATTCAACTAGTTTTGAACCGATAGCTCCATCTATCGGATTTTGCTAAGTCTAGAATAAGCATGGCTAAGCATTCGGTAAAATAAAAGTATCCCAAAATCCTTAACCAGTAGTGACAAGGTATAAACATGAGATCAATAACCAAGGAATGGAAATGCATACAATTGGGTAATGTTGACTCTACCTGTTTTCCCATTTTAAATAGACTGAAGTATGCATATAGATATTGTTTTCACAAACAAATCAATTTATTGAAAACATAGGTTCAATATGCTTAGACGCTTGCCTTGCTGCAGCGATAAGTCACACTCAGGCTCTGGGTTAATCTTCACGTACTCCGTATCCTCAGAATCTATCAATAAGAAGCAATTAAACATGTCTATGCAACATGATCAATTAATTATGAGATAAATACAGTAGGTATGGCATGTCCTAACAAGATTTTAGGAGAAAGAACCAAGTCATTTGCATCTCTGGATTGGGAGATACAAAAATAACAAGGTAGAAGGGCTGAAAACGGCAAAAGCCAAAACTATAGGAAAACTCTAAGTGGAAAATAAGTGCTTGCCTTCTCTGGTAGGATTTTATGAGTGTGAGCATTTTTATGTGAAAATACATATCTTCTTGGTTCCGACAAAATTTGGTTTACTGAAATCCGATTTAAAATGATTTAGATATGAATTTTACAAGTTTAACAAAAAGAAAGGTTAGAAAATTACTTAGGCCTATTTTGGGAGGTATTTTTATCAAATACAACTTTTCCACAGTAAGGTTATAATTTTCTGAGTTTAACAGAAGTGGTTTCACATTTTTAGCAAATAGGATGAATTTTCTAGAAATTCATAAACTTTTAGGTCACAAAGAGGTATATAAAAGATATTTCCATTTTTAAAGAAAAACCCTACACAGAAGGTCTCACTTTTTATTTTACCAAATTAAAGAGCATAATTTTATGAATCCACAGAAATTTGGTTTACCTCAAAAGGAGTTAAATGAATTTTTTTAGGGAATATTTCAAGTTATTAAGCCCAAAATAAGTCAATTTTGCTTCATATTATTTTATGGATATTTTCTATACAGAAGTTATCATATTTTATTTTATAGCAATAAATTTCACAAATTTACAGAGCTAACAAAATTGGTTTCACTCAAAAAGGAGTTAAAATGAGAAAGTTATGGATTTACAAAGTTTAGCTATTTCACGGCGGAGCTAAGGGTGGTCTTCTTGACACCTCGGGTGACTGGAATATCGCCGGCGGCGAGCTCCAGCGGCGGATGCTCTCGGGACGTTGTGGCGAACCGAGCTACGGGCAGGTTTCAGTCCAGCCAGTGCATGCAGGTGTTCCTAAAAGACTCCAGAAGGCTCACCAGAGGTTGCGCGGGGTCTGGCAGGGTCGGCGCAACAGCATCGACGTCGAGGACGGCTCGGCGGCGGCGAAAACCTTTGGCTCCACGACGGTAGCTCACTTCAGTCGGCCTGCGGCTAGGACACGGTGTCTACCAGGTTACAAACTTCCTAAGGACGGCTACGGTGCAAAGAATCGAAGCGGGGCTCACCACAAAGGACGAATCGGCGGTGGCGGCGGATTGACCGGAGGGGTAGGAGACGACGTTGACCTCCCGGTACATTGCGCTATATCCTGATTCCTTCGGCCGGTGGTCTTCTGGAAGTGAGGCGATGAGGTTGGCGCAAGGGCTCGGTCGGCGGTGTACTATATCGGCCGGAACGACCGTGATGTCCTGGCGGCAGAGCTGCAGAGTAGAGAGCGAAACACGGCGGCCTCGACCGGCGGTCGTAGGGCAGCCAAGAACAAAAATGGAACTATTAAAACGTGGAGATCACGTTCCCGTGGTCAAGAATGGATGGAACTCACCGGATCCCACTCGGGCTCGGTCGAACACTCTCGGTAGAGGAGAGAAAGGGGTTGCCGGAGGTGATCCTTGCGGTCTCCGTCGGTGTTCTTGGTGAGGACGTGAAGAGGAAAGGGAGGAGAGATGGCTGGCGTGTTCTGAGGCGAAATGGCCGAGGTTTCCCATGGTGGAGCTCATCTAGGTCACTCTGTGTGTGCTGTGGGAGAGGAGAACGAGAGGAAGACACGTCTGCCATGCAATGCTGAGTCGTCTCCACTGCTACAGTGGTCAAGGTGGGTCCTACATGTCAGGCAACAATGTTCTACTCATATTTAGCTAGATTTACTCTATGGCTTGTGGGTCCAAGTAGTGATGGTCTAGGAGGAGTGGAGGAGTATGGGTGAATTTCCTGGTGAAACACACTGTCACATGCTGCTATGAGGCTGACAAGTGGGCCAGGTCTTGTGGGGTCCACCTGGAAATGAGAAATGAGAGCAGAAAGCTCTAGAGACTAAGTGTTGTGAGCTGAAGGGACAGCTGTCTTGCATCTGTAATTTCAGCAGGTTAATAAGGGATATAAATTATGGGAAAAATACTGGAGGTAGAGAAAGATGTGTGTAACCTGCTGACCAAAATTCGTGGTTAGAAGAGGTCTGGTTCATCTCTGGTGAAAAAGCAAAGTAGGCACACTGATCCAGTTTTGCTGCAGTTTCACTTGTTTCTCCAGTGCCTTGATCTTACCATTTTATGTGTTTTCTTTGGGAGATAAACTAAACCAAAATTCCTGATGATAGAGTTCATGTGGGCACACACTTTGGCAAAAGGGCTCTGTCTAATTAGTCTTCATTTTCATGTGGTGAATTTTAGAAGTAAACCAATTTTTCTCAGCCAGCTTTCTAGTTTTTCTGATTTGAGGGACTTGGTTGAAGTATTTATTGAAGTAATAAAATTATGTAAAATTTACAGTGGGTTGATTTGGTGAGATAGTGCTCACAGGGATTTTTCCATGATTTTATGTGCAACCTAACATCTCCAAAAAAATCCTTAGACTGTACACATGCATATGTCGAAGAGAAGGATCCAGGCTGAAGCTTGTTTGGAATTTTTAAGAGGTCTAAACTAATGAAGTAAATTCTGGAAAAATTATATTGATTCATGGTAAATAATCTAGTATTTGAATAAATTATTTTCCATATATGTTTCTGTGAAGTTTGTTGCACTGTTAGGAGTTGATCCATTTTTTTGCTTATAGGGTTTTACTATTGAGAGTCTTGAAAATATTTGCAAACTTTAAATTGTGCATTCTAATGACAGTAAGTCATGGCACTAATTACCTGAAGTTAGATTTGGGGCTGTGACAAGGCCTTCATAAAGCATATCTGTTTACCTCATCGGTTCCTGTTGGTAGCACCTATACCGCGATTTTAACGCAGTCAGCAAACGGCCCATATTGAGCGTGCTATTGTAGAAACTCATATCTTGATGGCCCAGTGCCGACTGTGTAAGCCCAAACCCATGAGTCGGTACAGGCTCTATAAAGGCTGGGAGAGAGAGAAAAGATTCCTCATCTTTCCCAGGAGACCAATCGTTTCGTCTTCCCAGCTCCACGCCGAAATTTCGCCTCCCGCTCTGCTAGGGTTCGCCATTGCTTGCCTCTCCCCATCGAAACTTGAGTGATTCCGCTGTCCTTTGTCCATTCCAAGCCCCCGACCACATTTCCCCAAATTTCTTGTCCTCCCAACCATGCTGAGGGTTCTAGATTTCGTCAGGGCGTCGGACGAGGCGTGGCTGACCTCGGATTGCAGCCGGTCGAAGCTGGAGAGTCTGGAGAAGTCACTGTGGCTGCAAAGCCACGACATTATCCGCTGGCGCTCGGCTGAGGGTGAGTCGGTTCCAAATCCCCAAGCCGGCGAGACTGTTGTTTTTGCCTCTTTCTTTGACCGGGGTTTGTTTCTTCCCTCTTCCGAGTTCCTCCGCTGTCTTCTTAACTTTTACGGATTGGAGTTGGTGAATCTGAATCCCAACTCGATCCTGCTTCTTGGGTGTAGAACCCCACTTCAATTTCTTCAGGCACTTATTCCACATCAAGCCCCAGCCCTCCAAGAATAGGGTCCAGGTGATTGGGGGGGGGGCTGGCCTTCAGTTGAGGAGTGAAATGAAGAAAATATATATCAATCTTCCTTTGAAATCCTCCTTGAAAGGTTGGCATAAGGAGTGGTTCTACTGTTATGATCTGGAACCCTCCCTGCCTCTATTCTCCGGCTCGCCACCGACGGTCTCGCTCAATTGGTCATCGGATCCAACCTTCGAAGAGATGGGGCAAGTGCATCAGTTGCTGGCGAGGTTGGAGAAATTTAAGAAAGCCGGCCTAACCGGCCCCTAGGTAGCCAAACGTTTTCTGACCCGGCGCATCCAGCCATTGAAGCTGAGGAGCGAATTCTGCTGGGATTACCAAGGGAAAAAAGACCCCAACCGAGAAAGTCCAGAGGTGGCTGACCAACAAAAGGTAACTGAAACATTGTTCAGTTATTTCTCCAGTGGGGTGGTCGAAACCGAGGATGCAGAGCGCTCCATCGCGGCTTATAACCGAAACTGGCCTCGTCCCGAGGTAACCCTTGCTTTTCTTCTGTGATGAATGCCTGTAGACATGTATCCATAATTGCCCAGCATCATGTGGTGTATATTGTTGAATTGTTTGCAGTGGTGCAAGGAGTTTGATGACGACTCCCGTCCGTTGTCGGCCACGAAGTCGAAGAAGAGGCCGAGAAGCCCTTCTGCCGCCCAGCCCGACTCCAAGAGAACGGGGAAGAGACCCATTGTAGATCAGGGCAAGAAGGAGGCCATGAGGCTGAGTGCCCAAGCCGGGAGTCTGAAAATAAAAGATCCCGCTAGTACTGCGCCTAGGCCATTGAGTCCCACGGTCCCACTAGGACTGGCGCGATCGAGCCCAGCATCCTCAAGCCCAACACGAGCGCCGCCGAGTGCGCGGCCGACTCCGACGCCGCCAAGCACCCGAGCGCCCCAGTCGGCCACACCGTGAACGGGGCCAACCAGGATAGAGATGCCGCCGCCGACTGCCGCGCCTTCGGGCTCGACAGCCAGCAGCCCTCCAGTGCTGCCCTCTGGATCTCCCGGACAAAAGTTCAAGTTCTCCAAGAGGTAGGTCATTCTGGGTCTTCTAAAAAACATGTTCAGCATTGAAGCGTCTTGATGTTTGACTCGTTACACAGGAGGCGGGCCGACATTGATCTTAAGGAGACCACGCCGACTGCCCCTGTTGTCGAGCCCACCCCAGCCGATCTAGCGCCAGCGAGCACACCTGCTGAGCCGCCGACGGCCCCAGTCACAGAAACTGAGACCGCCCCGACTGCAAGGCCGCCGACCCTGGCCGACCAAGAGGCGGTTGTTGAAGCCGCTGTTCCAGCCCCTGAGCCGGCACCTATCATCGAAGCCATTGCTGCCGCTCCTGAGCCAGCACCCGTTGTCGAAGCCATCGCCGCGGCTCCTGAACCAGCCCCTGAAGCCCCGGAGGCTGCCGAGTTGGGGGCCAGGACCCCGTCGCCATCTTGGTCACCGTCGTCATCATTGCCATCGCCACCTTCTGAAAGGCTGAATCTTCCCAAACTCGAGGACCCTCCCCGCAAGTTCCCAAGGATGTTCCATTGGACGGCCGCCGACGGAGCTGCAAAGAGTTATAAACATGACGAAGCCGCGGCGGAGAAAGAACGCGAGGACTTGCTTCGCGCCACACTTGCTGCGTCCCAGGGGATTCGGGTATGATTCTCGCCGTATTGGTATGTTGGTGGTCTTCCTTGCCCGAGTATTCTGATGCTTGACTCTGCTTTGGCTTGTTTTTCCGAGCAGAAACTTGTTAATCGCTCGGAGAAGATGAGTGAGGTCCTGACCCGGGTTGCCCCCCAGCTCCAAGAGTTGGACCAGCTCCGGGCTTTAAAAGCCGAAGTGGAAGGGCGCAACCAAGAAAGGGTATCTTGGCTGAGGGGTGCCATCACCCAGCTCAGGGCTGAAAATTGGGACCAAGCCAAGAAGATGAGGAGTAAGCCTCCCGAATACCTCTTCCTGACCAAATCCCTACTATATTTCTCTAGCTGTCTTGTTCCTGACTGCCCAGTTGTGTCTTGACTGCAACGTTGAGTTCTTGACTAATCTGTCGTGCAGCCCTCGAAGCCGAGCTGAAGACCTGAACGGAGGGAGAAATCCAGCTGACGGAGGCCAAGAGAGCCAAGGCCGAACTTGAAAAGGACAAGGCCGACCTGACAAAGGCCAAAACCGAGCTTGAGCAAGAGAGGGCTGAGTTGAAGAAGGCCAACACCAAGCTCAAGAAAGAAAAAGTTGAACTGGAGAAGGCCATAGCCAAGTGGGAGGCTGGCTACAAAAGTAAGCCTCTGCACTGATAATAACCTTAGCCAATCCGGTAATTACTCCATCTACAGCTTTTCTTTAACAAGTTTACTTGTCGGTGGACCTGGGTAGCTGCAAGAGCCACTTCCCAGATCCAGTTTTAGGCTTTCGCAGAGGAGATCAGGGTAGTCAAGGAGTCACGGGAAACCCTTGCCGAGTCTGTGAAAGGGCTCCTTGACTTGATGGATCCTCGTCCTATGGGAACCAGCTCCAGCACAATCATCCAACTGGAGGAGTACCTTAAGGATGCACCGAGTGCCCTGAAGAGGTACTCGGATGAGCATGTTATTGTCGGCGTGGCCCAGACCCTGGCGATGACCAAGTCCATTTACCCAAGGGCAGATGTTGAAGCCATCGGGGAGGGGTTTGCCGAGGAGACGACTCCTGAGGAGGCGCTAGAGCTGATTGCCAAGGCGAGGCCGACTGCAGAGATTATCACCTGAGACCTGGGTCTGTAAAAACAGAATATCATGCAGTCGGTGTATTGTGGATTTTTGTAAAAACATGTGTAAATATATGTGCAATGCTGCCAAGCTTTAAACTATTACTTAGTTGTCATTAGATTTACTCGATTATATGGTCTGCACCGAGTTAGTCTATAGGAACTTAATAAAATCGTTCACCGCAGAAAGCTGTACTCGGGCAAACATAACAAAGTCATAGTGAAGCTTCGTAACTTAAGTAAAATAGGCTCGTATATTATTGACAAAGCTCATAAGATACATGCAGCCTCCGACTCACTACTCGGCTAAAACAAGCAGCGTAGTGAGTCAGAGAGGAACTGTACGCATGGAAAAAATATAAAACTCAAGTATAGAAAGGACGTAGCTTTCTATGTTCTATGAGTTGCTGATGAGGGCACCGTCTTCGGTCTTCAGTCGGTAGGCGCTTAGCCGTGTGACCTCGGCTATGATGAACGGCCCTTCCCAGATTGGGGATAGTTTATGCCTGTCTTTGGTGGTTTGTATTTTTCTCAAGATGAGATCTCCGACCAAAAAGGCGCGGCCATGGAGATTGCGATTATGGTAGCGACGCAGGCCCTAAAGATACCTTGCCGACTGGATTGTTGCGATATCCCTCACTTCTTCCAACTGATCTAGTTCGACCAATCAGGTATCGTTGGAGATGTCTTCTGAGTAAGCCCGAACTCGCGGAGAGCCGAACTCTCACTCGGTTGGTAGCATAGCCTCGGCACCATAAACCAGAAAGAAAGGGAAGTACCCTGTTGCCCGGCTAACCGTGGTTCTGAGAGACCAGAGAATAGATGGGAGTTCTTGTACCCACCGGCCCGCGTATGGTTGTAGTCGGTCAAATATCCTTGTCTTGATGCCTTGTAAGTCCATACCATTGGCTCGTTAAACCTGCCCATTGCTCCACGGGTATGCCACAGATGCATAGCAGATCTTGATGCCGAAGTCATCATAGAAATCTTGAAACACGCCACCCGTGAACTGAGTACCGTTGTTGGTGATGATGCAGTTGGGGACTCCGAATCGGTATAGTATACTCATGATGAAGTCCTTTGTTCGTGCCGCTATTATGGTTGCAACGGGTTTGGCCTCAATCCACTTGGTGAATTAATCCACTGTGACGAACAAGTGTGTGAACCCTCCTGGCGCTTTCTTGAAAGGCCTGACCATGTCAAGCCCCCATACTATGAAGGGCCAAGATATTGGGATTGTTTAGAGTTCTTGGGCTGGGAGATTGGTTTATCTTGCGTAGAACTGGCAACCCTCACATGTGCGAACAATGTCTTTGGCATTTGTTACTGCTATTGGCCAGAAAAATCCCTGTCGGTAAGCCTTTTCGACTAACGTCCTGGATGCAGCATGGTTGCCACATACGCCCAAGTGGATCGACTGCAGTATCTGCTTGCCCTCCTCAGTGGTGACGCAGTGCATGAGGACACTAGATGCACTTCTTTAGTACAGGTCTTCTCCGATGACTAAGAAACTCTTGCTTCGACGTTTGATTCGTTCAGTTTCACTGCGATCTTCTGGGAGTTCATCATCCAGGAGGAATTTGAGAATAGGAGTCCGCCAATCTTGCATATGTGCAGCACCTCGTCTGTTGCCAGGGTAGGTTCGCCTCCTGACTGCTCTGGCGTTGTTTTCTTCTTGACTGATGACTCCATGAGTTGCTCGACAAAGATCCCTATCGGGACCGCTTCTCGCTTGGATCTCATGTTTGCCAGCTCATCTGCAGCATCATTGTATTGTCGTAGGACATGTGTTATCTTCAGCCCGTCGAACTTGTTTTCCATCTTGCAGTCCTCCTGACAGTATGCCACCATGGTGTCGTCGAGACATGTCCAGTCTTTCATGACTTGGTTTACCATGAGTTGGGAGTCTCCACGCACAACCAGTCGACGAATGCCGAGTGATATAGTGATGCGGAGCCCATGAATAAGTGCCTCGTACTCGGCGACATTGTAGGAAGCCGGGAAGTGGATTTATAGGACGTACTTGAGTTTTTCGCCGGTGGGGGACGTGTAACGCCCTGAAAATTGTCTTAATTAAAAATTATCGTGGGTAAATGGAAATACAAGAATACACTAGAAATTTGTTGTTTGAGAAAAGAGTTTGAATAAAATTTTGAAATTTTCAATATTAAAAATCCCAAGGTTAAATCTTTAAATAAATACTTGGATGCTTTTATATTTCAGGGGTTTTGTCGGAGTATTTTAAGCATTTGAGTATTTACAATATTAAATTCTTTGTGTGTCGTGGTGGTATTTACTTCTGGTAAATTCCCCGTGATTTAATAAACTCTCTGAAATTTTCTCGGATTTTTTTTGGAGCTACAGAATTAATTTTAATGCTATAAAGATCACTAAAGTAATTAAATAAATATAAAATAAATTCCTTTTTCTTTTCCCTGTTTGGGTTGTTCCTAATTCGGTCCTTTGAAGTCTCCCCGTTCATCGGGAATTCTGACTCCCTTTTACCTCTAGGGTTTTGTGTCGTTCCTGGAACCCTAAAGTCACCTCGAAAACCTAAATTCGGAATTTTCGGATTCATTCATTTTGAAATCCTAGAACTCTTTTGGACTCCCAATTCGAGATCCTTTGTATTCGAAATATCTATATGCCCCTTTGAGATAAATCTCAGATATTCCCTTAAACTCCTTTTCCGTCGAAACAAATCGAAATCCCCAATCATCTGAGATTTCTCCAAATTCCAGTTCCAATAAAACACCCTCGTCAATTCCCTAATGCCGAAATATTTTATTCGGAATATTCTATTTTCCTGTTCTCGGGAAAATATTCTAATTTCTCGCATCTCCAAAATATCCACATATTTTGGAAAGTTCAACTATGCCCGAATATTCCAAACTATTGATCTCTCCAAAATAATTCCCAATTTTATCGGATTCCCGAATTATTCTGAGATTCGGTTTCCCCAAATATTCCTAGAATGTTCTGATATTCTACTCCCCAAATTTCCATCGGGAAAATATTCTTCACTCTCTGAATCCCATAATATATTCCGTCTCCCGAACCCCACTACATATATTCTTTTTCTATTTACTTCCAAATACTGTTCGATTCCCAATATATATATTTATACCTATATATATATATATATATATATATATATATATATATATATATATATATATATATATATATATATATACGTATGTATATATAAGTATGAATGTATATATCCTCAATATTCAGAATACTCGTTTCATCCTAAAACCCCTTGGTCTCCTCTATTCCAAATAAATATTCCGATTTCAAAAATATCTCATTATCCTAAGTTCCAAAAATAGTCCAGAAAACCCCGCTCCTTTTTCCCTTTCCTCTTTTATTTTCCCTTCATTCCTTTTCTTTTCTTTTCTTGTTTATCTTCTTGCTCCTCTGTCCTCTCTCCTCTCATCTCCCTCCTCTGTCACTCTCTGCGTCCAGCCGAGCTGCCCAGGCCGCTCCCCGGCCCAGCGCCGCTCCCGCGCCCGACTCGGCCCACGCCGCCGCCGGCCCAGCCCGCTCTCCCAGCCAGCGCCTGCGCCTCCTCTCCGCGCCTGCCGCCGCCGAATCCGCGCGCGCCGTCGCCCGTGCCGCCCGGAATCCTCTCCCCTATAAGGCCAGCCGCCACGCGCTGTGCGTGCCCTAGCCGCCGCCGCCCTAGTCGCGCCGCCCCTCTGCTGCTCCCGCGCGCCGTCGCCGCTCTCCCCGCCAGCGCCGCGCCGCCGCTCCCGCTTCTGCACAGCGCCGCCTCGCCAGGCCGCCGTCGCCCCTGCACGCGCCCTGCCCGCCGTGCCGCCGCCAGGCTGCCGCCGCCCGAGGCAGAGCGCCGCCGCCACCCCGTCGTGCCGCGCCGCCGTCTACGCCTGCCGCCGCGCTGGCGCCCCTGCGCTGCTCCCAGCCGTCGCCGCCCCTGCCTCTGCTGCCTCCGCCGGAGCCGCTGCCTCTTCCGCTCCTAGCGCCGTCGCCTGCGGAGCCGCCCCTGTTTCTCATCTGCCACCGTCGCTGTCTCCTCCGACGCCGGCCGTCACTGGGAGACCCCAAGCCGTCGTCGCCGTCGTCTCTTCACGGTGAGCATCCTCGTAGCCGCCTCCCTCCTCCTCTGCCTGTTGTCGCCGTGGTCGTCGTCATCCCTGCCTACCGCCCGTCGCCGGTGAGCATCCACCGTCGTCCCCGACGCTTCCACCTTCTTTTCCTCCTCCGGCGCCCCTCGGCGTCCGCTGCCGTCCGTCGTCCCGACGCCGTGGTGCTGCCCCGATGTCGTCTTCTCCAGGTGGTGCTGCTGCCGCCGCTGCCCATACTCGACGTCGTCCCATCGTCGGCCATCGCTGGAAGGCCTAAAGCCGCCGTCGGCATCGTTCAACTTCACCAGCCGCTGGTGAGCCCGACCGCCGTCACTGCCGACTCTATCCTTTCCCCTCCTCTCTGTAGTCGGAAACCCGTTTCCCTTTGGCGCATCGCCAGTGCGTCGTCAACGCCGTCGTCAATCTGTGTCCTGGTCACCCATCTGCCTCATCGAGCGTTGCCGTCGAACTGCCGTTCCCCGAGCCGGCAGCCCTTTTTTCTCCTCTTCCATCTGGGCGGTCGTCGTCGGACCGTCGTCTCGTATCAGAAACCGCCGCCCTTGCCGCCGGCTGCTGTCGTCGCCGCCTGCCGCCACCGGTCTGTCATCGCCGACCCGGCGCCACGCCATCCTCCCTGCCATCGACATCGACGCGCCGCCGAGCTTCTCTTCTGCCACGGCATTGCCGTGGGCTCCTGTTCGAGCCAGCCATGAGTCTCTGCTCTGTGAGCTCGGTGCTTTCCTCTCTTCTATGCCAATGACGACTGGGCCCCACACTTTTAATCCGGTGACACTTCAGTCATCCGTATCCCCAAAGTCAAGCCGAGCCATTGAATCTCCATTAAAAACCCTGAGTCCACCTTGTCCATTCGATCTATCCCGATCAAATTCGAACCATCGGATTACTGACAGCCATCTCATCACCACATGTCGTCAAGTCATCAGTCCACCGTACGCCTGGTCACTGATCATGGATCCCATATCTCAGCATTTATCTAAATAATTATTCTAATCCGAAAATCCAGTGAATATTCTAGAGAATATTCCTTTTCAATTCTTTTCGGATTCATTCTGAATTCAATATTCCGAAAGCCGTATCTTTTCCGTTTGAAGTCCGAATCGACCCGTTATTCTTCCTAAATTATCTAAAATCATAATTCACTTGTTTATGTATTTTTATGTATTGTTTATTTGGAGTTTCTTAGGGTTTGTTATCGTTTTACGTGTAGTTGCGTACTATCGTCGATTCGGAAGACTTCGGAGTCTGCGGAAGAGTTCGGAAGAGTATTTGAAGACTTTTGCGATTGCAAGGCAAGTCACACGACAATCTCCTTGAGCATGTTGATCCCAGTTGTGAAACCTATTTTATTTTAAAGTTATTGCATGAAATGTTTTCGAATGACATTATTGTGGGTATTTACTTATTATCCAATATCCATTGATAATTATGGCCATTTTGATGTTGATATCTGTACTTTGATACCCCGGGTAATAATATTGACTAGCTAGATGTTTAATTATTTATCTGGCTAGATTATTTAGGATTTGCTTAGCCATGCCTAGAAACTATAGTGTCATTTTATGTGGGTAATTAATGACTCATTTATGACTAATTATGAATTAATGGCTATATTTTCACGACAGTGAGTCGTGGTTGATTAATTAACTATGTCAACTAAAACTTGACTGAATGGTGGGTTGTGAGCACCAGGGTTGTGTTTGTTGCTAGCGGTGCTCATGACAGTTAAGGACCGGTTCGCGGACTACTTGTTGCGAAGCAATACTCGTGCTAACCACAAGCCAGCATGGGTAATGGTAGGATCCAATGTGTAGTACGTTCAACCGGGGTCCACCATGGTGTGTTGTGGCTGTGTCAATAAGACCACCATGGCTGCGTCAATAAGTCCATGTCTTGGGCGTTGGATCGTCTCCTAGCCGAGGTATCTGATCAATCCTACCGGAGACTGGTGGTCCAGCGGGTGGCTTCCTTGTTGTGCGGGTTACATGGAGGGTCTTATCACAATCTCTATTCGGGTACTTTCGAGTATCGCGACGCATGGCTGACATGATGTTGAGATTGTGTCTTGTGGGTAAATTGGTACATCTCTGGCCAGAGTAAAACTATTCGAATAGCCGTGCTCGCGGTTAATGAGCGGCCTAGCAATGTTTCTGTGATTAGTCCCACACTGTTTAATAATGATGATAAATGATGGAATATGGATAGCTCCTGTTTGGAGGAGTTTTGGTTTGGGCCTGAACTGCGTTGGAGCGCTGTTCAGTGGTTGATTCAATACTGATTAATAATTAAACTATATTGTTTTTAATGATTTCGAATGCAAATATTTTAAATGCTGTTTTATGCAAATAAGCCATATTATGCCTTTCCTTTCGTATCCTGTTGCATTACATTGCATTCCCTAGTGTGGCTTGTTGAGTACGGTGGGTGGTACTCAGTCTTGCATTATTGCAATCTTTAGAGTGAAGCTTTGCGTGGAGGAGAAGATGGTGTTTGGCTTATACCCCAGTTGAGCTGCCTGTGGCTTGGAGCTAAAGCTACGCTAGTTGTCGTTCCGCTGCTGTTTTCTTCTGTGTGAGGACTAAGTGCCTCTGTTGTAAGTATTTATCGTTATTTCGTTTTGGTTATGTTTATCAAATTGTCAATTTGTGTACCTCGGCTGATTCCTGGACGAGGATTTATTGCACAAATTAGCTTTGGAAATTCTGGTGAATTTCTGGGTGTGACAGGACGTCAGTACGACGCCAGCCCAGGCGCCGCCGATCCGTAGTGAACCGTCGAAGTACATTGTCCAATATTCTAGCTTTGCTGTTGATATAGGCATTTTAACTTCTGTCCACTCGGCCACGAAATCGGCTAGAACTTGTGATTTGATTACTGTCCGTGGCTGAAAGGTGATGTCGAACACCATCAACTCGAGCGCCCATTTAGCGATTCGGCCGATGGCTTCGTGGTTGTGCAGGACGTCCCCGAGTGGAAACGATGTGACCATCGTGACTTGATATGCTTGGAAATAGTGCACCAGCTTTCGGACAGTGATGAGTAGGCCATAGAGCAGATTTTGGACCTGAGGATATCTTGTTTTTGAGTCAGCAAGGACCTCGCTGACAAAGTAGACTGGCCTTTGAATTTTTTGGATGTCACCCTATTCGGATCGCTCTACCACCAACACCATGCTGACTACCTGAGTAGTTGCCGCCAGATATAGCATTAGCGGTTCTTGGAGCATTGGTGACGCCAACACGGGGGCTGATGTGAGCAATTGCTTGAAGTCTTCGAAGGCTTGCTGGGCTTCGGGAATCCATTGGAAATTGTCTGCTTTCATCAGTGGCTTGAAAAAGGGTATGCCCCATTCGCCCAGTCGGGAAATAAACCGGTTGAGTGCCGCCATGCAGCCTGTCAGCTTCTGGACGTCCTTCTGGTCAGTCGGGGGTGCCATGTTCATGATTGCATTGACTTTCTCTAGGTTGGCCTCGATGCCGCGATGCGAGACGATGAAGCCAAGTAGCTTGCCGAATGGCACACCGAAGGCGTACTTTTCTTGGTTCAACTTCATCTTAAATCTTCGAAGATTTTGGAAGGTTTCTTCCAGGTCAGCGATGAGGTCTTCTTTGGACTTGGTCTTGATGACCACGTCGTTGACGTAGGCCTCCACGTTGCGCCCGATATGAGTGTGTAGACACCGCTGAATTGCCCGTTGATACGTTGCTCCAGCGTTTTTCAAACCGAACGGCATAGTGATGTAGCAGTACGCTCCAAACGGCGTGATAAAAGACGTCTTGAGGCAGTCCTCCTCCTTCAAGCTGATTTGATGGTATCCCAAGTAGCAGTTGAGAAAGCTGAGAAGTTCGCACCCCACAGTTGAATCCACCACCTGATCTATCCTTGGTAAACCAAATGGGTCTTTGGGGCACGCCTTGTTGAGATCGATGTAGTCGACACACATGAGTCATTTACCGTTTTTCTTCCAGACCAGAACTGGGTTTGCCAGCCAATCCAGGTGATAGACCTCTTTGATGAACCCGACTACGAGAAGCTTGGTTATCTCCTCCCGAATAGCATCCTTACGGTCTTCAGCCAAGCGCCACAGCCGTTGCTTGATTGGCTTGGCGTCTGTCCTTACGTTGAGGGCATGCTCGATCACCTCCCTTGGTACGCCCGGCATGTCAGACGGTTTCCATGCAAAGATATCCTTGTTGGTTTGGAGGAAGGTGACGAGCGCGTCTTCCTATTTGGGGTCGAGTTCGGTCCCAACTAGAGCAGTCTTGGAGGGGCCGGAAGGGTCCAGGGGGACCTTCTTCATGTCAGAGTCCACTAAAATTCCCGACTTCGCTGCTTTTTTGGCCGGAACTGGGTCTTCCTCGACTTCGGCTGTGACGGCTTGCCGAATGCTGTTGCGCCCAATTGCCGCCTCTTGTGATTGAGCCAATTCACAACTCTCCTTGTCGCAGGTGAAGGCTTGCTTGACGTCGCTGCGGAGGGAGAGGACTCCTGCTGGCCCTGGCATCTTGATCACCTTGTATGTATAGTGCGGTACCGCCATGAATTTGGCGAGCGCCGGTCGTCCGAGTATCGCGTGGTATGCAGTCTCGAAGTCGGCGACCTCGAAGCAGATGTTTTCTGTGCGAAAGTTATCCCGCATGCCGAAGGTTACTGGCAAGGTAATCTGCCCGAGTGGTGTTGAAGACAGGTCGGGAATTATCCCGTGGGAGGGCGCCGTACTCGGCCGCAAATCTAAACGAGGGATCTTCATCTCATGCAGGGTCTTGGTGAAGAGAATATTGAGCGCGCTGCCTCCGTCTATGAGAACCTTCTTCAACTTGAAGTTCTTCACGACCAGGTTTAAGACGAGTGGGTAGCATCCCGGGTGTAAAACCCGATCTGGGTGATCTACGCGGGTGAATGTGATGGACGTCTCTGACCAGCGCAAGTATTGGGGGGCGTCTGCTGTAGAGATTGAGTTGACGTCTTGCGCTGTAAGCTTCTGCTTCCGCTTGGACTCGTAGACGGACGGCCCTCCGAAGATGTGGTTCAGCTCGGCTTGGGGATCTTGAAAATCGTCAGCCGGACCCTGATCTGGCTTGTCTTTGTCCTTGTCGGTGCCAGATGATGAAGCCTGCTTGGAAGCAAACTTCTTAAGCATGAAGCAGTCTTTGGCCGCATGCTTGCCCTTGGGGTGGAAGGGGCAAGGCCCATTCATGACTTTCTGGTAGTCGTTGTTGTGTTGGGGCCACGACCGAGTTCGCTCCATGTTGGCCACCTCGTTGTCCGACTTCCGCTTGCGGCCACCGGTCTTGTTTTGAGATAGCTCGTTGTCGGCTTTCACCTTTTGTTCTTTTTGTCGGGACTCCTTCTTCTCGTCGAGGGCCTCTGCGACCGCTTTAGCCGAGTCGGCGTATTTGTTTGCCATGTCGAAGAGAGCCCGGACGGAGGATGGTGGCATCCGAGTGAACTTCGCGATGAACGGGGCGTCCTTTACTCCCTTGCGGAAGGCGGGGATGACGGTCTAGTCTCTGATAATTGGGATCTGGTTGCGCTTCTCGAAGAACCTCTTGATGAATTCGTGTAGAGACTCGTTCTTCTTCTGGTGTAGTTGATATAGATCGTGCTCAGAAGACGGCCTCTCGTAGGTTCCCTGAAAGTTAGCAATGAACCGCTCCCTGAGTTTTCCCCAGGAACCGATCAATCGTCTCGGGAGCCCTGTCAGCCATGTCCTCGCCGAGTCGGTTAGTGCGACTGGGAGGTAGTTAGCCATGGCTTTATGGTCACCCCCGGCAGCTCGTATTGCCAGGGTGTATACGGTGAGCCAGGACTCGGGGTTGGTTTTGACGTCGTATTTCTCTATCCCCGTAGGCTTGAAGCCCGACGGCCAGTCGACGTCCTGTAGATCGTGGGTGAAAGCTGAAACGCCTTCATCTTCATGAGGGCTCCGGCTCCGACTACGGTGGTTAAACCGCTCGTGGTGAAGGCCGAAAAGCTCGTTCTCGTCCTCCAGTCAGCGGCGCTCTTCCTCTTCGCGTTGTCGGTGCCAGGCGTTGATGTCGTATCGAAGGTCGCGTTGTAGACGAACTCGGAGGTCTTGGTTGGGCCGGCGATTGTACTGGTGACGCCGCCGATTGTTGTTGTTGATGTCACCGAGTGACGTTTGGTGCGATTCCTCGTGTGGCCGACTTGAGCCAGCCACCCGACGTCGTGCTGATGTAGATGAGCTTGCTACCGGAGAACCTGACCTGTTGGTCGGTATAATTGTGTCGCCCGACTGCTGTTGCTGCTGACAAGCAGCAGCTGTGATCATCGCCTTAATCTTGGCGATAGTCGGGGTGGCCTGGTGATCAGGCCCGAGCTGGAGCGTGTCCAACAGAGTTGTGGCGGCCACAACGTTCTGTTGTGGCGTGACGAAGACGTCATGGTCGCCGACTTTTGTCTGGAGGATCTGTTGCTGAGCAGTTCGCCCAGCCTTGCGTAGCTCGTCGTTGTGAGCCTCGCGATCGGCCTCCTCCTGTTGCCGTAGTCGGCGTGCCTCCTCTTGCTGCTCCTCTTGTAGTCGGCGCACCTCTGGTGGAGGGGTTGAAGCCATGAAGATCTCGCGGGGGATAAGAAGACTCGCCAGATTGGTATCCGAACTAGCGTTCGAACTGTTGTCTGACTTGGAGTCGGAATCCAACTAGTTAATCGGAATGAGAATGACTCTGACCTCCCTAGATCCAATCTGAAGCGGCTCTGAGCCATGTCCAAACTGAACCGTGGGGGATCGGATCTGTCGCATAAGATGTGGATCTGCGGTGCTGCCGAATCTGTACGGGAAATTGACGATCTCTCCCCTTCCTGGCCCAACCCGGGCTAGCTCAAGGCCTAGCGCAAGTCAGATGCCGAAAGAGAGAGTTGTCCCAAAGCTCGGCGAAGTAGAAGATTGCTGCGTTAGATTGATAATAGTTGGTGTAGCGTCTTGTGAGCTGACTGGCGTGGAGTCGGCTAGTTACTCGGCTGATTGGATTGGATCTGCGTCGGCCAAGGTGAGATTGCCGATCTAGTCGGCGATGAAGTCGAGGCCTCCGAAGGTTATTGTATCTCCAGGGGAGAATTTGTTACCGTCGACTCCACTTGTTGAATCCATCGAGATTGTTGGTGTAGATCTCACCGAAGCCTCTACCTGGCGCACCAACTATCGATATTTTACACTAGCAATATGAATATGGGGCTACTCGGCGGATAGAAACTTGGTGGATTACAAAGAAACACAAGAAGATTTTATACTGGTTCAGACCCTTGATGTGAGGTAATACCCTATGTCCAGTTGTGGTGGTATTCCTTCGAGGATGTGTGTCGATCAATGATCTTCTACCCTCAGGAGGCGCCCTGCCTCTCCTTATATACCGAGGGACAGGGGTACAAGGTAGGAGTCCCAGCCGGATACGACCAAGGGATTTTCTTCTTAGAGATGCATCTTACCCGACTAGGACTGTATATTCCTTATTGTACAAGGCAAAGTCTGCCGGGTGCTACTATATTTCTAATTACAAGTCTCGGCCCATCCTCTATCCAAGTGGCCTATATGCTTGTGATGAGGTACCCGGAGCCCATGGCCTCCACATTACTACATCTTGCTCTATTGGGCTTGTTTGAGTCTCCTTATACTCTTTTTTTTCTTCTTAATATAAAGATGTGTAACTCTCCTGCGTATTCGAGAAAAATAATTTATATAATTTGACAATGTATTTTGGATATAAACAATAAACATACTAATCAATAAGAGAAAATTCCTTACATGCCCTTGAGATTTTTCTCCAATAGAGAGTTTTTCTTTGATATTCATATTTCATTCAAATCTAACACAGCTATGAATGTGGTAAAAGTTTCTATTTGAAACAGCCACAACATATGCTACATTATCAACTTTATGCAATTTACGAAAAGCATAACGGTCTAGCCACCTTGGCTAAGACACCGTTTGAATCAGCTTATAGCTTAAGCTTATTCCCTTGTTTTCTGTGAGCACGCTTCCTGATTTGTTAAACGATATGTTTTTTAAATACTTTATATATATAATTTTCTTTAAAATTAGATAAATCTATTTTTAAAGTTTGTAATAGTTAATAATTAATTATCATACACTAATTATTCATCTTGTTTTACATGTTGCTAATAAATTAAAGTCATAAGCTTATTTAAACGGTACCTAAAACCAACGAAGCCACTAGCCCACTCTCTCTCTTATACGTTGGACTAGCTTCCAGGCCAAGGTGCGGTGTTACGACCTAACCAAGCAACAACCAAGGAGTCTTGGGTCATCATTTCCAAATGTGACAGACATATTATAACTCACCCTTTTAAAGCTTGTTGAAGTAAGGATAAACCTACAATCTAGCTTATAACATATCAGGTGGACAAAACCAAACAATCTCAACATCATGCATTAGGTACATGCCTGCACAAGGAGGATTAAGGTTTTTTTTTCATAACAAGTGCTCCAACTCCTAAATGTAACTCTTGGAGCGGAGTCTGGAATAGAGCTGCTCGAACCCTGCTCCATCCCTCTAGTTCAATTTTTTTAGATCACTTCAGCCCACTCTGCTCCCTTTTTGGATAGAGCTGAAACCATTTGGTTGGACTTTAGCTCCAGAAAAGGTGAAATTAGAGCTAGAGCCCTGCCAAATAGAGTACAAGAAATAATGGTTCCGCCATCTTGGCTAAACCTATTGAGTCCAGCCAGCTTGGTTAAATCCGTTGAGCTACCTAGGAATAAGGAACATATCCTATGCGCACAGGCTTTTCTGTACACACACCGTGCACACTAACCAAGAAATATCACTAAAAATTCTAGAAAAAAAATTATAGATGTACTTCCAATAGTACTACACTTTGAATAAAAAAAATATTACTACACCTATTTATAAAGTCTCATCTTTAAATTCATTATACATAGAGAGCTAACAAAAAAAAGACAAAATTCTGACAAATCTATACTTTTCAAACGGTCATTTTTTTTTGTTACGGCTAAAGTATAATGAATTTAAATATGAGACTTTTTGCATAAATATAATACTATTGAAAGTACATTACAAATTTTTCTAGAATTTTTGGTAATATTTGTGAATTGATATACACGGTGTGTGTACAAAACACTTGCGTGCATAAGATATGTTCTCCTAGGAACATTGTGCCAGCATCCAACCATAAGTTCTCTAGCATGTGGAGTGCTACAGGTTGAATCGAAGAATCCAACAAGGTATCTTGGGCAATCCTTAAAAATACTAGTCTAAGTGCATCTCCAAGAGATGCCTAATATTTATCTCCCAAAAAAAATCTGTATTGGGGCCATCCTAAAAAAATTTAGGCCAAAAAATCACTCTCTCCTTCAAAAGAGGCCCAAAAATTGAATCCCAATAGTTTGTTGGTTGGCCACATAGGCAAGGTGAGACTGGTTGGTAGTTGATCGATCTCTTCCCTCCCCCCCCCCCCACCCGGTGCGCACGCACGAATAGGACAGGCAGCGTCGCCGTCACTGTTTGTCACCGTCATCGCCTGTTCTGATCTGTGGCTACACTGCCATTTTTTGCCTTCGATTTTTACAAAAAGGTACCCCACGACAACGCTCTAGCCATTCGTGTCATCAAGTAGGTAATCTCCTAGCTAATCCCACTGATCTAGTTTTGCTCTAGCTGACCTCTATGTACGTACTTTGATCTGAAGATGTCATTGTAGGCAAAAAATAGTTTCATGTGATAATTAAAAGGTTTTGCAGTTGATTCGATCTGCGATAAGTGGTTTTCACTCCCTATCTCAACGACTACTAGATGAATCCTCATCCGACGGCGACGACAAATTCTTTTTTGCCGCGGCACAAATCGTGCATAGCTGTTCGCACTCTATCAATGCACCAAAACATGGCGGGTCTGTTGTTGGACATAAGGTAGTTGATCATAGTCGAGAAGCACGACACTTGAGATTATATCACCATTACTTCTCGGAGCATCCTACATATGGCCCAATTTATTTCGGGCGCAAGTTTCTATTAAGTAAATTTTATTTAGTTCATCTTTATTGTGGATGTTAATATATATATCTCATTATATTTAGTCTTGTCTACGCAGGTGGAGAATGCGTCGGTCTCTGTTTGAGCACATAATGAATACATTGGATCAGTTAATGAATTTATTAAGACATACAAAAAAATAAGAGACAACGAAACTCACCATCAGTTACAAGAAGACCTAGTGGAACACTTGTGGCAATATCATCTAGATAAATATTTAAGTTTGTCTTAATAGTTTTCTTATTGTGCATGTTATCAGGTACAATACCTATGGTTGTGCGTAGCGCAGTACTTTAGTTTAAACAATGATAATTGCAGCTTGGAGCACCCATTATTTTTCTTTGTCATTTAGATGTTTCAGTATGTTGCATCCTCAGCCATTGCTGCTCTTAGATCAGATACAGCAGACTCAATCTCCTTGGTGACTTCAGCAGGAATCTGGTCCTTGTACCCAGTTACACTCTACTCAATGCTGTAGATTGTGGTGTCTGCAGAGTTCTTCCGATAAATCAACAATTTCCTTTCATGATCCTTCTGAACATGTACCATCTTCATCACATCACATTAGACATCCAAGTTGTAATACCCTGAAATTACCTAATTAAATAATTGGGTGAAAAAAAAAGAATTTTAGAAATATATTTAAAAACCTCAAGGAGTGGAGATAATAAAAACAGAGAAAAATCTTAACAAAAATGGGCCTGAAAATAATTTTAGAAAATACTTTGCTTAATTATCTATCTCCTAGAATTTTCTAGGATTTATTTGAGCAAGGAAAGTATTTTTATTAATTGGAACAAGCATTTCAGTGATTAAATAAAAGAAAAACAAAATAAAAATCCCTTCTCAGCCCCTGGGCTGAATTCGGCCCAGCCTCTTTCTCCCCCTCGCCTCCACGCCGACAGGGGGGCCCCACCTATCAGGTCATCTCCTTTCTCTTTCTTTCTTTCATCGACAAGGGGGCCCCACCTGTCGGGTCGTCGTCTACCTCCCGCTGGGGCTAGAGTCCGACTCAGCACAATGGCGGCCGCCAAATCCGCGCCGAATCCCATCTCCACGTGTGGCTGAACCCGAAATTGGTTGAGGGGAAATTCTTCCCTTATCTCCCTCTATCTTTTCTCCCAAAAATCGTGGGAGCTAACCCCTGGGAACGCTGCCTATCCGAGCTCATAGGGCTTTGGGTCTCCGAGCAAAAACCTAATCTGCCGCCTCACCGTATTTGAGCCGATCTCACCTCCCCTCCGCAATATATAGCATCACCCGGCACACCTCTTTCTCTTTCTGCCACAAACCTAGCCCGTCCCAGCCTCGTGTGCCCTAGCACCGTGAGACCTCCGCTCCGCCGCCACCGCCAAGATCCAGTCGAGCCTCGCCATCTCTTTGCCCTCTTTAGCGCATGCCACCGCCTCGGTTAGCTTCGCCGAAGCACCTAGAAGCAAGGCCGCTGCCCCCGACCGTCGAGATCGCCGGAACCTCATCGCCGCCGAGAACCCGAGGAGCTTCGTCGCCAAAAGCACGCTGCCGGTCACTCTTGTCGCCAATCATCATCGTTCCACTCACGGTAAGAATCCCCGGGATCCTCTCTACCCGTTTCTGTCCCCGCCGCACGCCACTGTGCCGCTAATCACCGTCAACCATCGGTTCCCAAGTCACCACTACCGCCGCCGTCGCCGGATGCCGACATGGCCACCACATTGACGCCAGATCAGTGTCGCATTAGCCTGTGAGCCCCTTTGTGTAGCACCTTAGTGAGAGTTTACCTTCGAACGTTGTTTTAGCATTTGTGTGCTTAGGAGATGCTTGTGTGTGTAGGGTTTAGTTAGCAGTTTATGTCAGAGGGTGGTGATGTAACTACTTAAGTTAGAAGTTTCTTGTTGGTGTGAGTTTTAAACTACATAAATGTTAATCATTCAGTTCAGATCAATATAAGTGGAAGTTTAAGCAATATGAATCCATTCTAAGGGCTCTTTCCTTTTCTCTCGTCTTTGTTCTGCTCCCTACAGATGGTGAACACACACATTGGTGGCAACCAGGATGGCAACACCGGAAACAACAACCACGGAGGTGCACCCAACGGACCGCCGCCTCTGGATGACAACCTCACCATTACCCAAGTCTTGGCAAATCAGACTCACCTCATGAACATGATGTTCCAACAAATGCAGAATCAATAGAACCAGGGACATCAACAGGCACCTCCTCCTCCACCCCAGAACAAGCTCACAGAGTTTTTGCGAGTGAGACCTCCCACCTTCTCCAGCACAACTAATCCCATGGAAGCTAGGGATTGGCTGCATGCCATTGAGAAGAAACTGGATCTACTGCAATGCACGGACTAGAAGAAGGTCTCTTTTGCTTCACACCAGCTGTATAGCCCCGCGTCCGAATGGTGGTACCATTTTTGCGCCAACAGAATTGATGGCCAGCCAATCACTTGGGCTGAATTCGCTGCCGCCTTCAAGAAGACGCACATTCCCGCAGGAGTGATGGCACTTAAGAAGCGTGAGTTCCGGGCTTTGAAGCAAGGAAACCGGTCGGTGACCGAGTTTTTGTATGAGTTCAATCGCCTAGCTCGCTATGTTTTCGAGGACGTCAACACGGACTCGAAAAGGCAAGAGAAATTTCTAGACGAACTAAATGATGAACTTTTCATTCAGCTGATCTCCGGTGACTATGCTGATTTCCATAAGCTGGTAGACAAGGCCATTCTCCAGGGGGCCAAGCATAATAGGATGGAGTAGAGAAAGTGCAAGATTGCCAGTTTCCGAGCTCAACAATGCACCAGTCAGAGGCCGCGTATGGCGGGACCTCCTCAGACTCAGCAGGGAGGATCTTCTTCGGCACCTCGCCCACAGCGCTTGTTCTACAATAACAATGCTGGCGGCAATGTTGGGGCAAACTGTCCTCCTCCTCGGCCAGCTGCTGCCCCGGCACCAAACCAGCCAGTCAAGTAGGAGGCTAGAGGGAAGACATTGAACTGCTACAACTGTGGAGAATCGGGACATTACTCTTCCTAGTGCCCAAAGCCCAAGCATCTCAAGCCAGCCACACCGGGACAAACCGCCAGCAACGTGGTCAAGGCCAGAGTGAACCACGTCACGGCAGACGAAGCCCAGACTACACCAGATGTCATCCTGGGTACGTTTCCTGTTAACTCAGTTACTGCAACAGTCTTATTTGATTCGGGTGCTACACATTCCTTTATGTCAAGGGTTTTGCATGGAAACATGGGTTTCAGATAGGGGAAGTTGGATAAGTCTATCATGGTTAACACACCAGGGAATCAAATGCACACCACTCAGTTTAGTCCCTCCGTGACACTAGAAATTCAGGGTACCCCTTTTCTGGCCGACTTGATTCTGATAAAATAGGAAGAGATAGATGTCATCCTAGGGATGGACTGGTTAATCCGGCACAAAGGAATTATTGATTGTGCCACTAGAACAGTGACCCTAACCCCTGACTTCAGAAAGAAAGTAATACTCCGTGCTCTCTCTACCTTACCTTCTTCAGTATCTCTAAACCAGATGGCTATAGCAGAAATCCCTGTTGTGTGGGATTATCCTGATGTTTTTCTTGATGATCTATCTAGGATGCCACCCAAGAGAGACATCGAGTTCAGAATAGACCTAGCCCCAAGCACTACCCCTATCCACAAGAGACTGTACAGGATTGGCGCAAACGAGTTGGCATAAGTGATGAAGCAAGTTGAAGAGTTGCTTGCAAAAGGTTATATCCGACCTAGCACGTCGCCTTGGGGAGCACCGGTCATTTTTGTGGAAAAGAAAGATGGAACCCAAAGGATGTGTGTGGATTATCGTGCACTTAACGAAGTCACCATCAAGAATAAGTACCCTCTGGCCTAGAATCGACGATCTCTTTGATCATTTGGAAGGAGCCACAGTATTCTCCAAGATAGATCGTCGCTCCAGTTATCATCAGTTGAGGATCTGGGAGGAAGATATCCCCAAGACCGCTTTTACCACTCATTATGGGCTATACGAGTGCACCGTCATGTCGTTTGGATTGACAAACGCCCCTGCTTTCTTCATAAACTTGATGAATAAGGTGTTCATGGAGTACCTGGACAAGTTTGTAGTAGCTTTCATCGATGATATCCTCATCTATTCTAAGACTAGGGAGGAACATGAGCAGCATCTTCGTATAGTTCTAGAGACCCTTTGGCAGCATCAGTTGTATGCCAAGTTCAGCAAGTGTGAGTTTTGGCTTCCGAAGGTGAAGTTTCTAAGACATATCGTCACCACCGGAGGAATAGCGGTAGACCCAACCAATGTGGAGTATGTGACCAAATGGAAGCAGCCGCAAACGGTTATGGAGTTTTGGAGCTTCTTAGGATTGGCAGGATACTATCGCCGGTTCATAGAGAACTTCTCCAGAATTGCAAAGCCCATGACCCATCTACTCTAGAAGGATGTGAAATTTTCATGGATTCTAGAGTGTGAGCAGAGTTTTCAAGAGATGAAGAAGAAGCTAATATCCGCACCTGTGCTAATCATGCCAGATCCCAAGAAAGGCTTCCAAGTTTACTGCGATGCATCCTGGCAGGGTTTGGGATGTGTGCTGATGCAAGAAGGAAGAGTCATGGCATATGCCTCACGGCAGTTACGACCCCATGAGAACAACTACCTTACCCATGACTTGGAACTTGCAGCCATAGTGCATGCCTTAAAAATCTAGAGACATTATCTCATCGCAACCGTAGTGAAGTCTACACAGGTCACAAGAGCCTGAAGTATATTTTCACCAAACCAGATCTGAACCTTAGGCAACAGAGATGGTTGGAGTTAATCAAGGATTACGACATTGAAATCCATTATCATCTGGATAAAGCCAATGTGGTGGCTGACGCCCTTAGCCAGAAGAGTTATTGCAACACCACGGAAGGCCAACAGTTACCTTCGGAATTGTGTGAAGAGTTTAAACAGTTAAATCTAGGACTAGTTTGCCATACGCAGAATTTTCCTGCAACAACAGTTATCAGGCAAGCCTTCAGATGGCCCCGTTCAAGGCATTGTACGGAAGGAAGTGCCGCACCCCTCTCCTTTGGGATCAAACTAGAGAACGGCAATTATATGGAACTGACATTCTACGAGAAGCAGAAGAGAAAGTAAAAATTATATAGGAGCACCTACAAGTAGCTCAGTCTCATCAGAAGAGCTATGCAGACAATCGTAGGAGAGATGTGTACCTCCGAGTTACGCCACTTCGAGGAGTTCACCGGTTTCAGACGAAAGGGAAATTGGCACCGCGTTATGTAGGGCCATACAAGATATTGGGTTGACGAGGAGAAGTTGCCGATCAACTGGAGTTGCCTCCCACTTTGGCTGGAGTGCACGATGTCTTCCATGTGTCCCAGTTAAAGAAGTGCCTACGAGTACTGACCGAAGAAGCTGATCCGAAGCAGATAGAGATACATGAAGACCTAACGTATGTCGAGAAACCTATCTGTATCTTGGAGACCTGTGAGAGGAACACTCAGAACCGGGTGATAAGGTTTTGCAAAGTACAGTGTAGCAATCACTCGAAAGAGGAAGCAACATGGGAACGAGAAGATAAATTGAAGTCCGCTCACTCACACCTCTTCGCCTGATCTTCCGAATCTCAGGACGAGATTCCGTTTAAGGGGGGTGGGTTTGTAACACCCTGAAATTACCTAATTAAATAATTGGGTGAAAAAAGGAATTTTAGAAATATATTTAAAAGCCTCAAGGAGTGGAGATAATAAAACAGAGAAAAATCTTAACAAAAATGGGCTTGGAAATAATTTTAGAAAATACTTTGCTTAATTATCTATATCCTGGAATTTTTTGGGATTTATTTGAGCAAGGAAAGTATTTTTAATAATTAGAACAAGCATTTCAGTGATTAAATAAAAGAAAAAAAATAAAAATCCCTTCTCAGCCCCTGGGCCGAATTTGGCCCAACCTCTTTCTCCCCCTGCCCTCCCCGCGCGCGAGCGCAAGTGGCCTATGCGGCCCATCTCCTTTCTCTTTCTTTCTTTCACCGACAAGTGGGCCCCACCTGTCGGGTCGTCGTCTATCTCTCGCCGGGGCTGGAGTCCGACTCGGCATAGTGGCGCCACCAAATCTACACCGAATCCCGTCTCTGCGTATGGCCGAACCCGAAATTGGTTGAGGGGAAATTCTTCCCTTATCTTCCTCTATCTTTTCCCCCAAAAATCGTGGGAGCTAACCCTCGGGAACATGGCCTATCCGAGCTCGTGGGGCTTCGGGTCTCCGAGCAAAAACCTAATCCGCCGCTGCACCGTATCCGAGCTGATCTCGCCTCCCCTCCACTATATATAGCATCCCCCGGCACCCCTCTTTCTCTTTCCGCCTCAAACCTAGCCTGTCCCAGCCTCGTGTGCCCTAGCGCCGTGAGACCTCCGCTCCGCCACCGCCACCAAGATCCAGTCGAGCCTCGCCATCGCTTTGCCCTCTTTAGCGCACGCCGCCACCTCGGTTAGCTTCGCCAAAGCACCTAGTAGCAAGGCCGTCATCCCCCAACCGTCGGAGATCGCCGAAACCTCATCGCCGCCGAGAAACTGAGGAGCTTCGCCACCAAAGCACGCCGCTGGTCGCTCTTGTCGCCAATCGTCGTCGTTCCACTCACGGTAAGAATCCCCGGGATCCCCTCTACCCATTTCTATCCCCGCCGCGCCGCTGATCGCCATCGACCATCGGTTCGTGAGCCACCGATCGCCGTCAACCATCGGTTCTCAAGCCGCCACTGCCGCCGCTGTCGCCGGATGCCGACATGGCTGCCACGTCGACACCAGATCAGTGCCGCGTCAGCCCGTGAGCCCCATCCGATCAGGTTAAATCCCGGCTGTCGGATTGCTTAGTTATATCCTAGCCGTATGATCTAGATTGGATTAGATCCAAACCCTCCGATCCATCTCAAAACCCCAATCGATTTGGGCCATCCGATCTTACCCCTTTAAATCCTAGCCATTGGATCCTCTGTAGGCCCTCGGTAGACCCGGTCTACCGTGAACCAGAGACCTCCCTCTCGCTAACCTATGGGCCCCGGGTGTTAGCCGCCTCTCTCTCCTGTGCTGACGCCATAAACCTTTTCCCGAATTAAAATAAAGCTAAAATGATGTCATAAATCTGTAATTAATTTCTTTAACACATGAAATAGACATTAAACTTTAGAAATTCATAAATAATTCATCCGAACTCCATTTGGGGTGATTCAACTTGTAAAATTCTTTAAAAATCAAGATCTACCCATTAAAAATAAAATATTGTACTGTTGATGTGAGCTTATGTACTGTTTTGCTTGTTTTTATTTATTGCCTTTAGCCACCGACGTTCCAGAAGAGTCAAGATTTCCTGAGGAGAGTTCGGAAGTGCTTGCATAGCAGCAAGGCAAGTCACACAGATTTCCTCAACCCCTTTGAGCATGTTGTACCTATGTTTTAAGCTATATTTTCTTTCAACTATGCATTTATTTTTATAATGTCATCTGGAAGGGAAACCTTTATCCTTGATTATGGCCTTGTTGATTTGATTACCTGTCATTGTACCTATGGTAGTAATGTGATTAGCTAGCTTTAATTATTGGTTAGCTAGAGTAATTCTAGGATCTTGCTTAGCCTTGCATAGAAACTGTATAACATATGGGCAATCACTTAAACCCTGATTACAATGTCCTGTTCACATTAAATAATGATTTAGTTCACGGCTATGGTCGTGGAAGGTTAACTTAATGGTCCACTAAAACTTGACTAAATGGTGGATTGTGAGCACCAGGATTGTGGCTGTTGCTAGAGGTGCTCATGATAGTTAAGGACCACAAGTTAGCATTGGTAATGGTGGAATTTGAAGTGTGACGAGTTCAATAGGAGGCACCAGGGCAGGTTTGTGGCTGATATAAGTCTACACATGGCAGTCGTCAATAAGTCCATGAGTTTGGGCGTCGAGCCGTCTCGCGGGAAGGCACTTGATCACCCCTACCGGAGACCGGAGGCTTGGCGGGAGGCTCTCCTATTGTGCGAGTTGTATGGATGATTCTGTCACAACTTCTTTCCAAGATACCGTGGTGGTATTGAGGCGCACAGTGATGTGTTGTGGATTCTTGTCTTGTGGGTAAATTGGTACACCTCTGGCCAGAGTAAAACTATTCGAATAGCCGTGCACGCGGTTAATGGACGGCCTAGCAATGTTTTTCGTGATTAGTCCCACACTCTCTTAAATGAATATTGAATGATGGAATATGGTTAGCTCCAGGTTGGAGTGGCTGGGCCTATATCGTTTTGGAAAGCGGTATAGTGTTGGTTAATATTGTTTAATGGTTACTGTTTTATTACTCTCTCTTAAATGTTTTATTGAAAGTTGTTTATGCAACTCGAGCCATATATTGTCATCCTTTGGATATCCTGTGCACTTGCATATTTGCTGTGTGGTTTGCGAAGTATTCCATGTACTCACCTTGCAGTCAACAATCATCATCAGAGGAGTATTACAGCGAGGAGGACTGAGCAGGAGCCTGGTCTAGTGCATGTAGAGTGGGAGTCGTCACGTCGTTCGTAGTTTATTTCCGCTGCTTAGACTCTATTAATTTTAGAGGTGACATTCGCCTCTATAATAAATACAGTTGATATGTAAATAATTGCTTTATTATCAACTTTGTCATGTGTGCCTCGGTTGATTCCTGGACGAGTATTTACACACAATAAAGCACCTGAATTTTGGATCAAAATTCCGGGTGTGACACAGGTTCAGTTCAGCACTAGCACAGCTGAAAAAAGCATCAATTCAGCAGTAGCACAGCTGAAAAAAGCAGCAGTTCAGCTGAAAAAAAAGTAGCAGTTCAACACTCAGTCTACAAACAACCAAATCTAACTTGAAAGCACCGTATTGCTAGTTTGCGTATAAATATAATGCTATTTACTAGTTTGTCAAACATAGACTGTAAAAATGCACTAAAACTACAATTACCACCAAACATTGCCATCATTTGCCCTCTCATTCCCTGATATGGTGTCACAAATCATCTGAAGAAACAAGGGCAGGTCCTGCCATCTCCTTCCCTGAATTATGTAAAAATGCAGAAATTCAAGTTAGTAGCAACCATGTATGACAATATCTAGTGATTTTATATTGTAGATTGAAGCTATTAGTAGTAGCTGAATTAGTACCAGTCCTAAGCATAAATGGAGTAGGCATATTAGCTCATTAATCTATTACACAAACAGATTAGCTCAAAGACAGATTAGCTCACCTGTCAATCAGAACTGATGGCGCGACGAGCGATGATCTCATTTTGTATGCTCTTATAGTACTGCTGCTGAAGTACAGGCATGGGAGTAACATCTAATGTCATAATTCTCTCTTCTTCTAACATCCTCTTCAACTAGAATTCATCTGCTTTGCAACCCTCGCTTGTTCAGTTTGAGCCCTAACTAGTTCACTTGCAACCATTTTTTGTTCCAACTCAAGCCTCTCTTTATCTAGTGCATAAAATTGTTTGTACCTTTCTTCTTTGATCTTTTCCTTCTCCGGATCAGACTCTTTCTTTTCCCCCCACAAATGGTCTGGAGCCTCCACGCATGCATCACCTCCACCTCGCCTCAACTGCCCTTTCGCCCTCTTCTTTCCCATCGGTCTTTTGGGCACTTTGTTCTCAGTACATCTATTCTCTCTGGCATCATAGCTGGTAGTATCATCATTGGTGGGAGTAGCCTTATCTACACATGCTTCCATGGTTGCCTTTTTTTTTTGTTGGGACAGAGTTTCTAGGAGGACAATTGCTTCTGCTTATCATGCCACTTGGTTTGTGTCCGCAATATATTCCAGCAATGCAAGAATTGAAAGGGCTTGTTATTGTTGTCTATGCCGCTAAACAAAAGCATTGCCATCATAATCTGTACAACTCAAGTTAGGAAAACATTGTTACCAAATGTGTGCAAATGAGGTAAAAGAGGCTACATGATTCTGAATTACCTTGTCCTGTATAGTAGCCCCGTTTAGCCTTCTATCCTCAATTTGGCTTATACATCCATAAAGCTTGTTCACATGCTGTTGAATAGTTGACCAACGATGCATAAGTGAACTCTGGCTGTGATCCGATGTGAATTTCTTACTTTCGTGGAAGTAATCGTAAACTCTCTTCCAATATACAGAACGGGTTTGATTTATACCTAGCACTGGATCTATACTTATATTCAACCATGCCGACACAAGTAGCACGTCTTCTTTCTCACTAAATTTTTTTTGATCTTTTCTGATTTGGTCTAACTGAGGGAGTACTTTCCACCATCGGTGAATGCTCCTCTCAACTGGCTGGCTACTTGCACCATCCCAATCAAAGGAATAGTTGCCCTCGTTTATTAAATTAGTGTAGTATCCTCCTCCCATTTTCAGTAGTACTACAAAAATTGAGGGACAAATATTATGAAGCAACCAAATCACAGTTAAAGGTTCAGTCGGTCTTGTAGCACTAGGAAAATACTACTCATTTAGCAAGTATCCGTCGATTCAGAGAAAACAGGAAAATATTACTAATTTAACTAGCTAATTTTTAGAGTAAAGTTCAGATCAAATTCTACCAAGCAGAGCAGAGAAGATACCTTTCATTTCTGTTATCCACCTACCTGCTCGCTTTTGAGTTTTAGGTGATAGAAAACAATTTACTGCTCGCTTTATAAGCCACAAACAACTAAAGTGGTTACAGATCTTGACAGATAATTATATTGAATTGTAGCCTACTGTCCAAAACTAGAGCTGATCATCATGAAAGCACAAACAAAAATGACATCGACATCTGCACACATACATTTGGACAATGTGGCCAAAATAAAATTTTGCAAGGAACAAACTGCACACAACAATTTATTTTACTTTGCGAGCATAATAATTGACAGAATATAGTGGACAAATAAATTAGCCACCTTCTTACAGCAAAGTAAACCCCCCAAAACAGATCCTTCAATCAAACACCATGAGCAATCAAACAGGTTTTCGAAGACGTCAACCAAGCACATTCCTTATCTGAACGTCGAAGTGTCGAGGCCCCGGCCCCTGCACGTGTACGAGCAAGTACGGAGTATATGCATGAATGAACCAGTTGTACAATTAACCATATTCTTCTGAGTTAATCCAACTGAGTTTCAGATAATTCTTCAGATAAGGATCAATGCATGAATGAACCAATGGAAGAATTAACTGACCCATTCTTCAGATAACTTAGTTAATCCAACTGAACCAATGGAAGAACACAAACCCATTTTTTTTTCATGATTGGCACAGCACAGCCAATGTGGATTCCTCTCATTGCAGCGCCAGTAGAGGGGGCGTACTCACTGGTGCTGTGTGGATCTGGGGCAACGCCTGTAGAGGCGGTGGACATGGAGCCGGGGAGTAGAGGGGTGGAGACAGCGCCCTGCAGCGGAGAGGATGGAGACGGCCAGCGGAGGGAGCGGTGGCGCGTTGCGTTGAGGGGGCAGAGACGGCTGACAGAGGGAGCGGCGGCGCCCTGCGTTGGGGAGGGGGGAGGGGCGTAGACGGCGGCACCCTGCGATGGAGAGGACGGAGACGGCCGGCGGAAGAAGAGACTAGGCGCGTGAGAGAGCGGGAGTTGGCAAAGAAAATGGCGTGGCGGCGAAAATTTACGCGCGAGAGCTGGATTGGGAGCGCCGATCGGTGCCCCAATTCTGGCTCGTTTTGGTGTCGATATTGGGCATAAGGTAAAATTGGGAGTGGATTTAGAAACCCGTTGGAGGACTGATTTTAGACTTAATTCCCAAAATTTAGTTTAGGAACAGGTTTTGGGTATTTTTTTGGAGATGCTCTAATAGCTAATTATTCATCTGAAAAGGCCAATAAACATATATACGTGTAACACAACACATTCCAATAGGTCCACATGCGCCATTTATTCTAACATTTTAGATTTTGTTTTCACTTTAAGGGATCCAACTCACACGGATAGGTTGATGCATTTTCCTCTCTCCCACAATTTCCATTTCTCCTGTTTTATTGGTTAAAGCGGTACATGTTTTTCCCTTTTTCGTTTGCTTTGTTTTGCAATTCCTTTTTCTTTCAAGTCTTCTTATTTTCTTTTTGAAGGATTGTATTGGCACTCGCGCGTAAAGTTTAAGGAAAAAGGAAATATTTTTATCATCTAGTAATATTTTTTTAGTATTCTGGATTTTAGCTTTTTAAATTGCTAGATGGAAGTTTGAATTCAACAGTTTTCTAACCTATGGATGACATATGTGATGATTTTTTTCTAATTTTTCTAGCTTTTATATAAAAAGTTTCCTACATAAAGTGTTTAGTTTTTTTAAGAAAGTTACGGAAGTTGGTGACGTAGATTTGTGCAGTGTTATATCAATATTTAAAATTTCAACTTAAATTCAATATTTATTTGGAAAACCCAAAGATGAATTTGTTTATTGTTTGTTATTTTTGTCCTTTTAATTTGTCATTTATGATGCTTTTCTATTCTTTAGTATCGATAAAAAGCATGTCCGTAATGCTGTGCTCTTTGGCTTAATGGAAATAATATATTTTTTATAAAGCTTTAGTTAAATCATATGCAGGTACTATTTAGGGCAACCTGCTAGCTTAGGTTTTAGGCCCACTACAATGGTGTGATGAAGACAAAGAGCTCATACATCTTGCATGTGAAATTTAGAGACAACGATCATACAAATATTCACCAACTTTGGATGGAGATTTAGCAATAGGATTGGTTGATAAATAAGCTGTCTCATTTTATTAGTGTCTGTCTTTTCGTCATACTTTATTGGTTTGATCTTTTACATTTGGTTATGCAAGAATTTCATAATAAGTGGTTGTAAGTTCTTTAGAAGTAAAGACCCGATTTTATCTAATCTCTACTATTATAAAAACGAATAGCGTTTCTACCAAAAAATTTCGTCCGTTGCTAACGTCAGCATCACATCATGCTGCGTGTCAGCCGCTGATGTCAGCATGACATCATGCTGGCAGCATGCGCTGATTTTTTCGTTTGTCGTTTTCTCTCTAATTTTTTCGTACGTCACTTTCTCTCCGTGTCCGAATCGTACGTCGTTTTCTCTCCGATTTATGTCTAGGTCTAGATCGGATCCTAACACCACAAGGCCACAAGAGCATACCCATGTCCAGAATCACCACAAGACCAGGCCCAAATTCAAAATCCTAATCCTAACACTACAAGAAGTCCAGAATCAGCACAAGACCAAATCCTAACACTACAAGAGCATGTCATGTCCAAAAATTCACCAAAATTTCAAAAGCTAATTTGTACAAATCCTCATTCAGGAATCTGCCGAAGTACACAAATCGATAATTTGATAAACATAACCAAAACGTAATAACGATAAATACTTACAAAAGAGACACTTAATCCTCACACAGAAGAACACAGCAGCGAAACGACAACTAGCATAGCTTCAGCTCCAAGCCACAGGCAGCTCAACTGAGGTATAAGCCAAACACCAAACTTCTTCTCCTCGCAAAACTTCACTCTGATGATTGTAATATAGTAAGACTGAGTACCACTTACCGTACTCAACAAGCCATACTAAGAAATGCAATGTAATGCAACATGAACCCAAAAAAAAGGCATAGTATGGCTCGTTTGCATAAAACAACATTTAAAACGTTTGCATTTGAAAGCATCGAAAACAGTATAGTTTAATTAGTATCAACATTAAACCAATTTCTGAACAATGCTCCAACACAGTTTAGGCCCAAATTATAACTCTTCAAACTGGAGCTTTCATTTAATGAGTAGTATGGGACTAATCACGAAAAACATTGATAGGCCCGTTCATTAACCGCGGGTATGGCTATTCAAACAGTTTTACTCTGGCCAGAGGTATACCAATTTACCCACAAGACACGGTTCCACACATGTCACCACGGCCCGAAATACCACCATGGTACTGCAAAGAGAAGAACAGTGACAAGACCTTTCATGCAACTCGTCCAACAGAAAAGCCACCCACTAAACCACCAGTCTCCGGCAGGAACTGATCAGGCGCCTAACAAGGAGGCGGTTCAATGTCCGAAACATGAACTTATTGGCACAGCCATGATGGTCTTATTAATACAGTCACAAACACGCCCTGAGGCCTCCTGTTGGACTTGCTACACTATGGGTCCAGCCATTGTCCATTCTGGCTTGTGGTAAGTACAATATTGCTTCGCAAAAATAGCTCACAAACCAGTCCTTAATTGTCATGAGCACCACTAGCATCATCATCATTCCATGTGCTCACAACCCACCATTCAGTTAAGTTTTAGTTGACAAGTTTATTTAATCAACCACGACCAACTGTCGTGAAAATATAGCCATTAATCGTTAATTAATCATAAATGAGTCACTTGTTTCTCACATAAAATGACACTAAAGTTTCTAGGAATGGCTAAACAAATCCTAAATAATCTAGCTTGATCAGTAAATAATCATCTAGCTAGTCAGCATCAATCACCCAAGGTAAGTAGCCATAATCAAGGAATATAGGATAATAAATAAATAACTCGTAATAATGACATTCACAAACATTACATGCAATGATGTTAAAATTAAATAGTTTTCATAAATAGGATCAACATACTCAAGGAGATTGTCGTGTGACTTGCCTTGCAACAAAAAAGTCTTCGCTTGATCCTTTGAACTCTTCCGCGAACTTCACTTCCTTCCGAAACGGCTAAAACGACTAACTACACATAAAACAAGGAAAAACCCTAAGAAACTCCAAATAAATAGTATATAAAAAGTACATAAACATGTACATCATGATTTAGATGAATTTAGTAAGAAGAATGGATTGAATTAGAGTTCGGACGGAAAAGATACGACTTCCGAAAGATTGAATTCAAAGAAAATCGAAAAAGAATTAGAAAAGAATATTCCTTAGAATATTCTCTCGAAAATTAATTATTTTAAAAATTATTTTTAAATAGAAAAAGGAGGTGAGACCCACTGGTCAGTGGCCTGGCTATTGAGGAGGTTGACACGTGGCGTGGCGATGAGAGAGATCTAGGGCTAACATGGTTGAGGAATTTAATTAAAGGGATCCAACGGATGGCAATCAATCACAGGAAATCCAACGGTAGAGGTTGCTCCGGGGGGATTATGTGAATCTAATGGCTCAGATTGGATCTAGACGATCCAACGGCTAGGACGGATCGGGGATTTTCCATCGGGTCCACATGTCATTCTCTGGAGGGGAGCCGTCGGAGAGCCCACCCGTCGGGGTCACAGGGGAGGGAGAGATGCCGGGGCCCACACAGCAGTGACCCGGGTCCGGCCGAGCTCTGTCCAGGGCGTGCGCGGCAGGGAAAACGAGAGCGACGACCGGCGGCGGAGTGGCACGGCTCCGGCGAGGGGCGGCGATGACCGGCGACAAGCAGGGCGACGACAGCCGACGGCGGCGATGGCGCGGCAGAGAGGGAGTGGCACCGGTTCGTGTGTAGAGGAGACGGCGACGACGATGCCGACGATGCCGACGATGGCGAGCCGAGGGGAGAGGAGCGAGGCGCTGTCAGGAGTGCTCACCAGAGTGGCGGGCGAAGGACGCCGACGACCGAGGCCGAGCGGCGGTGCGGTCTCCCGGCGACGGCGCGGCGAGAGCAGCGCAGCGGGGGCGGGGCGGAGCAAGGCACGGCGGCGCGCTTTCGCAGGGGCGGCGCAGACCTAGAAGCAGGAGAGCGGCGGCGCTGGAACATGGCGGCAGGGCCTAGGGCATGGGCGGTATTTGTAGGGGAAGAGAGAGGGAGAGTCCGGGCAGGCGGGGTGGCGGCGGTGCTACAGTTTCCCCGAGATCCGCGGCGGCAGAAGCCGAGGGAGACGGCGGCTCGGGCCGGGCCTGGCGGGAGTTGGTGCAGGCCGGCCGGGCTGAGGGGTGGCAGTGGTGGGCCGAGGCTCGGCCTCCTGCGACCAGGGGAGAGAGAAGAGAGAAAGGAGGAGCAAGAAGAGAGCAGGAAGATGAACAGTAAAAGAAAGAAGAAGAGGGTGAAAAAGGAAAAAGGAAAAGAGTGAGAAGGGGAAAAAGAAAAAGGAGAAGAATGAAGGGGTCTTTCAGAAAAATTCTAATTTTGCAAAAATTGGAATTTTGGGGATTTAGGAAATTCGAGGAATATTTTTTTGTCGAAACTTGTGGGAATCTTTGGAACTTCGAAATAGGTCAAATATCGGGGTATATATATACTTATATATATATACATTTTTAGGACTCGGAAAAATGGGGGTATTTTCACGAAGATTGGAAGATTGAAATATTTCGGGATTATAGAAATTCGAGAAATCCAGGGATATTTCGATTCGGGAATATCGAAATAATGCCACATGGAACATTGCGGTAATCTGGGATTTGAAAATCTAAGAGCTGAGAATATTTCGTGGAGTTTCGAAGTTGGATTATTCTGGGACTTCGGAAAACAGAAAATATTTTACAGAGGTCGAGAAATTAGAATATTCGAGGAATTATTAAATATCCAAAATATAAACGGAGAATATTTTGCGAGGATATTGGAATATTGGGAATTTTAGAGATATCCAGAATATTGGAAATATTCCTAGGCTTGGAAATTGGAGGATATTTCTCGAGAACTGAAAAATTGGATTATTTAGAAAATAAAAGAATTGACGAGGATATTTTATGGGGACCGAAATTAGGAAAAATCTCAGAATGCTGGAGGATCTCAGTTTATTGGATTCCGAGGATATGGATTGAGAAATCAAATGAATTTTAGGGTTTCCAAAATTGGATAAATCCGAGAACTCCGGATTTAGGATTTCGAGGAAACTTTAGGGTGTGTTTGGTTTGGGGATGAGGTAGGATGGGTTAGACCCATCCCTTTTTTTTGGGATGGGATGACTCTAGTTGTTTGTTTGGTTTGAGAAATGGGATGGTCCTAGTTTTTTGTTTGGTAGAAGGGATTAGAGTGGGATGGGATGCATGGAGCTCGGGTGGTGTCGGCGAGGCTGAGGGCGGCGGCGGCGCTGGAGGCTGAGGCCGAGGGAGGCGTCGGCGTCGGCGCTGGCGGGGAGGCCGAGGGCCGCGGCGGTGGTGGAGGCTGAGGCCGGGGGAGGCGTCGACATCGGCGCTGGCTAGCGGGGGAGGCGGACGAGGCCGAGGGCGGCGGCGGCGGCGGGGACGTCGGCGTCGGCGGGGGAGGCCACGCGCGACGCGCCCGAGGTGGGTCGGCGCGGTCCGTCTCTTTTTCCCGGACGAGCCGAACCCGAATCTGAGAGGAATATTCCTCTCCAGGGATCAACCCAACCCATCTAACCTCAAACCAAACACCCTGAAAAATGGATTGGCTCTATCCCAACCCATCCCATCCTTGAACCAAACACACCCTTAGGGTTTCAGGAGCTACACCAAATCCCTAAAGAAGAAGGGAACCAGAGTTCGAGATGACCGGAGAGAAATCAAAAGACTGAAACAGGAACGACCCTAACAGGGGAAAAGAACATGATTTGATTTTCTATTTATTTAATTATTGAAATGATCTTTGCACTGTTAAAATTAATTTTGGAGCTCCAAAAATCTTAGAAAATTTCAGAGAGTTTATTAAATCATGGGGAATTTACTAGAGGCAAAAACCACCTTGAAACAAAGGTAACTTTATTACTATAAATACTCAAATACTTAAAATATTCTGACAAAACCCCAGTGAATATAAAAGCACCCAAGCATTAATTAAAATTTCAACTTGAGATTTTTAATATTGGAAATTTCAGAATTTTATTCAAATACTTTTTACAAACAACTTTTCTAGTGTATTTTTGCATTTCCATTTACCCATGATATTTTTTATTAGGCCGATTTTCAGGGTGTGACAGAACATCATGTCCTATATATATACACACAATACAAAACTTTATGACAAAAAAAATTGTTCTTGTGTTGTTATCTAAGAAAAGGCCACCATATACCATCACCAAGAGCAGCTCCTTCAACGGCCACAATGCCTGATCATACAAAATGCATTTGTAAGTATTCTCAGGGCTGCTTTTTCTCTACTATTATTTTTCCCAAGATAGTTCGCTGCAGATGGCATACCTTTGCGGTCTGATCATCAGATCATGTAATTAAGTATGGACAAGCACCACCAGTAAAGTAATCTAATCAACACAATTGACACCTTTTGAATGGCCATCTAATGTGAAATTAGGATCAGGGGAGCCAAGACTCCATAGCTAAAATTAAATGAGGATACCACTTTCAGATTCAGACCAAGAAATGTCATTAGTTTGTGTAGTTACCAGCATAAGCTGTACTTTAACTATCATATATAAATGTCTTCTTAATTATAGCCAGCCAAATCTTACAGGATTGTGATTTGCGATGTTGTGTGTTAGCCTAACTCATGAGGTATGACATCTAACTATCTCATAATATGCACTGTTACCTTGAGAATACAGACAAAATGCTTGTGGGTCAAACATTTTAATACGTAGGATGACACTATCAAAATTGCATATTTGTTCCACAGACGAACCAAATAAGCAGGGGAACTTATCTAACATAATGTATCAACGTTACAGCAGGTCAAGCAACTCACCGTGTAGCCAGAAATTCCCCCTGAATGCAATCCTTAAGTTCCCCGACCGGCCAAAAAAAGGGTTCATATTTGTCAAACGAGATTGTAACTTGTGTGCCTTGTAACATTATATGTAACATGCCAAAAATAAGAGAGCATTAGTATATATACAAATCTACATAAAAGTGGTAGTTTCATAATTTTGCAAGCCAAAGTAGGAGTTTTGATTTGGAAACACCACATACCTGTGCATTATCCGTAGGGCGACCAATGAGATCAGAAACATCTTCCATCCCTCTACATATTTCAAACAGATTGTACTTATCATTTATCAGTTAAAAGAACTGGTCAGCTATATGTTGCACTTTCTAGAGCCACAGCAAGAAAAAACATAAAGATCATTGTCGTTATACATGACGACAATTCAAAGAAAAGGAAAAAAAATTCTGCACAAAGTATGAGTGGGAAGAACACAAGGAGTACTATCAATTCAACGAAAAAGAAGCAGCGTTTTGAGCAAAGTATTAATGGGACATATAAGAAAATTGTTGTGTATATAGAAGTCCTCACGACATAGTTGATGTATTTTTTAAACAAGGATTATCACTGTTCAGAAACTTTTCTTTATTGAAGTGCACTGACCCATATAATGCCATAGCTATGAGTTGTTAGCAGTATTAATTTGCATTTCTTTGAGTATTTTATTTAAGTTCAGTTGGTTCAACTGTAGAAGCGTTACATTGAATGAAAAGTTGGGAATGTGGAAGGCCAGAAATTCCAGTAAGATTAGGTCGATTAGATTCCAGGTGCAACATCACAGTGGTTTGTGCATTTAACAGTTCCCTTGCAATGTTCGCAAAACTTTGAGCAGGCAGTGTTTCCACTTAGTACATATCTGTATTTTTCTGAAAGAAATATCCATGTTCTTCTAAGATGATGCATTCAACTCTATAGTATTGCTGATCCTTATTGCTCCGGCCTGTGACGGGAAAGAGAGGGGGAGAGAAGGGAGAAAGGGGGAGAGTCTGAGAGATGCAAAGAATAAGAGAGATCCCTAGAATAGTATTTACATTCCATTATGCGTTCGCCGCGACCCTGGGCTGTCAAACATGGTCACCAAAGTGGTAGTAAAAGTGACCAGTAATATGAGTATAAGACTCAGAGTACAACTCTAGATTTTGTGTTGAAGATCTTGGTGACGAACAAACAAACAAAACAACCCATAAGGATAGCAAATTTGAATGACAGTTGGCCTTCAAGTGTTCTACTCAGAATGATGAAGGTTAGAATATATATTGATAGCTTCACATAATTACAGATCATAGGAAAATATTTTCTTTAGGAACGGGAGGACGCAACTTACCCTGTGCAAGTATGTTTCAGAGGTCTTGGGGAAGTCAAAATTAATGACAACATTGACAGCTTGGATGTCAATTCCTCTTGTAAACAGATCTGCAAAGACATGCCACAATCATTATTATGTAACAGAAAAGTCCCTCGTGACAGCACTCCAAAAGGTGGTACATACCACACACATTGAGAATCATGGCTTGAACAATTACAGTACAGCTAAATCCAAAGATTGTTTCAAGAGTATTAGGAAAAAAGTAGACATTGAATGGTGGGTATGTAGCTTTGGCAGCTCTATTATGTGAACCAAATTCCATGCTCCAGAAGTTACTGCTGAGCCCAAATTATGATGTAAGAGCATGCAAAGGCAGCACAAGCCTTAGCTTAACTAATAAACAAGCCAAAGAATGATGAAAATTATTTACTCAAAGAGAAATCAGAGGTCAAATCTCAAATGCTTCAGAAGTAAAAATGTAACGATGGTACAGTACATTATTCAACAAGGGTGATAAGGATATCAGAAGAGAGAGTAAAACAAGATTTTGTAGCACAGCATACACTACAGTACACTAGCTAAATTAACAGAAAATATTCAAGGCAAAAAGGTGGAGAACCTGTGCACACAAGGTTTCTGCAAGCACCATTCCGAAAATCATGAAACAATCGGTTTTGATGGTCTTGCAACATTTTTGCATGAATGTAGAAGCATGAATAGCCAAGCTCTGTGATTTTCTTAGCCAGTAGCTCAACTCTATTAACAGAGTTACAGAATATTATGGACTGATTTATTTTAAGCTGACCAAAACAAAAAAAACACAGAGAAAATTCTGTCAATTTCTTCTCAAAGATGGACAAGACAGAAAAATGGAAATTTTTGGTGCGCTGGCTGTACCTTTGAGAAAAGTGTATTCAGACAGTGAACTTTCTTTTTCCACAAAAGCATAGTATTGTGTAATTCCTTTTAATGTTAGCTCATCCATGAGATTAATAACATAAGGCCAAGGAAGATATTTCTCTTTGAAATCCTTGATGGTTACTGGAAAGGTTGCTGAAAGCATCAATAGTTGACGATTAGCTGGAAGGAAATGGATGAGTTGCTCTACAAAAGGCTGAAACTCTGGAGCTAACAGCTTGTCTGCCTGCAAATCACCCCAAAAATAAATGATAAATTGCTATGATTATGTCAATTAAATGACAAGAATAAATGATGGAAACTGCAAGAAGTGTAATCTAAGTAGAAGACAAATCCCAGATGAGGTGAAAAAGGTGGTCAACAAGATCAAATATGTGGAACTAGCACACATACGTGATCGTTCCTGAACCCATTTTAACAACGTAATTTTTTAATCATTTTTGTTGTTGAAAAAAAAGAGTGTTTTGTTAGCCAATCGACAGGGGTAGAGCACCCCAACATCATTGCTTGGAAGATTGTATAAAGAAACCTGTCATGTTTGAACAATTCAGAATAATAACTTGAATAAATCACACAGCACCTCCTAATATTCAAGAAAAGGAATAACCATGTACGCAGGGGCCTGAGATAATAAAGCCCAGAACTGACTCAGCATTTGAATAAGAGCTTTTGGGTATCATGTAACAAGTCAACAGTTCAAATCCACACAACATGCGGCATATATAATTTCAGTTTCTCACCTTATCAGTGGATGACAGAGTTTCAGCTGTGTCAGTCTTAATGTCAAAGACATCATGAAGAAGTCCATTCTCCTGTATTGGAAAAAAATGCCAACTTTTGTCAATTAATTATACCAGATAAATTAACACAACAGGAAAACGGCTTCACTCTGAAAAATAGTACCTGCACATGCTTCAGGAAGCCTCTTCAAAGAAATCGCCTCAAGAAGTTCAACTATAAAATTAAATAATTAGTCAGGGACCAGCAATTCAGGAACTAGGTAAAGAAAGAGTTAAGCACCTGAATCAATTCAGACCATGATGACACCCTTAAAACATCACGCTTTCCAGAAATCTTGACAGATTCTTCAGGGCACTCACCATACAGAAAAAAAAAAAAGAAAGATCAACATTATTGACATCAAATAAACAGAACCAAATATTCAAAAATCAACAACAAAAAAAACAAGCCATTCAGTAAAAAAAAGCCAGACCTTAACAAAATTCAAGATCCGTTGAAACAAATCTCTTTGGTCAGTAAGGTTTTTCTTGTCTGCACCTTTACCCTCTGCCTCCATTGAGAGATTAGAGGCAAGACTTGATATTTTGGCTTTCAAAGCTTGCATATCCAGGAAAAGTTTACTCTTAGAAGCATCAGTTCCTCCATTTTCAACATCATCATCTTCACCAAAGGAAACATCAAGCAGATTTAGCTCAAAGCACAAAGCTAATGCTTCACCAGCAGCCATTCGAACAGCATGAGGCCTAGCAAATAGAAGAAAGAAAGCGTAAATAATTCCACGAATATGAATAGCTTAGTACATCACAAGCACACATGGGGTAGGATGTCACTTACTCTTTCCAACTATCAGCATTTATCCTCCAAGAACCAATAGTTGTAAGAAGAAATGCCCAGGCAGATATAGCAGCTGCTAACACAGGGGGCCTTGGTTTACGGATCGTTCCCACCTACAAAAATCCCAAAATACATTTGAGGCCTACCTGGAGCGCCTTTACGAAGCTCTTGCTCCGCTCCATGGACGCCTCGTCGACGGTGGTGGGACCCGCACCGCCCTCCCCGACACCGGCCGGTGCGAGACCAAGCCCCGGCGGCCACGCCAGATGCTGCATCGCCTCGCCTTTCCTCCCGCCCATCCTCTCGCAGCTCTCGTTCGGTGTGGGAACCGAACCGAGCCTCCAGCCCCGTCCGCCTCGCGCGTCGGTGGAGGGATCCGCCGGCCTGGCGCCCGGCCCCCTGTAATTTAAAAAAAAAGAAAAATTGAAAAAAAAAAAAGAAAAAGTGACTTAAAAATTTTGTATAAATTAGAGGGCTGATAAAAAATATAGAAAAAGGTAAAAAATTATTTTAACTAAGTAAAAAAAATATAAGGGTATTTTTTGACGATATCGGAGGAGGAAATTTTTAAATTTTTTAAACAACCAAAATAGCAACACATATATAATTATGTAATTTAATTTCTGCATAAATATAGAAAAAATGAGCAGTGAGCTTTCTTAAATTCGATATTACATAGCTGTCTCATTAAAAACTCTATCATGTAAAAAAACTCATTTTGAAGAAAACCATGATAAAGAAAAAGAGTACAGCTAAAGGTCAACACTCAAAAATAAAAAATCACTACTCTAGTACCTTATTTCTAGGTAAAGATTTTTGAACTGAGCAGCTAAATCTTGGTTCTCTGCGGTGTGTTGGGCACTATCATTGGTTAGCTCCTAATCTTTGACCGTAAGTAGCATTTTTACCACCTCGCTGCGGAGATTTCTTCTTCTCTTCTCAATAATTCTTCCACAAAGACTAAAGGCCGATTCGGAGAATACCGTAGACGCAGGCACCGTGAACACATCACGTGCTAGTTTTGAGAGTATGAGATATTAGGTCTTGTGATCATTCCACTACCCTAGGACGTTGAGATCTTCTTGGTTGATAGAATTGCTGTCCAAGTAGGAGGACGGCTCAAGGGCGTCATGCGAAGCATGTGTAGGACTTGCGACGGCCAAACTTCCACCACCGGTGCTAGAAGAAGAAGAGAAACCTCCCCAAATTCGGCTCCACTGCAATTTCTTTTTACCTGGTACAAGGACGGGTAGAGCTCTTTACACACGAACTCTCTGAAACTTAGTTTCATACTTTCAAAACACTTCATGCAATTTAGTCTTAGCATCAGAATAGTAGTTAGTGTAATCAATATTCGTTGCATCCCCAATAAAATTCAAAATATTAAGGAATCCCGTATTTTACCCCTAGGATCAAGAATAAATACAAAAATATACAAGTATGGAATGTCCCTCCAGTATTTAAGATATTTCTGTTTCATGTGAAATACTGCAAGTCCTAGTAGTTGGTTATCTTCATATTCTTGTAATAAAGTGGCAATCTCAAAAATCTTATGCAAAATTAAATTAGCAGTTGGATAGTAAATGCCAGACAAAGTAACAGTTGCATCATAAAATGTTTTAAGTAAGTAATAAAACATTTCCACAACATACCAAGACTGTTCTATCAGTAGTGGTTGTCCGTCACTGGTAACAATATTCTTGGACTGCAAAAAAAAGTTAGTATTTCTTTATAAGGCAAAACATATCTCAACATCAAATAAATCGAGTTCCATCGATGGTCCGCATCCGTTTGGAACTTGCGTGGACGCTTGTCCGAATCGACGCAGAATCGCTTGAAGGTCGTAAGTCGAGGACTAGAACCATTAAGCCATGTTATGGCTTCACAGATAGAATCGAGATATGCACTTACTCTCTTAAAACAGATTGAACTATAAGATTGATAATATGACATGCACCACATTGATGTAAAAGAAATGATTCAGTATAAACAGAGAATAAATGCTGTAGAATTTCCATTGCTTTGGAATTTGCAGCTGCATTATCTAGAGTTGCTGCAAATATTTTATTTGTGAGACCAAATTCCTCACAAACTCTAGAAATTCGTTTAACAATATTTTCAGCAGTATGTGAAACATCAATTAATTTTAAAGCTATTACTCTTTTTTTAATTCCCAGTCATCATCAACATAATAAGCAACTACACTAATATAGTCCTCCTTAGCCCTACCACTTTAAATATCAGAGGTGATACTAACAAAAAAAGGTGCATCTAGCAAACAATTGTTTAATACTATCCCAGTCTTGGTTATAAACATTCACCAAGTCTTGGGTTGTGGTCTATCTACTAATAGCTTGAAACCTAGAATTATAAGCAATTTTAATGTAAGTCTTAAATGCAGGAGACTCACCAATATTTAAGGGTAGATCATGTCTAGCAATTAAACGGGTAAGGAAATCTCGTGCTATCTGAGGACCATACTTCCATGAATGTACCGTACCGTCAGGATTTAGTACAAGTTGCTGCTGTCGTAGCTGGTAGCCTTGCTTTTTCTCACACGCCTCAGCATGCCGCCTCAAATGTCCTGTTCCACCAGAAGATTTTCCAGAGAGTTTAGTCTTACAAATTCTACATTTCGCGTAAGTTACCTTCCTTCTATCTGCGTCGGTCTCCTTGATCTTATCAAAATGTTGCCAGGCGGAGGAAGGTCTTGATCTCTTCGAGCCGGTTGCCGTCGATACACTCCCGTTCACAGTTCCTGATCCTTCCAAAGCTGCATGTGCTTCCTCCGGCTGTTCTTGCGGTGTAGGAGCCGACTTAGAGTTATCTCCTTCGATGTTTGGGTACGACATCTGCACATAGCTCGGGTCGAAGTCGCTCGGTTGGAACGATGGGTAGTTTGGATCTATTCTGAAATATAAATAGAGAAAATTAGTACCGAATAAATAGTACGAACAAAGAATAAAATTCAAATTTTTTTTACCTTGCAGGAGCACTGGAGGCTGGAGCTATCAGCTATGGGGATGTGGAAAAATTTTTGATTTTTAGATAAAATTTGTCTAAATCAAAAATTTAGAGCATAAGAGAGCACAAGATGAGAGATCGTGAGGTTTGGATGAGCCAGGATGTTGCTGCTGGCTGCCCTATTTATAGGAAAAAATTTCATATTTTTTCGGATTTATTTAGCCCTCAAACGGCTAAATTCAAAATCTAGCTGTTATTATAGCCGTTGGGGAGATGTGTCGGGCTGTGATTGGGCCACTGCATAGTATCCAACCGTTGCACCCACCTCCCTGCCCCCACCCCGTGGACCCGACCGTTGCGCCCTATAGAGGGCCGGCCATGCTGGGTCATGCCCGTGCCGTGCCATCCCCCTAGCCCAATCACGGCATGGGCGAACGGACCGTGCCGGCACGGCCCATGGTCAACCGTGTGGTGCTGGTCCGGGCACGGTTACTGTAGCACCATACCCGGGCCGGCCTGACAGGGCACGGCCCACTTGGACGCCACTACTCTACTATTCCAGATCCAGCTCCTACTCCTTTCCCATCCCCTGGCTAGCATCGCTTCCTTGCTTCCTCCTCACGTGCCTTGCCCCCGCCACTAGCTAGCTTCCGTGCCGCGCGGATCTGGAGGCCTCACTTGCCTTCTTTCTCATCACGTTCAAATCTACGGGTTTAAGTGAAAACTTGTCTCTTTTTCCGTGAGCATGCTTCCCAAACTGCTAAACGATGCATTTTTTGCAAAATTTTCTATATATAAGTTGTTTTAAAAAATCATATTAATCCATCTTTTAAGTTTGCAATACTTAATACTCAATTAATTATGTGCTAATGGCTCACCTCGTTTTATGTGATCTTCTTCTTCTTTCTCTTCAATCATCTTCAAACTAAGCCTGAGAAGAAATGAAAAGAGGGAGAAAGAGAAGACTGAGAAGAAGAAATGAGAAACATCTAGACCGGCTCAGACATAAATTCTGCTTTTCATTTTTTTCTCCTTTCCCCCTCTTAAAAATTATATGCATTACTCCGCAACTAATCAATAACATATTCTATAGAGAACACTATTGAAACAAGTGAATATAAGAAAAAAATATTTAAAATATAAAAATTGATATTGATAGCATTCGTCACCCAAAATTTTCGGGACCAGTGGCAATCGTTCCAACATTTGTTTTACATGCTAATCAAGATTTTAAAGTGTTGAGTGCTAATGTTAAGTACACAAAAATCATGTACATTATTGTTTCCGAGAAAAGTTGCATGCAAAATAAATTCTTTTGGAACTCCTATTGTTTCCGTTGTATCTGAAATAGGCCTACAACTCTTGGAAGTTTGATTTCTAGAAAAAGGGAACATTTTGGAGCATTGTGTAATAAAATTTAAACAATTCAAGTCCCATATTAATTATATTTTTAGTTTAAAAAACTTTTGGTTTATATAATGTAATATCACTTCACGAACATACTAAAAATATTGGTTCTATTTTTAGAATAAAAAAATTTATTTAAGATTGTCCTCTAATCATTTTTTCCATCGCTGCTTATAAAAAGAGAATAATATTTCTGCAGTACATCATCCGCTTCGTGTTTTTGGTTTATATAATGTTACATCACTACACAAACATATTAAAAATATTGATTCTATTTTTTAAATAAAAACTTTATTTAATATCGTCCTATAAGGATTGTGTAATAAAACTTAAACAATTCAAGTCTCATATTAATTATATTTTTAGTTTAAAAACCTTTAGTTTATATAATGTTATATTGCTTCACAAACATATTAAAAATATAGATTCTATTTTAGAATTAAAAAACTTTATTTAAGATCGTCCTCTAATTAACTTTTTCATCGCTGCCTTACTCGGCTATTTGCAACTATATCTTTACTATTATAAAAAAGGATAATGTTTCTGCCGTGCACCGTCTGCTTCGTTTCAAACTTTCGTACGTCCCTCAACAAACATATTAAAAATATAGATTCTATTTTTTAAATAAAAAAACTTTATTTAAGATCGTTCTCTAATTAACTTTTTTATCGCTGTCTTACTTGGCCATTTGCAAAACACAGTCTCTCTATCCTCAATTTTCTCGTATTTTCTTTTTTAGCAACCCACGGATATTTTGCTAATTATTAAAAAAATATAAAAAATGAGTTTGAACTTCAAATCTAGTACATGGACGGTGGAACTTGGAAGACGTCTCTTAACGGTGTGTTTGCAAGGGCTTAAAGCCAGCAGCTTTTTCTCTCATTTTTCGCGCGTATGTTTCCCAATACGATAAACGGTGTGTTTTTTGCAAAAATTTTCTATATGAAAGTAGTTTAAAAAAGCAAATAGATCCATTTTTCAAGTTTTTAATAATAAATATTTAATTAATCATACACTAATAATGTTCCTCGTTTTACGTGCGGGCTTATTTAAAGCTAGGTTTAAGGAGTGCCTAACGGTGTATTAATCGACTTCCAGTAATTACGCGTGACTTGAGGGGTTTACCTACAATTTGCCCAAGAAAACAACCACCGAACAAAAACTTGGACTTTATTGCGATTTCGAGGTTAGGGTCGGGGCAGATACATCCGGGACCATCTCTCGGCATCGATCGCCGGTGTCGGCGGCGGGGGGAGGCGCGGGATGGCGAGCGGCACAGCGGCGAGCCGAGCACGGCGCCACAGCCGAATCGGTGGTACGAGCTCCGGCTGGGCTCCTCCTGCCGCGACCCCTCCCCCACCGCCAAGTTCTGCACGCTCCGCTGTACGCTCCCGAATCCCCTTCCTCCTCCCTCCCTCTCTCTGCTACTCGCGAGGCGCTTCGGCGGCTCGTCAGAATTGCATGCGTAGCGCACGCCGCCGTAGCACAGGTTCCGCTTCGGCTGTAATTCGGCCCTTTGGTGCGGTGGGAGGTGGGGGATTTCATTTTTCCGAGCAGTGCTGGTATGCTTTAGTGATGCGTTGCGTGTTCCAATTGGAGGTCTGGACTTATCGAGCTGGTGGTGAAGCACTCCCTAGTACCGGGTTGGGGTTGCGAACATGGCGTGATGCTCTGAAACATGTGTGGCTCATCATCAGCCATATTTGACATGTGTGATTCATCATCGCCATATATGTTAACTTACCACATGTTAATGTTAATTGTATTTGTTGTTCTGAATATACTTCCTTCGGTTGATCAGATAGAATTTGATTTGTCTATAAAATAGTAAAATTATGGGTTTGTTGGCGACAGAAAAATAATTATTAGGAAGGGTTGAACCCACACATTCTTTTTGGGGTGTAGCATTGATTCCATTGCTCCTTGGTTCGGTGATCGGTGCTCTTGGTACTGTGATGGATAGTTTCTGTGCTCTCCTTTTATATTGCTTAAGTGTTATAGTATTTGGCCAACTATTCACCATCTCATAAGATTTTCCCTCCTGATGGCTATATGTCATGTTTCAGTTTTTTTCATTGCGCCCCAAAACAAGTCATTGGTTGCTATATAAGAATCAATATTAATGCTCCTGAAACTGGTTAGAATAATTCTTTTTTTCTCCCCCTCGTGGCTTGAAAAGGCTAGCACAACCATGTACTGCAGGCCTGTCCTGTGTACTCTTCAAGAATGAATTTGGCACATTGATTTTCTGAAAATCCAACACAAGCACCACTTCGTTGGCTGCTTTCTAGCTTTCCCTTCCATGTAATAGTCCATTTTTTAGATTATGGAGTTTGAAATAACCTTTTTTTTTGTCGAAAAGCACTCTACAGATGTCTCTAATGTGTTGATCCGTATTATTTTATGTTATAAATACCCATCAGGTTGTGTGTTGAACCCTTTTCGTATGTTCGAGTTGACAGATGAATTTAAGCCGGCATCAATTGATAAGACTCAAGCTGGGTCTCTGCAGAAGACCAAAGATAACAGGGTTACTGTGGAATTCCACAATAATCAGCCTGGCAAGCCAAATGTGACATTCGAAGGAAGCCAAGAAGAGTACAAGGATAATGATGGTGTCTTGTTTTTTGATGGTGAGACCTTTCGTCTGGAACGGTTACATCGGGCCGTCAAGAGATTAAGACATGTCCGAGTTCCAGGAGAGTCTTCAGCAGCTACTTCGGCAACTAGTACTGGAATGGGTGAATCTCATTCCCCTCCATTACCAAAAGTTGGAAAGTCACCGGCCATGAGTAAACCTGCTGTACACTCAGTTCCTGTAAGTTCTATCAGTATTTTAGATGCCCTACATAAATTTTGGTACATCGTTCTATTTATGTGTTCCCTATTAGATTGAGGCGTAGGAGAAAAAAACAGAGAGAACGTTGAATAACAGGTATGAAACAATGTATGATGTGCACTGTTTCAACTGACACAACACGTTAGTTATCAGGGACCACGCATATATAGGCCCTTCAGTATTATTCATTGGTATCATATTAAACAATGTGGCTTTGTTGAAATGTAGGAGATCATATTACCTGATTCTGTTCATGTACAAAAGTATAAAGCATTATGTGCCACAATAAAATTTCATGTTTGTATAAATTCAAACCTATCCAGTTCAAAAGCTATTTTGGATCTAATATCTGCCAGATCCCTGAGCATCCACAGGATTATGCTATATGTGTGATATGGTATATGGTAAAGTGATTAATGTTTGAATTTCTTGGTGTTTTTTAGGTTATTAGTGGTTTACGAAAAATAGAAGTCTTTGAGCATCTGATTGAAAAGTAAATATTGTTTTTTTTTATCATTCATCAATTTATTTTTCAGAAGGCCAACATTGGATAGCAAGTAGAAAGTTCATTTGCAGAATATTTATCACAGAAGTACTGTATGGTTAGTTCTGACTACTGAAGTATGGATGAAAGTTTATTTGCGAAAATATGGTAGCAGGCCCTTTTCATTTTCTTTAAATGTGGAATTTGGTGACTTGATAAAAAAGGACCATGTTCAACTACCCTAATTAACTTTGTACTGGATGGCAATTGGACTGGGCCAGGGATTGTTTTCCTATCATGTTAATTCTTTTCTTTTTTTTATCAGCGAAAGCTTCATATAATACCTGCTAAGTTCCTCGTTCCAGTTCCTGGATCCATCGACCTTGGAACTTTTGTGACTTAGAATCCCTGTTCCTGTTCAATGCAAGTGTTTGGATGGGGAATTTGTTGATGTTCTGCTGAGTCGTACTTCATAAGTTTGGTAATTGGTACTGAGTTTGTTATCAAGCAACTGTATCATTGCTATTGAATACACTGCTATATTTTTGGTATCAACAATGATTTAAATGAGAGATGCATCCTTGTACATGCAATTGACAAACTTTCTAAAATTTGGATATATAAGCTCATAAATTTGTAAGCTGACAATGGTATTGATATGCTATGCACCCTGGGGGATCTTGGCCAACCTTTGTGATATCACGTTATACAGTTTTAGTGTAATGCTTGATATTTAAGAAACTCTTCTATTTAAGCGTGGCTCTGACGTTTGATAATCATTCTACAGGTTGAGGTTGAACGCATTGACATTGGTGAACCTGAAAATTCAGGTAATGTGACTCTTTCTTTTATTGCTCAGCTGTTCTTATTCATGAGGATCTTTTAGTTTCTTAACTTGCTTTTTGATAGCAGAGATGATGAACACATTTTGTGTAATTGTTGTTAAAACAAAGGCTAGGCATGTGCCATATACGTTATAGACCAAAAGAAAAAAAAAACTAAGTTTGGATCTTGACATTGATGTTGTAGTTTGCAGTTCTTGAAATGGTCATTGTACCATGATATGATCTTGTCACATTTGATGATGCTGGAGGAAAGATATGGCACAATGCAAAAAAAGTTAACCTTGTTCTACTTGCTGTTCTGACCCATGCCACAAATCATTAGTTCACCAAATACATGCCATTATACAACTCAGAGGCATTCACATAGCGGTTTCCCCTTCCATACCATTACACAATAGTCCAAATTGTACTTTATTTCCAGAATGAAAAGGGTTGCTTACAGATTGAAGCATACTTAATATTGTTCTCTTCCATGCATCATCTCCCATTCACCAAATACATTCTAGAAGCATGATTAATCCCTAAAATATCTAAAAGTGGAGGTAGTGATGAGAAAGGTATTTATGCTTTCTAAAAGGGTATGTTAAAGATTGCCGATTTTGCCAAATTACGTGAAATATTTCCTTAGATAAGATTTATCGTTTGTGCTCATTTTCTAGTTTCCCAGCTGCAGGTCTAAGGAGCAATAACAGGAGCACTACGTACCAACCTGTTACCACAAACCCATTTTCCTTTTCGCCTGATCCAAATGACCAAGAGGAGAACCTAGACATACTTGGTGATGATGACAATGGCTCACCGAATAATATGATCTCAGGACAAGGAGCTTCTGTTCGTGGTTTTGACATCAACATACCAAATCAGCTTGACATTGATGATGAAATTGCTGATGTAGATGTCAATGATGAGGCTGATGAGGGACTCAATGCTGCCGAGGCCCTGAGAGCTCAAGTCAATGCAGAAGGGCAGCAGGACGAGCAGGACACCTCTAGCTCTAGTGGGAGCAGCAGCAGCAGTAGTAGCAGTGGAAGTGGGAGCGGTAGTGGGAGCAGCAGCAGTGACAGTGATGGTAGTGATGGTGATTCAGCTAGCTCTGGGGGTGACGTTGATATATAAGTCTGGTGTGCAGAGTTTTCTTGCTGTGTATGCCATGGTTCCCAGTTTTACACCATTATCAAGAGGTGTAAGCCTTGATTCATAGTTCACAGGTAACAAAATTGAGTTTCTGCTATTGTGATCTTATTCCACTGTAATTTGTTTGTTCCCCTCTTGGTTAGTCTCTTTTTATGTTTCTCAGGTCTAGCCTGGAGCATAGCATTTGTATGAAATCTTTGCATGATGGATTTTCTTTCCCAAATATGGGATACATTTTCTCTTGTTTTGAAGTACAGAACTACATGTATGCTGATAGTCTTGACATACAAAGTACGCACCATATTGTGGCCTAATTGTTTGATGGAAGTATCTGTCTACCTTTTGTATCGTACTTGCTTTGGTTTGCAAATTAACTCATGGAGCCTTGGTAAATGGCATCATACCGTGGAGAACGTATCTATACTAATATAAATATACCAGTTTCAATCTGCAATCCTACCAATCCCGCGAGACCACACCGTGGACCCATAGCTCCCCCGCTCGACGCTGAAGAGAAAAATAAAAAGGAAACGTCCCGCTATCTCCGGTGAAAAAAGAAAAAACAAAAAAGAAAACACGATCTTCGCAACCCTCAACGCCGCTTGCTTCGACTCCGCGCCGTCCTCGACGCCGCACTAACGCCCGCGCTACTGCTGGCCGCTCGCTGCCTGCCTCCCCCGGCTCCCGGTGCTGGCCGATCCGGCACTGCCTGCTCTCCTCCCCGAGCCGGCGCAGCCCTCCCCGGCTCCCAGTGACGGACGAGCTGGCGCTGCCCTCCCTGGCATAGGCCTCCCCTGCGCAGCCAGCTCCACCGACGGCCTCCCCCGACGCCGGCTGCTCTCCTCCCCGGCGCCGGCGCGCTCTCCCCAACTCCGCTTGATCCACACCGCGCCGCCTGCTCCGCCGCGTGCCTCCGTCAACGCCGCCTGCGCCGCTGGGGATCGATCCACACCGTGCGGCGCCGGCAAACTCCTCCACAGCTGCCGGCGCCGCCACAGCTCTTCTCCAGGCTTAGGTATATCTCCATGCCTTCTCAATTGAGAAATTAAAATTGTAATTCTCTATGTCTTCTCTTGTAGAGTTGGCTTGCAAAATTTCTGAATGTGATGCATTGTAGATTCGAGGATCATCCCGCGATTTTGTAGATTCGGTTGGAATTTGGATATTCGATCATACTTTTTGGAGCAGCTAATTTCGTTGATTCGGATGCTCCGCTCGTGTATGTCTTTCACGGCGTAGGTCCCTTGATTGCGATTTGTGCCATCTTAGAATTGTTAGGACGTTACAGATTTTCGCTTCATTGTTGGTCAACTTGCATCTACAGCAACTTGAAACTTCAGATTAGGATGATTGATACTGGTGGATCGATTAGAGTTTCTGCAAAATCAGAATGAGACGATGCATTGAGGCTGCTGGTCTTGTCCATCACTGTTGATGAAGAATTAAAAAAGAAAGTTTGTTGTGAGGTTGGGCATTATTTGGGGCTCCAGCGTTCGGCCAACCATCATTATTGGTTGTAGGTACATTTTGCTTGGCCTTCTCAAAGAGCTTATGAGTGGCAAATTAGCATTAATCAATTGAGTCTGGACTCTGGAGTTCCTAAATATTCCTCGCCTAAATGTACAAAATGTGACGATTGGTGGCTGTTTATTGTATATTGGGACAAAGTTGTGCACCATTTTACTTTTTCACATTTCCACTTCTCTTATTACATACAACAACAACAACAACAAAGCCTTTCAGTCCCAAGCAAATTGGGGTAGGCTAGAGTTGAAACCCAACAGGAGCCGCAAAACAAGGTTCAGGCATGTAAATGGCTGCTTTCCAAGCAGACCTATTCAAAGACAAATCCTTGGGTATATTCCATCCTTTCAAGTCCCTTTTTATTGCCTCCTCCCACGTCAATTTTGGTCTTCCCCTACCTCTCCTAACATCACTGTCGCGCCTTAAGATTCCACCATGCACTGGTGCACCATTTACGTGATTAACTCTTTACATCCGAGTTTTCTGCTTGTTTTTTATTTTTGTGTAGCACATTAAGTTAATTGTCACAATTGGTTGCTTGCCACTAAAAGTTGTCTTCGTCCGTCATATTTAAGTTGTTCATGGATGCAGCAGCTGAGCAACGCTTTCAGCACTAATTGGTTAATTGATTAGTTATACATATGATAGTTTTGAATTCATGCAGTCATTATATATATGAGAACTTCTGTAAATTCAGAAATTCTTTGGTTTTTTGGATCACAGAAAACTTCCTTCCTCCTGTATTAATTGGTTAGCTATATATAATTATATATATGAGAAGTTCTGTAAATTCAGAAATTCTTTGGTTTTTGTGTTCACAGAAAACCTGTTACGTCGTGCAAATCATTGTTATATCCCATGTATTACACACTGATTTTCCTCTGGGTTTTTTAATGAATGTTTTGTTCTTCACGTTCACTTTATATTACTCGGAAATAGTAACAATAGCTTTATTCATGCTTTACTTATTTGATAGTAGTAACAGTAGCTAGGCTGCAGCATAAAAGCAACCAGGGGTAGTGATGTTCATTTTCTTTTGGACTGCTGGGCATTCAATATTTTGTTGACCTATTTTTTTTGTTTAATTGGAAATCTGGATGAGAAAAGTCGTACATAGGTACTTCTATATCATCCAGATTTGAGATAATTGCTGGGTCAGAAATTTTGGAATGTAACATGTTAAATTTCTTCTATTAAATGTCTTCCAGAAATGGAAGGATTAAAACTGGCATTTTGCATTCAATTTTGTGATAAAAAAATATAGATTGTAGGTAGGCATGTAGCTATATATTTTTACACACGATTTTTGCCACTGCATGTGGTAGTTTTTTATTAGAGGCCATGAGCTAGACTTTACTGGGTTTTTTAATGAATGTTTTGTTCTTCACGTTCAGTGTTCATTCTCTACCATGTGGATCTTCACTTTTCAGATGAAAATACTTTGATACATGCATACAAACATATTAGTGGTTCAGGCCTGTTGAAGGTTAGTTCTCAATATCACATTGACTCCAGTGCTTCGTGAATAAATTACAAATAAATTGTTGTGAATTATGGAGGCACTACATAACACTGAAACTGGTGCTTGAAATTTCCGTTGCATTCTTCTTAATTGGAATTTTAATATGATCACAATTTTGGAAGCCTTCATTTGCTTGCTGAATATTAGTTACAAGTTGACATGCTGTAAGAATATCATGGGATTTGTGGTAGTCCTATCTCAATTCACAATCTAAATATGTACTAATATTCCTTTTACGTTTGTTATGCAATTCTCTGAAATTGTTTTATGCTTCTATCAGTGTCCAGAAGAGCATATATGCCGTTTTTTTGGGTTTATCAGTATTAGAACTGACCACTAAAATGTGATCTTTACTTTTACTTTCAAACTGACCACTAATTTGCTCACTATGTATGCTTGGCGTGATACTGCTGCTATGCTATGAAAATGAGGACATAGTCCTATATCTGATTGAAAGTTCTTGATATATGCTTGATTTCCCTTCGAATTTTTGTTATATGCGTTGGGACTGAATGGCATTGTCCATTTATTTTGACTAAAAACTAGATAGCCAGATACTCAACTGTGGGGTATACCTGAAGTAAAATAACTGAAATATTCTCCATGTAAGCTTGGCTTAGTACTATTGCTATGCTATGAAATGAAATAAGTTGCTTTTAGTATTTGCCACCTTGCTGGTTAGCAACAGTTCTCATTTTTTTACAAGTTGGGTTTCAAAGTATTTTTCGTGAATCAGTGTTACTCTCCATTGATAATATAAATAACAACATAAGTGTGCTACTCCATCAGATATACACAAAGATTTTTAGTTCATTTTTGTTAAAAACTAAGTAAGTATGTGTCATGCTTGTTTGTGGAGAAGAAAGGGGTGGCCATATGATTTGATAGGCAGATGAAACATGTGCAGTATTTTTTGGAATATTTCTTATTTCTAATCAACAAAATTTGGATTGATTACTTGCAATTTAGATTAATCCCTTTGCAACTAAATATGTTTGTATATTATTTATCCTGTTCTGATGATCCACCTTAATTCAGAGACCATATCTTCATTGCGCTCCCACAAGGACTGTTGCATCTACAAGCCTATCGGTAAGAAATGAAGGATTGATTGTACATAGCAAGCCTCAAGTTGATTTGAGACAAGCAATCATTTGTGGAGACTAAATAGCATATTTGTTGTTGTTGTTCTTCAAATTGTTCGTATAATGTATATCTTACACTATCTGATATGTATATATTATTATTGCCTAAATGAACAAAGTTATATATATAGCTTTAGTATTGCTGCTCTGTTGCTGAACCCCAAAATTTTTGGACTAGCATTGTCATTGTTCTGGATTGGATGAAATGTTTTTTTGTTGAAAAGTTGTATTATGCTTGATTGCTGGTATTGAAGGCATCAGTGGAATGGATATGATTTCCAGTTTTACAATACATTTGATATATGACCTGAATTGAATTAAAGCTCAATTGGACTGATTATAGGAAAATTAATTTGACTAACAAGAAATTTAATAATTCATTAACAAAAATATTATTGTGTCGTAGCGTTAGCATGGATATATTACTGTGGTTGTGAAACTTGGGCTTTTGTTTAGAAAGCTAGCGCGACCAGCATATTTTTTCTGTTGTTTTAACTTTCAACAGTTTATGTAAAAGGCCTTGTTCTCTTGACTTTCTATAGAAAGCCCGGTCACAGTAACCTGTTCTCTAAAAAAAGGACGTAGGAATGTCTGGGTCAAGAATATTGGCCTCAACCCAATGCATGTGGTCTAAATATGAATTTTTTTATTTTTATATTTTTTTATAAAATAGTTACAAAACTATATTTTACAAAACCTAGATGGCGTTATGAATGACGTGGCAAACGGTCATTGGTTAGGCGACTGACGGCCGTCTGCAATTTTGCAGGCGGCAAGGGGGCCGCCTGCAAAATGCCCGATCCGTGGGGCCGCTGCTTTTGCGGGCGGTCCCTTTGTCATCCTCCTAGAGGGCGGTTTTTTGCAAAATGGCCGACCCCGCGGTTGGTCAATTTTGCAGACGACTCTCTTGCCGCTCACTGGGAGGGTGGTTTTTGCTTGGCTAGGGGCCCGTCTGCATAAATGGTGGCTTCTTGGCTGCTGAGGCAGGGTACCACCTGCAAAAGTGTTAAAAATCGTTCTATGGGAGGGCGATTTTTTGCTGGCTTGGTATAAAACCCCCTCTCAGCCTCCGAAAAGTTCATAAAATTTCCAAAAATAACAGAAAAAAGAAGAGAGAGTTGAGAAGGAAAGCGAACGAAAGCGGCGAAGCCCTGCCGGTTTGCGGATTCGTCTGCAGGTAAAGTCTGTTGTCCCTTTCCAATTTCTATTTATATTTAGGAATTGATGTAGTATTGTACTTAGTTAGGTGTATCATACTATATGAAAATAAGTTGTTACACTCATAGATTTGTAGTTATTTAGTCAACCTATTAGGCGACATAATTTTTGTAGAGATGGTAGTTATAAAATGTCGATTACACGGTGTTAGATGTGATGAGAATGTTGGATGTGATGAGAATGTTGGTACCTAGTTTAACTCTATTTTTTCATCAACAGAGATGTCAAATAAGGTGGTATTTCAGTTATTTTATGGGTAAAGGAATGTTAAGTATGGTCCACAGGGTGTAGATCTATCGGAGTTCAGTTCAACAGCTAAGGGCATTGATAGGCCAGCTGAGAGAAGTTTCAGGTCAATGTACAATTGGTTGATGCGAGGCTTCCGAGTCGGGTGTAGATCTATCGGAGTTCAGTTTAACAGCTAAGGGTATTAATAGGCCAGCTGAGAGAAGTTTCAGGTCAGTGTACAACTGGTTGATGCGAGGCTTCCGAGTCGACCCCCAGATCAAGGCAATGACCATATATGTTATAGTCAGTCGTGCAGTCTAAGGTTTTTTTAGGAACTGATGCTAGTGGATTGCACTGCCACTTGGAGATGGTACGTGGAGAATGCATTCTAACGTGGTTGGCCACTTGGCATATTTGTATCGGTGTACGGGAAGGATAACACTGTTGTAATGGCCGTGCAAGATGATGAGGGTCCAAGTGCGACGGGAGGTGATGCCGAAACAATTCACGAAAAATACCATATCACTTAGAAGAGGTGATGCCGAAACAATGCCGAAACAAGATTGACAAGTTTCAATCGTGACCGAACATTTATGTAACTTAGAAGAGGTCGAGAAATATCATAGAAACATGATATCTATATGTTGCAATAGAGATATACTCCTACGTTGTGAACAACCTGGGATACGAACCAAGGTTAATCGTTAGACATATTGAGGAGAAATTCAAATACAAAACTAGCTATGCGAAGGCAAGGAGGGCGAAACAGAAGGTTCTGGAGATGAGGTTTGGCACATTTGAAGCACCGTAAGATAATTTGCCTCGTCTTTTAGTCTGTATTATTCAAAGGAATCCGGAGACCTACTACGACCTGAAAATTTTCCCATCAATTGACCAAACCAAAGTGTGTTGCAATGGGTATTCTTTGCATTAGGTGCTTGCATTCAGGCCTTTGTGCATTGTCGTCCTATTCTCTGCATTGATGGGACATTCCTGACCGGAAAGTATAGAGAACAAATATTGACAGCAATTGGAGTTGACAGAAACAACCAAGTTCTACCAGTGACTTTTGCTTTTGTTGAGAGTGAGAACACTGATAACTGGTGCTGGTTCCGAGAACGGGTTAAGTCTGCAGTTGTACGGATGAGGCCAGACGTATGCTTAATACATGACCGTCACATCGGCTTACTGTGGGTAATTGAGGAATTGAGAGATGGATGCGTTGATAAGGGGTACCCACTAAGGTGATCCGATGTTCGAAGTAGATGATGCATGCGTCATATGGGTGCTAATTTTTACATGCAGTTTAAGAACAAGCACCTTATGAATCTTTTCAAGAGACTGTGCGCCCAGAATTAAAAGAAGAAATTCAATGAGTTTTGGAGGAGGTTGGATAAGCTGACGTCTAAATAAACAAAGGAGCAATTTAGGAGGGCTACCCTTGTAGGGGATGAGGCTCCACAAGCTCTTGGACCTCTACTAAGTGATGGACCTCGTATCAGAAGAAGGTTGACATCGTCGATTAGGAAATTTTCGGAGTGGATTAAGAATGAGCCAAAGGAGAAATGGGACTTGTTGTTTGACAGAGATGGTTCTTGATTCGGCATAATGACCACAAATTTGGCAGAGGTTTACAACTGGGTCATGCGTGGTATTCTAGGGTTCCCACTTGTTGGCATTGTTGAATTTATCTGGTATGGCACATGCACGTACTTCAGAGATCGGTTCGAAGCAGCTGGCCCCTATATGGCAGACAATAATATTTTCTTTGGCACACTACTGACTAAGTATATGCAAGATAAAAGTAATAAGGATTGAAGACATCGAGCTATACCTCAAGATACACAAGAGCACAGGTTCAAAATATTGTGTATCGATAAGGACATGCGTGGAATCTACCGTAAAAGAGTTGTGCAGGAGTACATGCTGAAGGAAGATGGCACCTGCAAGTGCTCGTGCCGAAAGCCTATTTAGCTCCACGAGCCATGTTCTCACGTTATTGCCGCGAGCGCTGAGTGCGGGATAGAAGCACGTTATTTTGTCTCACTTTATTTCAGGAAAGAACCAATCTTCAGTACCTGGAGTGGCGAGATATACGGCTTCGGTATTGTGGGAACATTTACTACCGAGTATCCTCAAGTTATTTACATTCCTGACCGAACAAAGTTGGGGGACAAAGTAGGTCGCTGCAAGACAAGACGCATTCGTAATGACATGGATGAGTCAGAAGCGGCTGGAAGGTGTAAACGTTGTTCAAAGTGCGACCAGAAAGGTCATACCTACAAGAAATGTCCGAAAGATGCAACGGGCCCGAGTGCGGCGGAAGCTGAACCGTCAGGTTCAGGCGCTGATGGTAGTCGTCCCCTGGGTGAAGGCACAACTTAAGTGCAGGGTTCCAATCAGCTAGCTGGCCCCTCCAGAGATAATGCCACTATCCATCGGTTCATACGACGTTTCCTTCTATCGACATGCACCGTTTTACATCAATATACTTCCGTGTAGCTTCCGCTACACTATACCTCGATCCCTTGGGAGCTAGTACGTCCACGCAGGGAGCGTATCACACACGTTCGCACGTGCAGCAGGTATGAGCACTGTCCCCGGGGCCACTACAGGAGGTCCTTCAGGTTAGATGCACGGTGCAAAGTTTCTTTTTGCCTTGCAAAATTTCGGTTTGCAATTATCAATATTTTTTTGCATAGAGTTCCACTCTACACCATCGGGTGTTTGCTGGCGTTGGCTCCTCCGCCCAGGGCGTACATGGCAGCAGTTGGGCACCAGATCCTTTCGAGGGCGATGACTTGGAGGACACGGAGATCTAGGATGTACTAGGTTCCTCACAGCTCGGAGGAGCTCTGCCACCGTAGACACAGGACCCGCCAGCTGCTACACCCGTGCACGCGAGCCGCGCTGGCCGTGCCATACCACCAGACCGGTTGACTTACTACTAGGGCCACGTGCGAGCGCAGGGTAGAAAGACGAAGAGGGCTAGAGGTCACGGCCAGGGCCTGTAGTACGTTGTACTAGTAGTGGTTAGCCTGTTGTACATATGTTATATCTTTTGTATGTCATGTTTTATTAATTCTACGCTTACTGTAGAAACCTCTTTTCTTCGTTTACACTCGTCGGTGCAACGATTTACTCCTTAGGGTCTACGTTTTTGACAAAACTGATCAAAAACCATGAATATTCGAGTTTCAACTTCACGACGAAAGTAGATTCCGAGCGATGAAAGCCAAGCGCATGTTAATTGCTTACGAACGTAATGAAATTATCTATCCAACGAGTACAAATGGCATATAAAACGTTTCTAGTTATTGTTATTACATGTCTTAAGGTATTTTAAACGGACATCTGACTAGATATGCAATTACTGTGTGTAGTGTGGTTACTTTTCCTTCCTCGCCGCCTCCGGCCCAGCTTGCTTCACACATAGTGCCCTCTGCTGCTTCCTCTCCCTGTCTGCCTCACGGGTTTCCTTCTCCTCCTTCCTCTTCTACTCAGCCTCCCACTCTGCTTCCGTTGTCCAAAGACATTCGAAGCGCTCCCTGTGCCATTCCTGTGACCTGCGAAGAAACGTTGCATCCTCTGGATGGATCCCCGTATCTATAAACTACACAAAGTCGCACAGAGACGGAGGAGGCGGAGGAGGCTTCGGTGCCTTCATATATGTAAATTTGTTAGCTCAAAAGTTAAAATATTTTGTACTATAAGAGAATTTCTATTACCTCCACCGGCTTCTTCGATTTCCTTTTCTTCCCTTGCGGCTTGGGCTTCTCCGGGGAGTACGTGTAATTAGCACACATTCAATACCTTTGCCGGTATGTGTGATCCTTCTCACATATTACAACTTTGCAATCATCTCCGAACCAACACATCGGCGGAGGCACGCCGATCGGAGGTCGTTGATGACTGGACATACTGAATGCATTGATAGCAACCTACATTATAACCAAATAAACACAAGTTATAACTTGCTTGGCCAAATATACCCTATACAACTACCTACTAGGGCATACTACACATGACTACAAAAAATAAAATATCATCGGCCACATTTCCATCTTCCTAGCATTTCTCCAGCTAGGGTTACTCATCTAGCAAAAATAAATCTAACTTCTCTCACCCGGCCTATCAATGCCCTTAGCCGTTAAGCTTAACTACGATAGATCTACACCCTGTGGACCATACCTAACATTTTATTGCCCGTAAAATAACTAATACAATACTACACATACTATATCACTTGATGAATACAGATGGAAATTGCAAAGAGATAAAATTTTACCTGCACACAAATCCACAAACCAGCAGGGCTTCATCGCTTTCCTTTGCCTCACCTCTCAGCTCTCTCTTCTGTTTTTTTTTAGTATTTTTGAGAAATTTATGAATTTTTCAGAGGCTGGGAAGGGGTTTTATACTGAACCATCAAAAAATCACCTGGGTGAGGGGCGTTTTTTTCTTTTGCAGGCGACACCCTTGCTCAACAGCCAGACAGCTGCCATTTATGCAGGCAGCCCCCTGAACGGGCAAAAACCGCTCTCCCAGAGGACGGCAAGGGAGCGACCTTTTGCAGGCGAACCCCTAACTGAAAAAAACCATCCTCTGAAAGGGCGGCAAGGGGGGCCGCCTGCAAAACCGGCCGCCCCACGGATCAGCAACTTTGCGGGCGGCCCTCTACCGCTCTCCTAGAGGGCCGGCTAGGATGCCGCTTGCAAAATTGCGGACAGCCGTCTGCCACGTCATGAAAAACGCTCTCTAGGAGGGCATTTTAGGGCGTTGGGAGTATATTTTTGTAAAATTTTAAAAGAAAAATATACTTTTGTAAATATTTTTTAAAAAAATATAAAAATAAAAAAAATCTCTGAATATAAGGGAGATAACACTGCTAGTTGGGCCGTGGCCTCGCCGCCTAGGTGGCCCATCATTTAGATCACGTACTTTGTTCCAGGCTAGGAAAATAATCTATTTTTGTCTCTTAACTGTGGCATTAATTTGGTTTTGGTCCCTTAACTATGAATCTGTTTTTACTTTTTGATCCTCAACTCTTAAAATTATCCATATTTCGTCTCTTCACCTAAACTAGAGTGATTTTTGATGACATGGCATCAATAATAAATAACATCAAAGTAAAGATAAAGTGAAGAAAATATGTCAACCTTGCTTTCTATTTATCTTTCTCTCTTAAATCCTATATAATATTTATTTTAAATTGCTAACTAGGATGCCACGTTGTCGGAGGATGAAACCTCGACGGCGGGAAGTCAGGAGACCCCCCTTTTGAGATTCGGCCAGGGGAGTAGTTCTCAGGTGAAGCCGGCGTCCGGTGGAAGAAGGATCGAACGAAGGAAGAAACGGCGCTCGGGAACCAGGGGCCCGAGCTGGGAGACAGAGGGGTTCGGACCGTCCGTTTCGGGAACGGACCGTCCGAACCTCGACCAACGCACGGAAGACAGGAGGATTTATACAGGTTCGGGCCGTCGGAGCGTAATACCCTACTTCTGTGTGTGTTTGGCTATGAGGTGGATGAATGAGGTTACAGGGTGAACCTAGCTCATGGCCGGAGCCGGAGAAGAAGAACAGTAGCTAGTGTGCGAGCCAGAGAGCCAGAAGATGGGGAAAGCTCCTGTCCAGTTCGGCCTGTCGCTCTCGGTGGCTTGGATCCTCCTTTATAGAATCAGGGGAGTCCACAGTGCCAGTTCCTGGGGAGAGAGGAAGCGCTGTCTTGTTGTACGCCTCCGCCTGCTGCCACCTGCTGCGCCCATGCCGGAGTAGGTCGGCTGCGGGCGGCCTAGTCTTCGGGACGTGGGGATGTGACGGAGCGTCTGGTCGTCTCGGTTGTCGCCTCCCATGTCAGCTGGAGTACAGAGATGTGACAGAGCCCGTCGCCCTCCGCTGCCATAGGGCAGAGAACCGAGGTCCTCTTAGTCAAAAGGTTCTGACGGTATTGTCGGGTGTTCACGGGGGGCCGTCCTGGGACGTCCACGCGTGGCAAGGCAGGCGATAGGGGCGACAGGCCCTGTCGCCTCGTAATTAATGTAGGTAGTTGGGGAGCTGGTCAACCGAGTTCTTCGGGTGGATCGGCCCCTGGAGCCGTGGCGATCGGCACCTGAGGTCGAGTTGGTCGGCCTCGGGCCCGGGCATCGGCATCCGGGACCGGGGGATCGGCACCCGGGACCGGGGTATCGGTGCCCGGGCCCGGGAGCGAAGCCGCTGGAGACGGCGCCCCGGGGACGAGCCCGAGGCCGATGGCGATGACGCCCCGGGGACGAGTCCGGGGCCGATGGAGAGATGACCCCCGGGGAACTGACCTGGCCGATGACCCACGCGTCCCCAGGGCATGTGGGACCCCCTGTCCTATTTCGCCGACATACGTAGCACCATATCATCGAAAATCGCCTCGGTTTAGGTTAAATGACAAAATACGGACGGTTTTAATAATTAAGGGACCAAAAGTAAACAATTTTATAGTTGAGAAAACAAAAACAAATCAAGATATAGTTTAGAGACCAAAAGTAAACTTTTTATTTTTAATCTACTACTAAGCAATGGCAATATGCCCTAAATTAACTTTTCTGTTCACTTCCATAAAAGAAACCATGGCGGCAATGATTAATCGTGTCTATCACAAAAGAGTGATATGACAGCCTGTGCAGATAGAGGTTTTTCGTCCAATCAGCTACGTAAGGGCTTCCTCCATATAAAAATATAAGGAATTTTTGTTTTTCGTAAAATTAAAATTTATAGTATTTAACTAATTATTAAACTAATAATATATATCTTTTGTGTTACGTACGTGACATTATTACATTTGTATTTGAAAATACATTTATATAATATTAATTTCGTAGTTGTAGGTAATATATTATAAAAATAATTAATGATTAAAATACTATTGGAGACTATGTTAATAATATGCATGTTTTATATCCGTATTTGTGCAAGAACAATGAACACGTGGGGCTTAATGTATGACACTAAACTAGTTCCATATTTATTCCGAAAATATATTAACGCTAATGGAGCGGCCATGGTCACTCGAATGCGTGACGTAACTTGCTAGTTATCCACGAAACAACTCCACAGACTAGTCGAGGTCGCGAGCTGTCAACAGGGAAGGGGGATGGCTTCGTGGCCTCCATTATTGGCTTGTGTCGCTGCTTCTGCACTCGATCGAGAGAGCGAAAAGACAAGCCAGTAATAGTATCATATCCCTCTTGCTCCCTATCTAGCCTTAACCACTGAAAGCAACGTGATTTTGCCGGGTTCTCCCATAATCTTAAAAAAAGGTTAATCACGACGAAATGGTCCAAACGTCTTGCCCCGTCGCGTCCATGATCGTTTCGTCGTCGTCAGCCGCGGTGCGCGGACCGCGCCGGATGATTAGCACGAAGGCTAGCTAAACTAGTACGCGACGTGTCGTCCGCACGCGCGCGACCATCCCAAATCGATGTTTCCGAAGCTTCTGGGCTTGAATTTTAGGGCCGGTTCGATACGCAACCATCCCAAAATATTGGCACTATCAAATTGTGCGCAAGTTTAGGTAGTGTCAAAATTTTAGTAACATATACTTATGAGTGGTATATTTTGGTAGCAAACTAAACCTTCTCAAAACACTATTTAAAGTGCCAATATTTTTTAGACATATTTTGGCTTTAAACCAAAATAGTCCTTATTACTCGTGATCAGCAAGCTTTTGCTGTTTTATTGCCTGCCTTCTAACTTATAAGCCACTGCAAAATTTAAATTTAAAAACTTAATTTTAGTGTTGATTTTAGATTTTTTTTATCATATTTTATCTTTTAGCATTTATTTTTAAACCATAAATAATATAAATATATAAGTTTTATCTATAAATTATTTTTTATATAGTATTCTATGGCTCATTGGTCAAATGATCAGTATTCTGGCGACCGACCGATGCGTCGCGATGGCTGGCAACGGCCCCCGGTCGGTGGTATACGTGTTTAGTTGGTGGGCACTGTCGACTTGTTTGTGGTGAGATTAACTTTTGTTTAAGCCTAACTTGCTGAGCTGCACTGCAAGTACTACGTACGATGTAAAGCTTGTCAACACTATCCAACAGTTTACTAATTACCTGGATCAATTTCATCTCTGTGATTATAGATTGTAACTGTACATCTAATGGGGAGAGTAGTGATCACGTTTCCATGCTCATCTTTCAGTCTGCTGTGACACCTGTTCTATCATTCTTTAGGGGTTAGATGAAACCGCTACTCCTAGCTCTACTGACAACACTTGTCGCGAGATTGCCGTTATAAGCTAAGGATCTCTCCAAGATACAAACGTGGACCGGTAGTCAAAGTACAGACAACATATTCAATCTGCAAATTAAAGAAGAAAGAACCAGAGAGTGACCGCAAAGCAACAAAAACGGCAGACGACATTTGACAAAGCAAGCTAGTAGCAGTATTTTGAACCACATCAATAACGACTGATCAGGTCTTAGAAAGAAACGAGGGCTGATATTGTACTTAAAAAATAGATACAATCCTCTAAGAGTTTCTCCAACAAGTGACCTATAAGGACACCCAAATCCAAAATGGGTCTCCGACAGCACTGTATCGGTCTCTAGCAGAGTACGTATATAGGAAACCCATTTTGGGTGCTAGAAGAGGCACAATCTAAATCTGAGTATTCCCTCTCCTGAAGACCCATTTACAGAAAGGGTTCTCTTTTGGGTCTTATTGTTGGAGAAGACCAAAAATGGATATTGAACTCTTTACCTGTAGCGCTATCCAAACGTGGAATAGATCTTGTATTTGGGGTGTCGTTGTTGGAGATAGTCTAAGTGATCTTTAGTACTTCAAATCATGACCTTTTCGGGTTAGATTGCTCTAGCTTAATTATTTCTACACACTTGCCGTTTATGGACTAAAGCTAGTACTCCGATCGGTCATTTAGATTATGATTCGATCGAACCTTAAAACTCTAATCATTAATTTATATTAAAATATGTATAATGTCTAATAAGTTTATTTTATTATGACATTATTTTTAAGGCAAATCAATACGGTATGAGTACGACTAAGGAACGGGATTCCGTCTAGCCAACGGGACAATTAGTGAATATTATCCCCATCTCCATGGCTCCTCATGCCGGAGCTCCCATGGGCAAAAGGAGAGTGAAGCGGTAGCACTCCGGCTCTCCAACTGTCTGCGTGCATGGCTGTGGGGGGAGGGCACAAGCCGCTGCCACCTGGCCATGCATGAGCTCTATCTGAGCCAACCAATGGCGCCATCCCACCACCACCACGCGCTCATTGTTCCCTCCGTCTTTCGCTTCCCTCTTTGTGTCTGAGGTCGCCGGTGCATCGATGTCGTCCTCTTGTAGCATGCTCGGGGTTAGTGGATGGATGGGGCCACCGCGCTGCCAAGGTACCAGACTTGGCACCTGGTCCCTAGGTACCAGACCTGATACCCACAAATACCTAACCTGGTACCAACTGATGCCTCAAGCTACCAGGCCTGATACATGTGGGTATCAGTCGTGATACCCTAGGTACCTGGTCGGTTACCGGGTACCAGCCAACGAGGTGCACCACAGCACCGGCCCGGAGCACAAAGGGGTGACTCTGGAGCACGAAGAGGTGCTCTGCCACACCGGCGAGCAGCGCATCGCCACGGTGGCCACCTATGGCTTCTTCTGCCCAACCGCGTCTCCACTGTTGGCCTAGGGTGCCTGTCTCCGCCAGGCCATTGTGGCCTAGCACCTAGATCTAGAGCCCCTCCATCCCCTTAACTTTACCTGGCTCTGCTCCATCACAGGGGTCGCCCCTCTGGGTCCCCCCATGCTCACCAGCTCACCACTGCCGAGGAGCAGTGCAATCGAGGACATTGAGCTGGTCGACCACGAAGGAGAGGCGGCACGAAGAGGGAGGGGCCTTCGTCATGGGAGGGAGGGGGGTGTGAAGGAGAGTGCAGAGGGAAGGAGGAGAGGAGGCGGGTAGGATTGAGGAATGGATGGAGGGGGGGGGGGTGAAGAGGAGCAGGGAGGGGAAGAGGAGGGGAGGAGGCGGGGTTCGCTCGCTGGGATCCCGTTCTGTATTTTTTCTCGTTGTAGATTGAGGGTAACTAGGGAACGACATGCCGTCCAACCAACTCAACAGTTAATGTGATGATGACATCATGATGATGCTGGATTTGGTACCTAGAGGTATCAGACATGATACCTGGTGGTACTAGGTTTGGTACCTGATGGTATCACGTTTGGTACCTAGTTGGTACTAGGATCTTAGGTATCGGATCTAGTACTAGGTGGTACCAAACTGATGTGTAGATATCATATCTGATATTTGAGTGGTAGCAAATCTGATACCTAGGTACCAGACTTGGTACTCATATATATTAGGCACAGTACACATGAATATGATCTAGTACCTCTCCCATCCCCATCATCGGCAGCCATAGGGAATCTCATTGGGTAGAACACCTAGACGTAGTTGGCGAGATGGCAGTAGGACCGCTTGACCTCGGCGGGGTCGGGGTTGGGCTTGAGTTGGAGCACGGAGAGAGGCTCCTCGTCTACCACGTGCTCCACCAGCCGTGCAGTCTACCAGGTCCCGTGCTATGAGCAGCTTCTTGGCGATCTCCTACCACCAAGCTGGGTCACCGCCGTCGGAGAAATCCATCTCGTTGTCTAGGTGTGTGAGGGGAGAGTGGCAGCAGCTAGTGCTTAACTAGAGTAACTGTTAGTGATATGCTCTATAGACAATTGTATCTCATACTATGTTTATGAATTTATAAATAAAATATTTCATGAGATAGATAACTTTTATTGATCAATAAGTATGTGACTTATTCATAAGACTCTTTATGTGATATATTACTTTCTAAATAATTCTTGATTATATATCATATGTGAAACAGATCTGATTCTAAGATCGTCATATGTACTGATTGATAATCATGTCTAATGGATTACGGTATGGAGATACCAAATTAATAATGTTGACACATTAGAGAATATGTTGTTGGATTGACCCAACCTAAGACACTGTAAGAGCTATATATATGATGTGCCATTAGTTGATCTCTAGTAGTGTTGGTGTAGAACACTTATACCTGAGATTGTCATGATTTTCATCATGTGTAGTGGCTTACTTTGGGGCTGCCAAATGCTACTCCGTAACTGGTTTGCTATGAAACATATAGCGGAATGTGATAATCAAGATGGAATTTTCTCCTCCTAGTCAATGTGAGAGATATCTCTAGGCCCCTCGATGTAATGGACTATATAAGTGTATGGCCATGTCGAGTTGTCGGCGAATCGGGACTGGGGGGCCCACATTCCCCTGGTATGTGTGAATCTTTGGCCACGTCCGCTCCTCCGGGGCCCACATTCTGCGCAAGTAACGGTCGGCCGCGGCCGGTTTCCAGCTAGGTGCCCGGGGCCCGAGCACTGTCCGGGCCTGGGTGCACCTTCCCCGAGCGCGTCGCGCGACCGCCCACGTCCACCCCGGGCCCCGTGTCCCAGGGACATTCCCGAGCCCGGGTCTCGCCCCCCGGTCCCAGGACCCACAGGCTCGGTCCCGGGGCGCGCCTCCAGGGCCCGGGACTCACAGCCTCAGTCCTCGAGGCTCTCGGCGCCTTGAGCGCGCGGAGGGCTTGATGAGCCCTCTGCCCCGGGCACGAGCCTGACTCGAGCGGATCAACACCCCAACTACCTGTATTAATGACGAGGCGACGGGGCGTGTCACCCCTGTCGCTGCTCGGCCGCGCGTGGACGGCTCGTGATGGCCCCCCGTGGGCCCGCTCCCTGTGCAGTCAGAGAATGTTTGACTAAGAGGGCTTTAGTTTTCCACACTCTGGCAGCGATGGCGTGCGTTGTCACATCTTCTCAACCTAACCACCCGCAGCAGACGTGCCGAACCAACTCCGGTGTGGCTTAGCAGGCGGACGTGTGCGACAAGACATATCGTACCTAGAAAAACTTTCTCTTGGCATGTGTACTAGTCACGGTGGACTCCCCTTGGACTATAAAACGAGGATCCATGCCAGCAGGGAGGGGGTTCAGCTTTTGAAATCAGCTCTCAGAGAGGCTGAGTTCCTAAGTTAGGGCTAGCTCCTGAGCACCCCTCAAGAACATCTTGTAAGAACAAACCGCATTCATCTCCTACACAGCAAATACACACAGGAGTAGGGTATTACGCCTCCGCGTGGCCCAAATCTGTCTACTTCTTCTGTCTCCCTTGCGTGTCATCGTCCCGACGCCGCAGTCGTCCTGTGAACCACTCCCCTGGCCGAACCTCAAAGGAGGGTCCCCAGACTCCCCGCGGTTGGAGTTCCCTCCTCCGACACGAGTGATTGAGGAGTCAATTATAAATTGAGTAATCCATCACATGATCGAGTGAATGATTAAACCATTAAAATGATAACACACATCTCGCCTTGAGCCTAATTGATATCGAGTGACAAAGGGGTTTATGTATCTATATACTATAGGTTTAGCCGATATAATCTTTGTGTATATTCGGTGGGTCGATATGCCTTGTTAGTGACTGCAATTGACACGTAGACTGAAAAGTTATTTTTGGGTTGCAATCGAGTGTACATAAATCTAGGGGGTCGTACACTTAACGGGTTGGAACGAAGTGTTTGGATAGAGATCTAAACATGGCTCAGTTCAGATAGGGATCCGAGTAAAATTCCTAATGGGCCTGTGAGGCCCAGTTAGAAGCTCTATATATTCAGAGGCGGAGCTGTAGAAAAACATATGCACGTGAGAAAATACTAGCCACACCTCTCCCCATGAGCAAAACCCTAGTTGCGTGCGGGTGCTAGCACTTTCGTATATGGTGTTCCACCCCTGGATGTGTGGATACCAGTAGAGACGCTGCTGTGTTGCGGATTAATCGGCGTGGACCGTAGGAAGACGATCACGGGAGAAAGAGACGCTCACGCAACGATATGACGATCGGGTTGCTGAGATCAACTAGTTCCTCTATATTGACATGTGCTTTGTTGGCTCAAGCTATTTTGACTCTTGTTCCGCTACTTTATATATCGATATATCGAGTGGTAATAATCTAGATTCTTTACTCATATAGATTACTAGTTTACGTGATAAAAAAATTTATTTTGCTTTGTCGTAGCCTATCTATATTTCTTTAGTATCGGAGGTGGAGGAACTGACCGATGTGCCGCGCACGGAAAGAGCGCGTCGGGAGTTATTAACACCCTGTTCTTTCCCACTACTTCCCCCAACTTCTTTTTTTTTATCCCGCGCGCACGCTTTCCAAAACGATCAACGGTGCGTTTTTTGCAAAAAATTTTTATATGAAAGTAGCTTAAAAAAGCAAATAGATCCATTTTTCAACTTTTTAATAGTAAATACTTAATTAATCACATGCTAATAACGTTTCTCGTTTTGTGCGTGGCTTAAATAAGCCAGTAAAGAAGCTGGAAAGAACAGAGCCTAAGTATTCCGTCCCCTGTCTGGGATCCCGTTTTCTAGTTTTTGTTATATGGTCTGACATCACTTTCTAAAATAATATCAAATATGATTTTTGGTGACACGGACAGAAGAGAAGGGAGATGGTACCATGTAGTGAAAGCCAGCCACTCTAGTAGACAACATAATACTAGATATACATTCTATATACTATCTATAAAATTAAATCGATAGAATCAAATCGTTAATTGTAGTATAGACAACCTTCGGTTTTTTATACTATCTAAATATGTCGTGAAAAAAATAATATACACAGTATCCCTCTAAACCATTGTTAATGCCCTTATGCGATTCACCGCCAACAGAATCTGTATATAGCTGCAGTACCAGGTGCTGCCTCTTTGTGTAACATTCGAGGAGTTGCGGAATACCTTCATGCTCTTTGGCAAAAAAAAAAAAAGAAACCTAAGGACCTAGGATGTAATTTTTTTTAGGGAGTGTCTAGATTTCATACGTATATAATTTTTAAAAGTTTCAATCTTTTTTTTATCCCTTAGATTATAATCCAATGGTGCTCATGATCTCATCACTCCCTATTATTTATCACTCCCAAATGGTTGAACAATAAACTATTCTGACATTAAAAAATAAAAATTACTTGAAATAAACTTATAACTCATAAAATTTTGAAAAATTACATGCAAAAAATTCAAACTTAGATACAAATAAACTAAAAGAATATAGAATAAAAAATCAGTTAAGATGGAATAAAAATTGCACATCGTCAAGCACTACAATTTCAAGCTTAGGATTATGCAATTTTAGGTGAATTTTCAGGCACTTAAAAATCTAGAAAATCCTTTATTTTATATCAGGCTCAATTTTCTTATTTCAGGGTGTATTTCGAGAAAAATGTTGATGGAATCAAAGATTGATCTAGACCTAAATGTTTGGTCTTTTTAACATTAAAAAAAGAGGTCCGGCTACCCTCGACCATTTGACCAGGGCGTCATGCATGCGTAGAGTACATCAATATACGTGAGGGACTGGGGTAAAGAGAAGTCACGTCTATTTTAACAGAGTGCATCAATAAAGTCGATTGCCTCTCTACATCCATATCCCTGTGTTCTGGTGTGTTCTTTGGTTTAGATCGGCTGCCGAAAGAGTTATTTAACAATTGAATTGTGGCAAAATATGGCCAAATTAATGTTTGTTTTTTAGATAGGGATGCAGAAGAAAAACGTGTTACATGGAAAACGAGCAGCAATAAAATGAGTGACCCACACGCAGACTTGGTAGAGCAAATTGGAGTGTATCGACCATTCGATAGCTCACAACCATAAGCAAACGACCTGTTGGATGAGTCAGTATACAATTGCGCAATTAATGATGATAGGTACTTAAGAGAATAAACAACGGTTTAGACAATTCCTGTCGGTCTAAACAACTTACTGTATAGCGCTTGTCCGTTTAATTAGTGGATTTATAAATACAATTAATGATTTGATTGTTACTTCATGATTGGTATGCCTGCATGTGGTTTACCCTATCATTCATTCATTCTCAATGCAACAATTTTAACGCTAGCCTGCAGAAAGCAACACACATGTTGAACATGAATGGGCCAAGCACCTTGCTATAAGTCGAGGGAAGACCAACACATTCATCTCTTGACATGGAAAATCTATGGTGGTGAGCTTATTACACAGAGTTTTAAGAAACCATTTGTAATATACGACCTCCCCTATGAATGCTATGATGTTTTTCTGTAGCGAATGGTGGCTGGAGCTGGATGCTAGTGTTAAAAGAGGCTATGGATTCTGACTTCCGTATGTACGTGAGTAAAATCATTCCGTTTGTGTTCGGTAAACTCCTTATGCTGATGATAAGAACGTAGTGAATATTATTGAATTTTGCAATGACATATCTCAAAATTAGAAATTTTTTTGGAGTAGCATATATCGAATTTAATTTTTTCCGTTATTTGTTTCCATGCTAACAGTATAGCTCATTACCATTTAGGCCCTGTTGGCAAGTCTATCTCCCCAGCAGCTTATTTTTTTGGTTTCTGCACGCACGCTTTTCAAAATAATAAACGGTGTATTTTTTAAAAAATTTCTATATAAAAATAGCTTAAAAAACAAATAGATCTATTTTTTAAGTTTTTAATAGTAAATACTTAATTAATCATGTATTAATAATATTTCTTATTTTACGTGTGGCTTTTAAAGAGTGACGAACGGCACCTAGTGCTATCATGTTACATCCCAATATCCTATTGTTTGTCTTGAAACACTAGTACAAAATCAAGATTCACTAGTGGCTCATCACTGCCGATTTGGCTTGTGCCGACAGTAAAAGGTCATATCACTGCCAGTTCATGCACCATGGGGCGGGTTCCCCTGTCCAATCCAACATGAACCGACAGGTAAACTCAGCCCAGTTTTTGAACTGTCCGGTCATCTAGACCGTTATATTTTTTTGGGTGGAAAATGGGCGTGAACCGACAGTTATGCTTGGTATTGTAGGTTTTGGAACTGCCACATGCCCCGTCGGCACTAATGTGCCTCCCTACACTAGCGAAAATAAAATATAAAAGTTCTCATAGACACTAGTGATGTATAGAAGTAAAACGAATATCAATTTCCAACAATCATACACATATATGGGGAAAAAAAAGGAGAATATGATATATAAAGGGGGATGGGTGTGCAAAATGATTGCAGAAGGACAAGCCTCCACCAAGAAAATTGCTCGCCCCATACTCACACCCGAAAAAGCAAAGCAATCATCAGTCTACAAAAGTTTTTTCCCACTCCAGAAGAAAGAGAGCTGGTTATATGCATGGCAGATTCTTGTCTCTTGCTGAATAATATATCATCAAGAATTTAGATGTCATCTGTCTAAGCACAGTGCTTCACTTTTCAAGAAAAACTTTGAATCGATATTGGAATCAGGATGAGCTTGCTTTAATCAGGAGAAAGAAACCTGGCATAGCTTTTTGGACTCCTCAATGAACAAAATCAGCTGCATATTAATTTAACGCCACACCAAATGCATGCATGCATGCATGAAAAAGGGAAAGTATATTCTTATGCATATACAGAGAGGACATCATAACTCCCAGCTATGAAATACTAACGATGCGAATGTTGGAATTTACGCTGATTCATAAATTGCTTAGCCTAACATAATCATCTTAATACGGAATTTAGTGGTAAACTGACCACTTTGAGATGCCATTGAAATTCGCCTTCCTGTTGATTTCTCTTCCGCTTTTGATTTGTTTCGCTTCAATAGGATCGACACTACGAACCCCTTCTAGCACCTACAGATCGATCAAGCTCTCACTATGGTTTTAGGCTTAGGCAACGGACGAGACAATTAGGCGTCCCTTTCTCTCGTGGGGCTTGGGGACCAATCACGATAGGATTCCAATTTTTAGTTGTTACCGATCACAACAACTCCTAATTTATCTCTAATTTCTTTCTTATGCGGAAGGGAAATTGGTGGATATTTTCCTTTCTTAATTTGTTTTGGTATTGGACCGAAATGATCAACCAACATTATCCCTTGATTGTGAGGCTAACTGATGAATTTAGTAAGTAAAATAGCTCCCCAAAGCAATATGTCATAACAAGCTAGAGCTTCATCAAGACAACAAGACATAATTTACCGTGGTATTTAAATAAATCCCTAACTTATCTTAGCGGGTGTTGATTGAACCTTATGCCCCTTATTTCCAGGAACTTAGTTAAGACAATTACTTATCCTTATGCCTGCAACATGATCCTTAAATAAATTAGGAGATAAGTCTTTGGTAAGCGGATCCATAAGTATAAACTTATTACTGATATACTTAATCTAAATAGCCTGATCCTGCACTCTATCTTTTACAATATGGTACTTAATATCAATATTTTTGGCAGCTTCACTTGACTTGTTATTACTCATATAGAATACCACGGTCTCATCGTCGCAGTATATTGTAAGTGGTTTATCAATGCTGTCTATTACTTTCAATCCCAGGATAAAATTTCTGAGCCATACAGCCTACCCTGTAGCATGATAATATTTCACAAATTCTACTTGCATTGTCGACGATGCAGTTAACGTCTGTTTGGAGCTTTACCATGAAATTGCTACTCCTGTCAGGGTGAAGATGTAACCTGAAGTGGATTTATTAGTATCTACATACCTTGCAAAATCTACATCTAAATAGCCTAAGATTTCAAGCTTCTCAAACTTCTTGTATATGAGCCTGTGATGCTTAGTTCCTTAGAAATAACACAAGACTTTCTTAACTATCTTCTAGTGGTCTAAACCTAAATTGGATAGATATCTGCCAAGCATTCCGGTAACGAATGCTAAGTTTGGTTGCCTATAGACTTGAGTGTACATTAAACTACTGACAGCTGAAGCATACGGTACCCTTTTTGTTCCGTCTAATTCTAACTGATTCTTTGGGCTTCGAAACGATCCAAACTTATTGCCCTTCACTGTTGGAGCAGGTGATGCAGAGCACTTTCTCATGTTGTATTTTTCTAGTACTCTGCAGATATATGCATTCTGAGACAATTCCAGTACCCCTTTAGGCCTATCTCGGTGTATTTCAATGCCTAAGACATAAGATGCCTCACCAAGATCTTTCATATCGAATTTGGATAACAAAAATTCTTTAGTTTCTCACTATAGATTCTTATAACTGCTAGCTAATAAAATATTATCCACATCGAGTACTAGTATGATAAACTTTCCACCTTTAACCTTAACATAAATGCAGTCATCCACCTTATTTTCCTTAAATTTGAATTTCTTAATGATTCCATAAAATTTTAGATTCCACTGTCTGGATGCTTGCTTTGTCCATAAATAGATTTCTTAAGTTTGCACGCTAAGTGCTCCTTTCCTTTCACAACAAAACCTTCCGGTTGTGCCATGTAGACATTCTCATTTAAATTGCCAATTAGAAAGGTTGTTTTTACATCCATCTGATAGAGCTCTAAGTCATAATGTGCAACTAATGCCATGACAATTTTGAATGAGTCTCTCTTAGAGGCAAGAGAAAATGTATCGTTACAATCAATTCCTTCTCTCTGTGAAGAACTCTTTGCTACAAGCTTTGCCTTGAATCGTTCGAAATTTCCTTTGGAGTCCAGCTTAGTTTTATAGATACATTTGTAGCCTTCTATTTTGACTCCATTAGAAACTTCTACTACATCGTAGAAACTGTTATAACTCAAAGACCTGACTTCGTCTTCTATGGCTTGAAGCCACTTGGATGAATGCTTCCTCATCATAGCTTCCTTAAACGAGGTAGGATCATCTACCTTCTCAATGTCTTCACTCATGTAGACCTCATAATAATCAGGGATGGCAGATCCCCACTACTACAGAACACCTCAACTATACCGCTCCATCAGTATCGTTTAGTAAAAAACCGGCACTGATAGGGGTTTCCCGTACCAGTGCCGGATCTTTAAAAAAACTGGTACTGATCATATCAGTACCGGTTCATATAGAGAACCAATACTATTGCCCCACACATCAGTGCTGATTTTTTATACAAACCGGCACAAAAAACCAAGCTAGACTAAGAGAGCCGCGCCAGACAAAAAACCGAGCCACAAATATCTCTCAGGTCGCTCTCTCTCTCTCTCTCACTCAGGTATTTCTCTACCTCTTCCTCTCTCTCAGGTCACTTTCTCCCTCTCGCAGGTCGCTCTCTCTTAGGTCTTTCTCTCAGGTCGTGCTCTCTCTCTTTTCTTAGGTTGCTAGGGCAACGACGGTGGCCTGCACGACGGCGTCGGTCCACACGGGGGTGCAGTGGCAGCCTACATGAGGACGGCGATAGCATGCAGCTTGCATGGGCCTCCCACCTGCTTCCCCCACGAGCTCCGGCGAACCTCCCTCCCCAACGGTTCTGATCCACGTTAGCCCTGCTGGCGGCGTGGCGGCTCGGGGGCAGCCAGATCCCTGCCTAGGAAGTGGCAGAGGTGGTGGCATAGGCGGCAGATGCTCCTCGCCCGTCGCCGGAGCGAGAAGGTGGCATCGGTGATGAGGTAAGTCCTCTTCTCTTGTGATGCTCCTCTTCCTCCTCTCTTAGTCTCTCTCTTTAAGCTACTCTCTCTAATACGTATACAGATTTGAGAGACCGGATTGATGTCGGCCATTGTAGAAGAATTTGTGTTGTGGCTTCAAGGCTAGATGTGTTCTAGTGTTCTTGTCGATGGGGATGTTCTTGCGAATAGCTTGTTCTTGATATGTGACGTGGATGTGGATGTTCTTGTTCTTGATTTGTGATGTGGATGGGAATTATGGGGGAGGGCGTGGATGTGAATCTTCGGTGGGGGGGGGGGGGGGTGGGGTGGTGGCGCTGGAAGAATCGGCTCGAATTCTTCAAGCCGGCCTTCCAATTTTTTTTACTGGTGGAGGCACATCAGTACCGGTTCATAAACCGGCATTGGTGCCACCCCCTCATTAGTGTCCCAAGAATAGTGTCGGTTGGGGAACCTACACTGATGGCCTATCCTGTAGTAGTGCCTCTCTCCTGCTGTGATCTTCTTAAATGTTGATTTTTATTATTGACCACTTGTGTTTGAGAAGCTTCTTCATTCTGTGCTATTGAAGTATGTTGAGACTCATTATTAGTTTCCTCAACAGTAAGCATAGTGCCAACTTGTCCAAAATTACCACTTGATGGTGCTACATTCTAAGGCATAGTTTGAATGGTGGGAGCATTATTCTCTTTTATTTCCGGTAAAACAACATTTGCCCGAATGTCCTCAAGAATAATTTTCCTTTCCTGTGAGCTCCCCTGATCCTGATTTTCTAAGAAGACAGCGTGTCTAGTCTCCATAAACTTAGTGACATGGTCTGGACAGTAAAATTGATATCCCTTAGATCTTTCTGGATATCCAATGAAGTGATAGTTCACAGTCTTAGGATCTAATTTCTTCAAATGTGGGATGAAAATTCTGTCTTCTACATGACAACCTCATACACGTAAGTAATTCTGGCTTACTTACGGTCCATAACTCATAAGGTGTTTTAGGCACTAATTTACTAGGAACTCTATTAATTATATGGGTACCTGTCTTTAATGCTTCAATCCACAACTTATTTGATAGAGTAGATTGACTAAGCATGCTCTGTTCCATGTCCATAAGTGTACAGTTGTGTCGCTCTGCCACTACATTTGCTGAGATTTTTCATGCATGGAATATTGGGCTACTATCTCATGTAGCTGAAGGTATTGGGCAAACGGACCTGTTATTTACCCAAATGGAGCATGTTTCCTATAGTATTCACTACCAAGATCCTATCTCACAACCTTAATTTTTGTATTGTGCTGATTTTCCACTTCAGTCTTAAATATCTTAAATTTCTCAAGTGATTCGGAACGATCACTTTTGGGAGTAAACATAACCATAACAAGAAAAATCGTCTATAAATGTAATGAATGAGTCAAAATTGTCCACTAATATCACTGCGAAAAGTCCACAAATATCAGTATGAATGATTTCTAAAGGATCTGAACTCCTAGTGGCTCCTTTCTTAATTATCTTAGTGAATTTCCCCATAATATAGTGTAAACACTATCCAAATCTAAAAAATCAAAGGGGGAGCATTTCTTCCTTAATGAGACGTTTTATTCTCTGATGAGGACATAATGTCTTTAGATACACACTTACAACCTCTTCATGATGAACAAGATGTGCAACCGATCCAAGGACCAATTACTCGTGCACGTGCTCGTCAACTTAATCGCCAGGTGAATGCGTTCCTAAGCTTACATGAGAATATTTCTACGAATGGCATGCTATTTAATTCTTGTGATGATTTTATTATTCTTAGGAACCTAGGAGAAGACCATGGAGAATAGCTCAAGAAACCACATATTGAAGTGAAGACAACAAGTGCAAGTAAACTCCTATTCCGAGACCGTTTCAGTTTCGGGCTGGGAGACAATGTCAATTTCAAATGGTCATAACTTTTGATCCAGAAGGAGTTACAGGGCCTACAAGTACTTGTTGGAAAGCTTATGAAGTCTAGTTTCAGATGGTTTTGGTTTCACATCAAAATTCCTCCTGAGCTGTCCAGAATCATCGAAACAAGACACATAACTCTTCCAGTCCGAGTCTGTTTTGGGCCTTGGGCCTTGTAATTGTGTCATGGGCTAAACCCATGAGGAGTGCGCCCCTCACAGGGCAAATCCTCACACTAGGATGTCCTAACTCGTATATATTCCGCAGCCGCCGCTGTTTAAGTTAGGTTTTGCTTAGATTATTCTGTCCTTGAACAGTTTCGCCGTTTATCGGTTTGTGAGACCCCAACTCGAGAGTATAATCATTCATCTGCAATTGAGTTGCAATCTTTCTTGTTCTTGCTTGTGTTCTTCGATTCGCATGCAGGGATTAGCCTTCGTGGCGAGGTCAACCGGGCAGCGCACGGTTGATAACGGGAGGAGACGTGGTACTGCGATTGCAGGGTTCGGGTCTTGGTGATCAGAAGCCGGATCGTGAGTGTCAAATTTCCACCAAATCGAGAGTTATCTTTGCCTAACGGAAGATCGAGCACCCCGTTGCCATCATTCTCCCCCTAGAAATGTGGCCTAAACAACAATGTCACAATTTCGACTATGTCTCTATTTATCATTACTGGCATTCACAACATTCATCACAGAATCATCCAGAGATAGTCGATATAGCTTGTCTTGCATGAAGGCAAGACCAATAACCTTATAATTAAACTGAATATAACATGTTCTCTTACTAAAATGATAGTCATAACGAGTAGCTGTCAACACATTAACAGAAATAAAGTTCCTCTTAACAGAGGGAGCAAATAAAACATCTAATAATAAAAGATCGAAGCCGCTTGGAAGTTTGAGTATGATTTCCCCAACGGCTCGAACTTCGATCTCCTCTCCATCAGCTACTCTTAGAGTTCGCTCCCCCTTTCTTAGCATCCGGATGGTAATAAAATCCTGCAATGAATTTGCAATGTGCATAGTGGCACTTGAGTCAATCTACTAAGTATCTTGGGGAAATTGAACATAAAGGGATTTATCAGCATTAGAAATTATGTTGATTTCATGTGGACCGTGCTTGACTAACCACGCCTTAAATTTTGAATAGCTCTTCTACTAGTGTCTTTCCTTTTTGCAAAATTTGCAAATTTGTTTCTTGGCACATAGGTACCAGTTAAGACCTAACCCTGAGGTTTTGAAGAGTTGACCTTGTTCCCTCCTTGCTAATGGGGGGTGTCTTACTTGCTTTTCTTGGAGTTAGAGCCTTCACATTGATAGAACTTTCTCTTACCCTTACCCTTAGAACAATTGAGAAGGTTGAGTTGATCTTTAAGTTTATGTTTTTCAGCTTTTTGACGCTCTTCTTCCTCGACTGAGTGGGAGATCAACTCCTGTATGGTCCATTTGTCCTTCTGAGTATTGTAATGAAACTTAAATGGATCAAAATCTAAGTTGAGAGAGTTCATGATAAAGTGAACAAGAAAACCATCTGATATGGACATATCTATTTGCTTTAATGGATACCCCATATGGTTCATCTCTAAAATGTGCTTCATGATGCCTTTCTTGCCATCATACTGGCTAGAAACCATTTTCATAATTAGTATATTGGCATAAGTTTTAGATGAGGACTTAATGGGTTCCTCAATATTTGCCAGGTATGTCTTAACGTCTTGAGAGTCAGTGATCCCTCCTATGATTGATGGAGAGTGTTACTCTTGACGTACATGAGTGACATCCTATTGGACTTCTCCCAAGCAACCACTTTTTTATCATAGGCCCACTTCTTCCGAGGGCTCCACATGAGCATCCTCTTTGATTGCTAGATCATAGTCTAGCATTCCTAAGTTCAGGAGCACAACGTTCTTCCACTCAATAAAGTTAGTTCCATCGAGTGGTTCAACAGGCCTAAGCTGTCCCATAGCTAGAAAAATAATAAAACGGACATTAGTATCATTATGCAATTAATTTACGTTGGTATAATTAATCACATACTAATTCACTGAGTTTCTAAAACAAGTCATCGTTGGGCAAAAAAATTTAGAAAGAAACTAATTGACACAGGAATTTATTCTAAAATTTTCCTTAATTATATCACCATTGGGCAGAAAATAATCAAGGAACTAATTTTCATAGTAATTTCGACATGAAGTTATAAATAATGTTAGTCAAAAATAAATTCACATCACTAAATTATCTAGTTAAATTTTCTATTGGTTCCATTATCTTGAAATAACTTAATTTTGTAGCAATAAATCCCACTTAATTTTTCTACAATTTTTCATAGCCAAGAAGATACTCAAAAGAATTTTTGAAATTTGAAAAACTAATTAAAATCCTTAATTCTGAGAGGAACTGATTTCGGCCTAGTTGGCCCACTACCAAGCCGACCCAATCGACTGCTCCAGCCCAGCTACAACGCAAGTGGTGGTGGCGGCCCGATGCGGTTATGAAGCACATAGGGCAACACATCGTGGCCCAAGAAGCCGAGGTGGCCCAACTGAGTACTCCACAGGCCCACAGGCGACGACAGCCCATTGGCAATGACGGTGAGCGTATGGCCCAGGAAGTGTTGACGGCACGATGTAGGAGGAATATCAGCCATCCGATCTAATGGACGATCGGACGCACTCCCAAAACGGTTGAGGTGATCCCCGTCTGATATACAACAAACTACCGAGATCTGATTCAGATCGATTAAATTTACAGCGAGCATAAGCAAAACCCTAACCCTAATCTTCTCACTTTCTCTTCTTCCTCGACCCCCTTTCTCTTGGCGGGTGAGGAAGAGCGGCGGCGGAGCGAAGTGCAGTGACAGCCTCCGTCACGCGGACTCTGGAGACGGTGACGGCAACTGTGCATGGGTTGATGCCACACACGCTGACTGCTGTTGCGAGGACGAGCGGCGTGTGGGTCAATGCCACGTGGGGACGCTGAGCGCTGGTGCTTCCAGCACAGCTGCGAGGAGGAGGAAGACGGCTCGCGCATGGGTCAATGCCGCACGAGGCCTCATGGTGGTGCCCTTGCATGGGTTGATGCCGCACGAGGCCCTGATGGTGGCAACAGGCTTCAAATCCGGGTAAGTTCTTCTTCCCAATATGGACTTGTGCCGGGTTTGTACTGATTTGGGATTTAGGGTTTCTCTGAAATTTGGGGAATTTTTATCGATCTTAGGGTTTCTGAGTGAGGAATTTAGGGAATTTCAATCTCATTTATCCCTAATTTCCTCTTCTAAGATAGCCGAAGCTGAATTGCACCTGAGTTGGGAGTTTCATTCTATTTTATCCCAAAATTCCCCTTTTTTATTTTGAAAATTTGGGAATTGCAATCTGTTTTATCCCAAACCTTCACTGATTGCTAGCCAAACGACTAGAACATAGGCATTAGATGGCATCAAAACAAGATGATGGAATCTTGTGGCTAAGCATCTACTCTGATACCATAATGTTGTAATTTACACTGATTCATAAATTGCTTAGCCTAACATAATCACTCTAATGCGGAATTTTGTGGTAAACTGGCCGCTTTGAGATGCCATTGGAATTCGCCTTCTTCTAGATTTATCTTCTGCTTTTGCTTTGCTTCGCTTCAATAGGATCGGCACTGCGAACCCCTTCTAGCACCTAAGTATCGATTGGGCTCTCCCTAGGGTTTTAGGGCTTAGGCAGCAAACAAGAGAATTAGGCGTCCCTTTGTCTCTGTCCCTCTCCCTCTTATAGGCACGTTGGTGGGGCTCGAGGGCCAATCCCAATAAGATTCCGATTTTAGTTGTTATAGATCATAACAACATCTAATTTATCTCTAATTTCGTTCTTGTGTGGGAAGAAAACCGGTTGTCGGGTACCTCAAATATTACATTACTATACATTTTTCTGCTTGTCACCGCGATATCTGATAGGTGGGATCCATACATGCATAATAGCCACCTATCCTCACGCGTACATGACAACATCCAATTGTACACCAATGTAACACTTGAAGCACCGAGTTGTGAACATGAGAAATACTCGACAAGGTAACTCACTAGTCACACCCGTTGTATGCTTGTCAAACCATTCAAAGATGGTGACCAGGAAACTACATACAACAGGGACTGATTTACGGAGTAAACCAAGCGAGGATTCCAAGTGTTCAAAACCCATACTAATACAAAACTAGCCCAGGAGGAACTAGTTCCGTACGTTCATCTTAGCTAAGATATCACAAATACAAGGTACATAAGATATAATAGAGTATAGATAGATAATTTACAACTATTACAGGTACATACGCCGATAGGCTAAATTTATTTAAGGTTCTGTGGAAATTTGTCTACCCAAAGACCCACAAACATAACAACTAGGGTAACCCCTAATAAGAACCATCCTGAAAATCTTCATCACCCGCAAGATAGCACTCATCACTAGGTATACCATCATCTGCAAACAAGTCTAATAATAACAATAACAAGATCAAGTGTCAGTACATTATTTAATAATGCACTGGCAAGGCAACATCTAAGTTCTACATGCACACGTATTTCAAGGAGAGCTTGTGGTGTAGCTAAATTTGCATAAAGAAAGTTTTAGTTGGCAACATTTTTCAATAGCAATTATAAAATGAATACTATTATAGTTTCATAATAGAATGTCATGGAATGAGCATATACATATATACATGGAAATTACTATCCTACATGATAGTAGTTTCAACAATATCAATAAATTTCAGATTTCAAAATTTCAAGAAACAATTTCAAATACATTTAGAAAGATTCAAAGCTATACTCCTGGCACTTTAGGATGCTGCCCATAACCGTGGGCACGGCTAACCTATTAGTTTCTACTCTGCAGAGTTCATACATCTTTACCCAAATGACACACAATAGTAATCATGTAAAACATGCCACGCGATACTGAAAAGTACCCGTTTAACTATCTACGACAAAGCTAATCCATTGCCTATGATCCAACCTTGCATGAGCATGGTGAGTGAGAATTCCACACTAAGTCCAGATCCTTAGTGCCGTCAGGACGATTGGCCTACCGAATCTGATGCCATGGCGAAGCAACCCACGATGCACTACACCGTTGTATTGGACATACCTAGATGCTCATGTCACTAAGTAAACAACCATTCTTTCGCGATGAACATGAGTAGTTCCTATAAACTATCAAGCAAGACTAGTTCATACTACCATGGCCTCCCAATGCAAGGTTAAATCATAAACAAGTTCTCAACTAAGGTTATCCCATGCACATACATGTGGTTGTACTGTGTACACATATGGTGACAGAGTTCAATCCTTAATCAACCCAGGCGAGCACTCCCCCTATCAGTATACAACTATCACATATGTATACCACTTGCCGTCCGAGTTTGAAAATCAAGTTTTCATCATTTTTGTTCACAATTAATTTGAGAGTATACTTCTGATTAAAAAATGTAAATCATCAAAATACGAGTTTAAAAAGTTGCCATAACATTCAATAAAAACATCCAAGCAAGGCTAAGCATATTTCATCTGTAAACTTATACTTTTAACCTCTATGAGTAAAAGAAAGTACTTTAACCCATTCTATGGCTACAATGGAGAAAAGAAGTCATCAAGAAGGTTTATGCAATAATAGGTTACTCTACCATTTTCCACCTTTTAATTATTGGTAATTAAATTAAGCATGCAATTTTATAAATTAACACATTTGTCCCAAATTCATAGGTTCCAATATGGTCAAAGGAGGTGGGGAAAAACACTTGCCTTGCTGAACCTCTTCTTCTTGACAAGGGTTGGGATCGACCTCCTCACCGTCAACGGGAAAATCTTCTAAAAACAACTAACGATATCGAGTAAACACCAAATTATGCAAATATACAATTATTCTCTAAAAAGCATGATTTTTTCTACAGATGTTTGGTTCTGTGTTGAGATGAATTTTAGTGGAAAAATATTCACTATATTCAACTGCATGTAAAAGACATTAATTTATCAAATTCCTCAGTTATTTTATATGCCTTACTTAAGTCTTTCATTTTTAAAGATTTTTAGATGGTAGTTTCTGTCAATTTACACCTTACAGAATGAAAGTGGATAAAATTACAAATTTTTCAAAATTTGGTTCATTGGATTTGGAGCTTGTATGAATTTTCTGTGAATTTTTGAAGTTAAATCTATTTTTGTAGCTGAACAGAAAGTCTAAAATCTATTTTCCCATATTTTCTTGGATTTTATTTCCCTGGGCCTACATGTCAGCGAGTGCAAATTTATAAAGAGGCCCTCCAGCTTCCTAGAATTAAATCCCGAAGTCCTTCACACGTGGAGATATAGATTCTATTAAGAGTGCTTCAAATTTTACTAAATCACATAATAGTCCTTGGGTCCACATGTAAGTCTAATAAGCTTTACAGTTTAAACCTCACAAGTTTTAAACTTCTTCTAATCAGTCCTTAGCGCGTTTAAACATAGGTCCCACATGTCAGCGGCTCGGTGGGTGATCAATGACGGCGGATGACAATGCCGAGTGACTCCGGCAGTTTCCTAGCGACGGCGATGGCGAACGGCCACGAATCTCAGGATGTGACCAAATGCAAAAACATGCAACAGCTCCAGGCGAACACATCGGTGGCTTAAGCATTTCCTAAGGTGGTCGGAATAGTTAGCAGCGGTGATGGAAGTGGCGGCAAGCTTCGGCATGTAGGTGCATATTAGTGCTTAGATTGTTTTCGACCAAATTAGTGTATGCATGTTAGTTCTGGGGCTCCCAAGATGCTCATCGAGTGCTTGACTAGTGCTGACGGGGCTGGAATGGCAGCGGCGTCCTTTGAAATGGCTCGGCAGCGACGACGGCTCCGGGTGAAGGGCTCCAAAGAATTCTGGCCAGGGATTCAAAAATCCAAGACATGCATAAGGTTATCAAGGTCCTAAGGGTGTTATTGGTGCAAGGAAATTGGTCTGAAACTTACCGAGGTGTCGAGAATCAAAAATTTGGACGGTGGCCGGAGTTGGAGAAGATGACCTGGAACTGGCGTTCCTGGGGTCCGCGGCTTTTGGGGCTTGGTCTACGGGTTTGTCTTGCTCTAGCGATGGTGTTGACCGAAGGGCATAGCCGGACTCTCAGCGGATGACGAGATTGGGATTGAAGCCATAGCGGATCTCCGGCGAGGCCGAGAGCACGACGCACGGCGTCATTGGGTGATCGACTTGTGCCACAGAGAAAGAAAAGGGCACGGGAGAGTTAGGCACAGAGAGTAGATGGTGTTCCGAGAGCAAGCTCGCGGCGAAGCTCACTAGGGACAAGCGGCGGCGGCGGTGATTCTCGTCGGCACCAGAGAAGAAGCGCTCACTGGCGGAGCTCTCATGGGTGCTTCTGTGTGTGTCACCGTGGAATGCAACGAGGGCGAGGAAGAGAGGAGAATGGGAGAGCGGCGCAGCGAGATGTGGGAGTCATCGAGCAGCTCCCGGAGTGGTGTCGTCCGGCCGCGTCGACGCGTGCCGTGACTCGTGTCGCACCCTCCAACAGCAATGGCTGAGTGTTCGGTGCTTGGTGACTGACAGGTGGACCCCACAAGCCTCTGGGCCCTGTTTGTCAGTGAAAGAAAAGAAAAACACTGTGAGAGACCAAGTCTGGAAGTTACTGCAGTGGCTGTTTTGCACCCGGGTTTAACCCTATCTCCCAACCGAGTTTAGGCATGAGAAAATTTATGTAAGCAGGTGGTTATATGGTCTACAGACATACCAAAAATCTAAGCCTGGAGACTTATAGATTTAATCTGGTGAAAATGTGAAATGGGCTCGGCAGCAGCAAAAATCTGCAGTTACCAGATTTTCCAGCGACTTTGCACTTAACATTTTATGGAGAAATCTAGAAAGTTTGATTTTTCCAATTTTTATGATGATAGACACCAACATTTTAAACCATCTGGAAGAAATTCATTGGTTGATCAATTATCACAAAATTTTTACAAAAATGTGAAATTGCTAGCAGATTAGATGTAAGTTTCAAATTTATGTTGTTCTTAGGAATTTTAATTGAGGTTCCAAATCAAATGATAAAATTATGATTGTTTTGGTTCCAGATATGTTCTAGTTCTTATGAAAATTTTCCCACGAATTTATTGTTCCAAATTTTTTGGTTTATCCATCCATATATGCACCTAACTTCTATTATACATTTCAAAGAAAATCCAGACACAACAAAAATTAAAGATACACACCAAGTATAACATTTTATTCCTCCTAACCATTTCTCACAAGATTTTCTTTTAACTACCAACAGTTGGTATGTTACACCGGTGGATATTTTCCTCTCCTAATTCATTTTGCTAATGGCCAAAACGATCAACCAACAACGAATTTAGAATCCTAAGATGAAATTATGTGTGCAGTATTGGCATTGTTCAAAATGCGAGTTCCTTGGATAGATCGTACTGTAGAATTGAACACAAGAACCAAACCTACCAGAGGGGGGTGAATGGTAGGAACACTGAAAACCAAAATTTTTTGTGGAATAAAAGAAACCCTCAAACCTGGATGGAGTGCGCCGTCTTGCCATCAATCTGATCGCCGCTCTCCCGTCGGTCTGACTGCCGCGCCCTTGTTAGTTGAACTATCGGGACCCAGAAAAACACAAACCGAAGATGCTCTTCTGAGTAGATCGACTTTATTGCATCAAGATGTGTTTACAAAGTGTAACTATAACACTCCTCTCTCAACTTTAGTACACAAGTCATGGTTCTATGCTAAACCCTAATTTTTCTATTTAAAAAACATGATACACCTAAAGCCTTAACCCCTCATCTATTTATACCTAAAACCTCCTACACAAAGTAGGAGTAGAACTCCTAATCCTACTAGGACTCAAACTTTCCAATCTTGGACTCTTATCCAAAATAGACTCCTCTTTACATATGTAAACAATTCCTCTTATATTCCATATAGAATCTTGACCTCCACGTGCATTGATCTCTAGCCTTTAGTATTTCGCATGATCTCCCGATCATCCGGACATCAACTTCTCCTAAGTCGACTCCTGATCAATCACCAGGAATACTCCCGAGGCTTCAAGACTCACCTACACATACAAAAACAAAAAACCATATCCGAGTATAAGTTCTTCCCAACTTGACTCACATTAGCATACACGGTTATTTACAAACCTATTTCTATTAAATAAATTAATTGTAAAGTCAATTCTTCATAACAAAATATTAATCATGATAATGATTTTACAATCTCCCCCTTGATAAACACACTGGCAACAACTCCAAAATGCAAATTGGTATTTTTAAAAAATAAAAACCAAAGAAGTGTTAAGAAAAACATAGTTGGCTCAAAAATCACAAAAGCAAAAAGAAAAACTCTCCCCCTTTTTAAAAAAATCCATCAACTTGTCAAGAATCAATCAACTTGTTAAAACTTTCAAACTTTCTAATTCTCCCCTTTTCTAAAATAGCTCCCATTTCTTTAAGCATACATTTTGTATATTTCTCCCCTCTTGACAATGATTTCATCAAGAATTTCAAAAGAGAAAATATAAACCATGAAATATTTTTTCTTTTCCAGGAGCTTTGAAGTGTACCTAAATCAACTCAAGACCATGTATTGCAAGACAAGAGATATAGATTGACCACCTAACAAACAAGCATGAGTTATAGTCCAAACATGAATCTATGACATTACAATTAAGATTAAAACAACACTAAAAATTCATGATTTCAACAATTTATAATGCTATGCTTCCGCTAGTATATAGGTTGAACAAAATACCCTCACACTTAGAAAAGAAGGTTAAAACATTCTTTACTCAAATTTTAATTACTCTTTCAAAAAGAAAAACATACCACTTATAGAGAATTTTCCAATAAATTTGAGTTTTTTCCTCACATTTAACATTGATAGCACGGGTAATAAATCTCTCAATTATTTGGGTATGTTCTTGTCGTGATTACTGTTTTCAAGGATTCGGCACCCATTATTTTTCTCAACACAGATACGTTCTTGTCGTGATTACTATTTCCAAGGATTCAGTATCTATTTTTACCTCTCATAAAGTAAATACAAGCAAATTGACTTTATTTGCACTTGCGACATGTAGAGAGCATTTGAGGAATGAAAAAAACAACAAGTATATATGCAAGCATAAATCATCCAAATTAGCACTAAGTTTAACATTACATATTTATTTAATTCAAGTAAAAAATTATATGTCATGCATCATATCCCTCAAAAGTAATAGTAAAGGCTCATATAAAGACTAGAACACATACAAGCTATACTAGAAATCAATAAACCTCACTTATAATGCTAGCAAGCACAAGAATATACTGAAGGTATAAAACAAAGCTCCACTTTTTTTTTATTTTCAAATTGAGAGCAATGCAATAAATTAAACATGAATGCATCGAAAAGCATAAACACCCCCTCAAATCAACCTCCAATCGATCCCAACGAAAAAACAAAGCAAATCAAGAAGATAACAAACATTTTGAAAAAGACAACTAATTGCCAACGATATCACCAATGTTCTCATGAATTGACACGTATCCACTTGTACTATTATCAAAAAACTACTATCTCCATAACTAGCAAGAAAAAACTAATGAAGAAGTAGATATTATATTGCTAATTTATAAGTAGATCAATGTTACCTTAAAAGCAATGACGTCTCAATCGTTTAACACATATGAGGAGTATACCGTCAAAAGATCTATGCACAAGAAGATGTCGAGGCCTTTTTGTTGGGATTAGAAATAAGAAATTTAGGTATCTAACACTGAGACACATGACTAATAGAACTAGTTGGCAAAGCACATGTATATGCACAAATAGAATCAGTACTTGACTTACTTAAAAACTTACCTTGGGGCTTTACTGAAAACCGATCCGATCGATGCTGGAAAGTCGATCTAACTGTCGCCGGCCGCTGGTCAGATTGCTGATGTGCCTGCAGTCTAACTTCCCATGGCCATCGGTCGGACTGCCCTAGGGCTTGTGGTCTGACCGGGCAACTTGAAGAAAAGCTCGACATTTGCCACCTTAACCTTGCAAGTTCACGTTCTTTGTCGTTTTTCTATTTTCTTGCAAGTCTAAAGCAAAATTGAATCAAATACCCATCTTTACCACAATGAGAACAATTGTACTTCACACATGTTTTTTTCCTTAGAAGAAGAAGAAGCAATTGCACAAGTTATAAAAAGGTTCGACAAAATTCCAACGGATTTAAAAATCGTTTTCTTTGGTTCGGGTTTTGTCAAAATCTCATCGCTTTTAGAAACACTAAGAATACCCGGTGGATGATTAGTAATATAAGCATATGCATCAAAGCCTATTTCTCTATTGTGTGTGCTCACTTTACAAGTATCCAAAATCATATTGAGTTTCTTTTTACCACCGGAAAACCTTTGCAAATAACTTTTTAAATAAGCAACCTCATTTGTTAAAGAAACACAATTTTCACAAGATTTTGTAATCCCTTTTTCTTTGCGACAATTTGAGCAAGAAAGTACTTTGTGAGTTTTCATGTTGTTTTACAAAAACTCAACATGACTAAGAGTATCTTTCAATTTCATTTCATTTAAAAAATACTTTGAGAAAGTTTTAAAACTTGAAACATCCTGGTATTGTTCAATCCTTTTAGCACATGAAAAATTGAACAAAGAATTAGCACCAAAAGTAATTTTATACTTTTTCAAAAGATTCTTTGTCAAAAACAACTCATCTACAACACAAGAATGCAAAGTAAAACCAAGAGCAAAATATGACTCGAGCTTTTTAGTTTTCTCAATTTCAGCTTCCAATATTAGAGAAGTGTTAGTATTTATATTTCTTAAAGTAGTAATTTTAGAATATAATACCTCATAAGATTTGTAATCGTTATCATCAGGAATTAGAAATTTGAATCTTACAATTTCAGCATTTAGAATTTTAACAGTATGATCATGTTTTTAAAGATTTTTAGTACATTTATCAAGTTTATCAGCGAGATCAAAAGCAACATGTTCTAATTGATCATAAGTAAAATTTATCTTGTCATCATCGTTGTCAGATTCATCCTCATTGGAGTTTGACATACTACGAGCAATGAGAGCTAAACTTGTAAAATGCTTATCTTTACCTATGCTCTCGTTGTCGCCTTCGGATTCTTCATCGCTCAACTTAACTTGCTTAAAAGATTCTAGTAATTGGGGTACTAGTTTGCGTTTGTGGTTCTTTCTTTTGTCTTTAAAAGTTGAGCGCTTGTTGTCCTTCTTGTTGTTCTCCTGCTCGTCTTCCTTATTAGATCTCCTGAGCTTAGGACACCTGAAATGAATATGGTTTAGCTCTTTATATTCAAAGCATTGGATTGGGCCTCCTCTTTTTTTTCTTAACATTATTCAAAGCTCGAGAAAAACTTGTTAATAAGCAAAGCCATATTCTTCTCAGAGACTTGCTCGAGTTATTCATCAGACGATGCTTTTAAAGCAGTAAGAGAAAATGACGAAGAAACATCCACAGAAGAACTTGAAGAAGATACCACAACAGTGGATTTAGAATCAATCTTACCAGAAAGAATGTTCATCTCATGTATCTTTAATTTAGTGTAAAGAGAATCCAAGGTTAAACTATTCATATTAACAAATTTTTGAATGATGTAATCTTCATCTCCTAGACAGATATATCAAGACCATTTAAAAGATGTCTAGCAATTTTGGACTATGCATAAGTATTATCGAAAGAATCATCCATAGAACGAAGATTACTAAGAACTTTATTGAAACATGCAAAATAATCAACCAAAGCTTCGCCAGATTTTATCTCAAATTTCATAGTTATTTTTAAACACATCTTTGCGTATTTCCTTGATGTTAGAAAAATCTTGATGAAAATTATATAGGACCTTTCACATCTTGTATGCAGTTTCAAAGTGAGAAACCCGATCAAAATCTGAGCGATAAAGACCACTTAAAATCATATTTCGTGCTTTATAATTGTTTTTAAGTTCAACTTTGTTCCATGCAGTTATAGCCTTAGGAATATCATAAGGATTAGAAACTTTTTGCTAAATATCATAACCCCGAGACATAATAAATGATTACATCTTTTGTTTTTAAAATTAAAAATTAACTCCATAAAAGATATGAGGCTTGGTTGAAAATCTATCAGCCATGGCGAAAACTCAAGATCGGTTAAGATAAAAAAACAAACGTGGCTCTAATACCACTTGTAGGATTGAACACAAGAACCAAGCCCACCAGAAGGGAGTGAATGGTAGGAACACCAAAAAACCAAAATCTTTTGCAGAATGAAAGAAATCCTCAAACCTGGATGAAGTGTGCCACCTTGCCGTTAGTCTGACCACCGCTCTCCCGTCGGTCTGACTGTCACGCCCTTGTTAGTTGAACCGTCGAGACCCAGAAAAACACAAACCGAAGATGTTCTTCAAAGTAGATTGACTTTATTGCATCAAGATGTATTTACAAAGTACAACTACAACACTCCTCTCTCAACTTTAGTACACAAGTCATGGCTCTAAGCTAAACCCTAATTTTTCTGTTCTAAAAAACTTAATACACCTAGAGCCTTAACCACTCATCTATTTATATTTAAAACCTCCTAAACAAAGTAGGATTAGAACTCCTAATCCTACTAGGACTTAAACTTTTCAATCTTAAACTCCTATCCAAAATAGACTCCTCCTTACATACGTAAATAATTCTTCTTGTATGCCATATGAAATCTTTACATCTACGTGTATTGATCTCTAGTCTTTAGTATCCCACGTGATCCCCCGATCATCCGGATATCAACTTCTCCCTAGTCGATTCTCGATCCATCACCGGCAATACTCCCGAAGCCTTAAGACTCACCTACACATGCAAAAACAAAGAAACCATATCTGAGCACAAGTTATTTCTAACTTGACTCACATTAGCATGCACAGTTATTGCCAAACATATTTTTATTAAATAAATCATTTATAAAACCAATTATTTATCATAAAATATTAATTATGATAATGATTTTACAAGTATAATTGTAAAATTCCCTTCACAAATATTAATTTGTTTCAAACAACAGTGTACTTACGGATGTTTTCCTTTTCTTAGCTCCCAAATTTTGAATTCGTATCTTCTGTTCCGAATGTTCTCTAGTTGGATTTCACCATCGGAGAAAACTTAGCAAACAAGTAGCTTCTCGAGAACTTTAAGCCCATTTTCTTTAGGTTCTGCGGAAAGTTCCATATTCAATTGTGAATAAAGGTTTAAATTGCAAAAGCAGCAAAAGTAGATACTAGTATATAGTGGGACAGGTGTACAAAGACATTGCAAAGAAGAACCTTACATGCCTACTGATTGAAAACTACTCCGTGACATGAACCCAAAGAAAATGAAAAGCAATCACTGTACTGGTAAAGTTATTTTCTTTGGACGAACAATTGCTGGCTACGACCGATTCATCTCGCCCTTTGTAACCAAACTATCAATAAAGTTATAATATCAGGGATCAAGCTACCATCCCTTTATATTGCTATAGCACTACTTAACTTTTCAAGTCCTAATTACAAACATGGATCAAGATCTAGTTCTGGATTAGATTGTTCAAACAAGGAGGAGAAAGCAGGAACAACTTTCATAATGATCCAAAGAACAAGATCCGATAGAAAGCAATTCATTTAGAAGTTATTTTATTTTTTTTCTTCCTTTTCTTCTTTTTTTGGGCCTGATTGCCGGGTTGGCATGTCACAGTCGGGACACCTTGCGTTGTTGGAGAGGTTAGTTGTGTCCAAACGATTGGACCTCACAAACTTGAATATGGATCATAATGTCTACACTGTTATAATCAAGAAGAAAATTTGGTGCATGGCTATTATCTTGCATCTAATTAATTCTTTGTTGTAAAATGTCAATATATATGTTTGTGAATTGTAGTATGTTTCTTTTCCTTCTAGCATCTGTAATGTAAAATCAAACGATTGATGAAGGCATGTTGTTTAGGCTTAGAACATATTCAAATTTCCCGTGTGAATTTTATGGAGAAAAATTTGCTACAAGACACCCAAAATTCGTGTAATTAGCTAGAGAACACTGCAAAATCGTGTCACTATTATGGGACACCAAAAAATCATATAATTTGCTGGAAGACATTGGAGTCCGGACAAAAAGGGGAGAGAGAAATTCAAGAAAGACCAGCATGCCCTTTGTTTTTGATACACAAACCCTGAACAACAAACAAAAAATGTAACAAATCCGCACAGCCACACGCCACCGCGGTGTAAGACAGCCACCACCGCCGCGATGCGAGCGACTCAGAGGAGAAGACGGGGGCGAAATCCGCCACAATGGCGACGCGCGGGGCTGCAATAGAGGTCACCGCCTCGCCCTCGCCCTTGTCCCCGACACTGCCCCCTTCCAAGCCACCGCTCCGCCTCAACCAAGCCATACTCCTCCTCCACACCACCAAGCCGACCACATATGCTGCCACTGGTGCACCCTCGCCATTGCCACCTAGTGTCGACTGGCTCATCTCCTTCCTCTCATTCCTCATCCTCCGCCGCAAGCGGCCAAAGAAGCCGAGCCCTCACACTGCGGCAGCAGCACTACGGAGAAGGAGGCGGAGGCGGAGCGGCAGCTGGTAGGGTGCATGGTGTCGCTGTTCCGGTCATGCCGTGGCACGACGGCGCGCGGGAGTGGTTGTCGCGGATGTTCCCGCGCTACGACCACTACTGCTGACCAAACTAGTCGAGCGGCAAGGAGGCTGGCTCTGTGCTCTAGGACCGCCACCCCATCGACCACCTCGACTTCTGCTGCTACTATCACAACATGGCCTACAACACCCACGATCAGGCCCAGCTTCTCCGCACCGACCTCGCCTTTCTCTGCTGCCTCCAGAAAAGCCGCCAGACCCCCGCCTGCGACGGCATCGCCGTCGCTGCCATCTATCGCTCCATGTGCATCTTCGGCGAGCGAACTGGGGAAGTCTAGATAGGGAAGCCACGCGTGCGCGCACACCTGTCCCCGCCTTGCACCTTGGGCGGCATCCATCCCACAGTCCATGAGTTTTTTTTGTCACCGGGGGACACTAGGGGACAAACTGGTCTTTCTTAAATTTCTCTCTCCCCTTTTTGTCCAAAAATTATAAATTAATCACTTCAATATCCTCTAGCAAATTACACGATTTTTGTGGTATCCCATAGTAGTGACACGGTTTTATAGTATTCTCTAACCAATTACACAAATTTTAAGTGTCCTGTAGTAAAATTTGCTATTTTATAATAATTAAGAATTGCGCTATATTTGCAAGAAAAGACTTACAAATCTATGGTATAAAAAAACAAATAAATGAATATGTTTTTTTTGGGCTACCAGCTTAGGATATGTACTTTTAAAAATAAATGGGGTTTCCCGTTGTTGAAGAGGCAATATGAGGTAGTAGTACACACTTCCTAGCTACTATACTAGTTTTAACTTTGTGGTACTTCTTGACAAGCTAATTAATGCTAGCTATAATATGTACCAGAGGTACCTTGTCAATGACTGCAAACCTGACAAGATTAGCTTCTAGTAATGATTACCAAAAATAAAGACTAAGACAGGATTTGTTTTCGCGTTTTCTTTAGAATATTAAAACGGATTATTTACTTTACGTCTTTTAAAAATATAATTTTTTTTTAAAAATTTCTACTGTATTAATTAGACTATCTATTCTAAATTATTTATAAAATTTATATTTTAAAACATTAATTTCTACTTTATTTTTTTATTTTTGTGAGGAGCTACCAAATACTTCCTGTAATTTGTAAGTTTCAGTTTCCATTATGCATCAACACTCAAATAGGGACCGCTGATAATAATTTGAAACAGGAAAGAACGCAAAATCGACTGAGTGCATTTCGACGACCAAAAAAACGAATGAAAAAAATGTCATCTAAAACGACACAAAAAAATTATGAAATCAAAATAATTCAGCTAGTGCATGGACCGACCGGCCTATGAATGAAGGCATGGGCCATCCAGGCACCAGCAAGATATTATGTTTTTCCCAACTCACCCATTAAATTTGAAAGCTCAGTGGTTCTCCCAATCGTTTAGTGTATCCTTCAAGCATCAATACGAGCTTACCTACAAAATAAGAAGAAAAACCTGGCATCCATCCTAACCATACAAAATCAGCCAGCCAGTGATCGAGTGCCACCCACACCATGGGTCGTGGGTGAAACTTAATTTCTCTCTCTATATAAATGACCCTTTGCCAGCTTCCCTCACAATCCTGCACCCACGAGCTAGCTAGCACTCGGCCTTTCATTCCAAACAGCAAATAGTAATTAGCCTAGGTTCTTCTAGCTTGTTGTTATTGGGAGCAAGATCAGTAGGCTAGTGCAGTAACAGAGACCAGCCATGGGCGTCTTCGACAGCCTCTCCGATATGTGCAGCTTGACAGAGACCAAGGAGGCCCTCAAGCTCAGGAAGAAGCGGCCACTGCAGGTGAGATAGGTTTGTGTAATATCGATCGATTTATAGCTAGGTACATGCATAGAGATTAATTTGTGAGGCTTTTGGCCTGAATTAGTTTGGTGATGTGTTGTTGGTTGCTTGCTTGTAGACGGTGAATATCAAGGTGAAGATGGACTGCGAGGGGTGCGAGAGGAGGGTGAAGAACGCGGTGAAGTCGATGAGAGGGGTGACGAGCGTGGCGGTGAACCCGAAGCAGAGCCGGTGCACGGTGACGGGTTACGTGGAGGCGAGCAAGGTATTGGAGCGGGTGAAGAGCACCGGCAAGGCGGCGGAGATGTGGCCGTACGTCCCATACACCATGACCACCTACCCTTACGTCGGCGGCGCCTACGACAAGAAGGCCCCCGCCGGCTTCGTCCGCGGCGCCCCGCAGGCCATGGCCGACCCCTCCGCCCCCGAGGTCCGCTACATGACCATGTTCAGCGACGAGAACGTCAACTCCTGCTCCGTCATGTAATCTCTCTCTCTCTCTCTCTCTCTCTATATATATATATATATATATATATATATATAAACTCCGGTGACTACTCCGGCGGGCCGGCGATATGCATGCTTTGCTTATTGCGTTAAGCATGAGGTGTCTACTGTGTATACTATGTCTATGTTATGTGGTAGGTACGTGCTTTGTTTTGGATTATTATTACTAGTAAAGGGTTCCAGAAAGGACTGAAAGCTAGAGCTAGTAGCTACGTGTTCTGGATTGTGATTACGTGTACAAACTGGAAACGACACGTCTGTTTTTGATTGATTGTTTTCGGGAGTAGAGGAAGTGGGGACGGAGTTAATCAATCAATTGTTTGGTTGAACCGCTCGCTCTCTGCGATATGAATATAAATCGATGTCGTTCTCTTGTTCTGTGGCGTTCTACTTACCTAATCACATCGTTTATTAATTGCCTCCTTTGGAACGGTAATATTAAGGGTGCGTTCTAAAGCGTTTAAAATAACTTATCTTATTTCAGCACTCAAAATAAGATAAGTTAATAACGTATGATTAATTAAATATTAATTATTTTAAACTTTTAAAATGGGTTAATATGATTTTTTAGAAACTTTTATATAGAAAATTTTTGTAAAAAACACTTACAGAAAATAAAGGAGAAGCTAAGTGCATAAGTAGTTTAGAACGCAGTCTTAGTATCTTTTTGAGCTAGGGAAAATATATAATGGCCTCTGTTCTAAAATAATTGTTGCATCAAGATCACTATCTAACTTCGGTACCTGTAAACTGCAAAAGATTGTTGAAAGAACGAGGCAGGAGCAATATGCCTCGAGAGAGAATTGAGTGTTCTTATTTTGCATTGCCCTGGTTCGAGGGTAATATCCACAATTGTCCAGCAGCAAGGCTATAAAGGTTCAGCTATGCCAATAAACAGCAGGCTAGAAAATCGGAACACACAGCCTCGAAAAAAAAAATCAAAGTACTGTAAACCAACTGGCTCATCGCCCCATATCTAGCTGCCACCGCATCATTAATTTATTTCTAACCAAACGAGATAGGCAATTTGAAAGAGAACGGATCATCAATAATTCAAGGGGAATACATCCTCTTTATTAGGCCATCAGTGTACACCCAAAATCGACCCAGCCACCGAAGCATACGAACCGAGGGCGGAGAATCATGTCGTTAGTCTTTTGGTGTCAAACATAACAAATTGTGAATGCATGGTATCTATATTCCATTCACAATATTCTGTGGTTAAATGAGAAGGGCAAATATTGTACCCTATTTTCTGACTCACTACCTTTTGGAAGAATTAATTAAAAGTTCTCCAAAAACAAGAGCAAAGTAGCCAACAAATCCAGGGCATTGACAAATCATAACATTTCCTACCCGAGCAAAAAAACAAAAAACGCTTCGGGTGTTTCATGCTTTGTTAGTTCATCAATCATCTATGTCGTCCATATATGGGTCCCATGTGATTATTGCCATCGAATGCTGGTTGGGTCATCATGTAGATTTCGTTCCTCCTGCTGGACACTACACTGTACTAGCCCGATCCTTTTTAATTCGCATCATACGACGACACAATGAACATTTGTCATGACTAAACGTTAATTAGAAGTCGCACAAAAAGGTTTAACGATAAAGACGTACGGCCACTCATACTATTCGATCTATTGATTTGTTGATTTCATGTCAACTATAAAAGGAAGAATTGTGTCGTCATATGACAATTAATTATACATGCTTTGAACTGTAGCACAACAAGCAAAAAGAAGAAGAAAGTATATATCCGACAAGGAAAATGCATAAAAAACAGATCGAGGGCATTCCTATCACACTGATATGTATCATTAGACACAATACAGAAAACATTTCGATCAAATGTTCCTTATAAATGTTGTCTATATAATATATGTGATGCACTTCCCCTCAAAAATAAAATAAAATAAACACACTCGTCATATGTGTGTTCTTATAGGACCATATAATTGCACTCCATTCGGTCATAAATATTTGATATCTATGACTAATTTGGTCAAACTTTTACAACTTTGATAATCGAAAGTTTGTCAAATGCTTAATTTAAAAAGAATATATATATATGTATGTTTTGAAAAGTACAATCATAATATCACTTTTTAGAATTTATGAACCTATTATAATACAAATTTGATGGTCAAAATTTTGAATGAATTTTTATGACTGGAGTTATATACATATACATATAATAGTCATTGAGGCGAAACTTGAGCACCTGATCATTCAACAGACAAGCAATGTAAATACAACATTTTTCAGCGTTGGCTAGATATGTGGTTTGAGATTTTGACATCCCAGTTGTACTAAACTTCAAAGTTAAGATGAAATACAGCTTGTCCTTGTTGGTCGAGCAGGATGGAAAGGCTCCTAAATTAGGGCCACTACCAGATGGTGTCGGCCAAAAAGGGGCTACAAAGTACTACGGCATCTAAGTGAATTTCAGGAATACAAGTAGTTGTGTCTTGTGTGCTAGCCTGTCCAATAATTAGTTAAATCGTGCTAGCCTACCCCAACTGAGTCATAACAATAATAGGGGAAACATTTTCAGTTATGAAAAAAGATCGAAGGGGTGGAATTACTTAAAGTTGCGCTAAGTAGCATGTAGCGCGGTACTTAGGATAAGTAGCATGCCGCACAATACGGCCATCATCCCCACTTTTCTAGTTTTTGAGTTACCCCAAACGAACCTCTCACCATTTATGTAGATAAATAATTTACCTTTGATATTTGATGTGAGTAGTTGTACGCGACGCATAATTATCGGGAGTAAACTATTTACTCTCTACAACATTCCAACATCAGACTGTTGTAAAAAAATCTTTTGCCTAGAGTAAACAAAAAAATCGAGTCCGAGATTAATCGAGATCATCACCGTGTTAACTTGGTGTAAGCATATCATATCACTATATACACACGGAAGTATCGGTTGTTTATAGGGATAAAACAATTTACCCGAACTTGAATCCAAGAGGTGAATGTCATATGCGTGGTACTCTATATACGGGAGAGTAAATGTATTATCCAATGAATATTTTGGCTTGAGTAAACAAAATAGTCAAGTCTAAGATTCTTTATTTTGTGGTAAAAAAATCATCTCTGGTATTGGCCATACACAATCTTATGTGTACGGTGTAAAACAATTTACCCGGTCCATCTTGGAATTAGCATGTTGTGTTAGTAAATATTTTACTTTGATGTAAGTAGATTGTATGACCATATACACATGGGAGTATCAGGTGTATATAAACAATTTACCCGATTCCGAATCCGATAGCTGATCCATAGTAAATCTTTTACTCTATATATAGCAGAGTAATGTATTATCCAATGATGGGCGGCTCGATTCTAGGCGTAGTAAAAGAATTATTGTGGTACCATATTTCATGACCCGTGCTATTAGATTGCTGCCGTCGTCAGCCGAACTGCACGCGTTGTAACTAACCCAAAAAGAATCGGTGTTCCAACGTATAAAGAGGAGAAGGCCATGCCGTGGTTACGGTGTTCGTCTGAAGACAAAACCACCGAACGCATTAGGAGAGGTGAGTGCCAATTTGGGGAGACATGATTAGCTGGATCGTTTTACTTCGACGGCAGTGTTACGGAGCGAGGCCTCCTGGATCATTAGCAAATAATTGATGGAATAATCCGGTGAGGTGTTGGGAAGAGGGGGAATCATCAGGGTCGGGCGTCAACCTTCAATGCGAACCAACACCTCCAAGATTTGTGGAGGCAGTCTCTAGGGATGATTTCACACGGCTGCCGGCTCTGCACGAGGAGGAGATGTCAACCCCACGGCATTCGATGGTGTACACACATGTGAGTAGTTCCTTGCTGTCAATCTTTTTGTCAAATATTTACCTACGTCAATGATGGTGCATGAAATAAATAGTTTACTCCCTACAATTATTTTGTGCATGATTTCCTTCTGTCAATCTTTAGTTACCATAATCACATTATACTTAATAAAAATCCTTTGCCAATTACAATGCAGTGGTGTACCAATAGATGATTTCACACGGCCGCCGGCTCTGCACGAGGAGGAGATGTCAACCCCATGGCATTCGAATGTGTACACATATGTGAGTAGTCCCTTGCTATCAATCCTTTTGTCAAATATTTACCTGCGTCTATGACAGTGCATGAAATAAATAGTTTACTCCCTACAATTATTTTGTGCACGATTTCCTTCTGTCAATCTTTAGTTACCATAATCACATTATACTTAATAAAATCCTTTGTCAAATACAGTGCAGTGGTGTACCAATAGATGATTTCACACGGCCGCCGGCTTTGCACGAGTAGGAGATGTCAACCCCACAGCATTCAAATGTGTACACACATGTGAGTAGTCCCTCACTGTCAATCCTTGTGTCAAATATTTACCTGCATCGATGATGGTGCATGAAATAAAAAGTTTACTCCCTACAATTATTTTGTGCATGATTTCTTTCTATCAATCTTTAGTTACCATAATCACATAATACTTAATAAAATCCATTGCCAATTACAGTGCAGTGGTGTACCAACAGAAATGGTACCCATGAAAGGGATGGTATTCAGTAAGTATGAAGGTGTGTACAAATTCTATGAAAAATATGCATACCCTGCTGGTTTTGACATCAGGAAGAGTAGATCAAAAAAGACTCTTAGTGTACAAGAGAAGAAAAACACAAGTACAAAGGAGATGAGGTTGACCGAAAGCGCAACCGGACAACAAAGAAGACATGGTGCAGAGCATATATTAAAGTCAAAAACATTGTGCAGGATGGCAAAGTGTAACACCCAAAAATTCACCACCGAAATTCTGAACATTCATGTATATAAAATCTCTGTCCAGGAAAGTCAGGGTACACAATTCCAAGTTGCCATAAAGAGTGCATCTTACAAACAAAGTAAAATTATATTACATAAATGCAGTGGTAAAGATAAACAAAGCCTATATATAGCTTGCCAAGCGGGGGCTTCCAATCCACAGGCATCTTGATGGCGGAGCCAGCCTAGTTCTCCAGTTGATCATCATCAGACGCGTACTCCACCACTCAGAGGGGAAAAAGGAGCAAGGCTAAGTACCACCCACAGTACTCAACAAATCACACCCACAAATATGTATAATGCACAGGAGGCAAGGATAGGCTAGGGGTTTGTTTGCATAAAAGCAGCTATAAACAGTAGTAGTTCGCAAACAGTAAAAGATTGATTAATTGAACAATGTGAATCCTTCACTAATTAATGTTACACCACATTAACCAGGCCCAACCATCCATAAGAGCTATACCAGTTCCATTAAGTCATTTTAATTAAGTAAAGGTGAGACTAATCACGGTGAGTCTTGACCAACATGCCCATAACCGCGGATGCGGCTATTCGAATAGATTTAACTCTAATCAGAGGTGTACAACTGTACCCATAAGACACAGCCCCACACACGTTCCCATGTGCCGGCGTGTCACCACGACACCCCGTGAGAAACTGTGATAGGACCGTTCACGCAATCTCTCTCTAACCATCCACACCACGCTGAGGTTGCACCTGCCGCCAGGACACCCCACATCAGCCAGGCTACCCCACTTGCGCCACAATGGATTCGGAAGCCAATCAACCCTACCCCGGGCCGACCCAACTCCATCACGCCCATCCTCACCATCAGTGCCTAGGAGAGGGAGAAGAGACGTTACAAGCCCAGCCATTGCCCATGCTGGCTTGTGGAAAGTACGAGTAATTGCCCAAGGGATTCCCGCGAACCGGTCCTTAATTGCCATGGGTGCGACCAGCAAAACCATGCACCTATAGCCCACCATTTAGGTCAAATTTTAGTAATTTAACATTACCATATCCAAGGTTCTATTTTCCGACATTGAGTCGAACCAAAAAGTAAACGATAATATTTAATTCCCAGATGAACTAAGTTGCTAACCATGGCTAAGCATCCCAAGAATAGTATTCTAATAATGTTGTTACCCAGGTGACGAGGAACAAGGTTTAGATACTAAGGCATAGTCTTATCAATGTAAAGGTTGTAATCCCTCCACATGAAATAATGAAATTATGCAGTTTATTTAAATAAACAAAGCATTTTAGCGAAAAATGGGTACAAAATGATCAAGATTACAGTGCGACTTGCCTTGCTCCGGCTCGATGTACTCGGCTATAATCTCGTAGTACACGAAAGAGTCACCGGTGTCGGATTCTATAACAGCCAATGCACAAACAATTAAAAACAATATATGTGGACAGTCCAACATGAGCTGAAAATATTTTTAATAAATTCTTGGCATTTTTCTAGATTTAATGAAATTTGAATGGAATTAATTAGAGTTCGTATGAATTAGTTATGAATTTTTAAAGTTTCTCTATTATTTCCAATGTTAAATTAACTATTAAACGATTTATTGCGCAATTAAATGGATTATTGTGTCACTGACCCCGGGAGCAGGTGCCGACAGGTGGGCTCCATTGGTCAGCGGCGCAGGGAGGACGGCGCACGGTGGACCGAGTCCACCGCGGCCTAGCGGGAGGTGGCCACATGGCAGCCACGGCGAGCCGACGGGCCGACGCGGCGCCAACTTGGCGGGGAAGCGGCGCCATGGGGCACCACGCAGCCGTCCGGATCTGCCCTGAGCAGATCGGACGGCCCGGACAAAAAGGGGGCTCGCCCCCGCCAGCACGGCCGCACCGCGGCGGGGCGAGCGGCCCGATGGTCGCCGCCGGCAACCATCCGGCCCCCGGAGGACGGCGGCGAGCCGCAGGATGAAGTGAGGAAGATGAGGGAGGGCTCACTGAGGAGTTGCGGCGGCCGGAAAGCGGTGAACGGCAGCGAATGGAGACGATAGGCAGCGGTCGAGGTACGAGACGACGGCAAAGTCAACATTCTGGCGAGGATTTTTGACGACGGAGGCATGGACGAGGTTGAGGGGGTCCTGGCGAAGACATAGGGAGGATTTAGAGCTGAAATGGACGAAGAGATCAACGGGAAAACGCGGCCACAAGCCGACGGAACGGCTTACCGAGGAGGACGACGGCAAGCTTGGGTGTCCGACGGCGTAAAGGCTCCCAAATGCGGCGGCCTTGCGTCTCACGAGTACGGCAGAGCTGGCGGTGGCGAGCACGTGGTCTGGCGATGGCTATAGCGGCGGCGGCAGACGACAGGAGACGGCGGAGCACGGCGACGGCTCTGGATCACACGGCGCAGGGTGCTAGGGAGCTCAGGAGGCGTCGGTGTTTGAAGGAAAAGGAAGAGGAGAGGACGGCGAAGGTTTTTATGCGCTCGAGCGGGAGAGATCGTGGCCAAAACGGCCCAATTGCTCACTGGATTGAGGGCAGCAGCGGCGGTGTCGTGCACCTGATTCTCGTGCGAGAGGGAGCAACGGTGCTGGAGATCGTGGGGGAGTGGGCGTGGACCAAGTCCGCCATCGTTTGAACCGAGGACGGACGCGTGGGGAGCCGAGGCGGGGCGCCGATCGGACGGCGGAGGGGAAATTTTCCCCTTCGCCCGATCTGGACGGAGGAGGACAAAGAAGCTGACAGGCAGGTCCAGCTTGTCGGCGGGGAGGCGCGCAGGTAAGCGAGCGAGGCGGGGTCTGATGGGCGGGCCCCATGGCGTAGCGAGAGAGGGAACCGGGCGGCGGCCGATAGGTGGGCCCGAGGGAGAGGCGCGGCATGTGCGGGCCACACGGGCAGGCCGGGAGCAGTATTGGGCCGGTGGCCTAGCGGGAGGAAAAAAAGAAGAAAATGGAAAAAGGGAAGAAAATAAAGAAAAAAAGGTTTTTCCAGTGAAATTTAATTCCGCTAAAGGTTTTTTGATTTATTAAAAATAGTTCCTGTGCTCTGAAAATTTCAATAAAAATCCTGTTAATACGTTTTGGCAAGAGGAATATAAAAAAATATTCCCAGCCACAGTAATTTATTATTTTGCATTTTTCATATTTAATTAATTCATTTAGCCCTTTAATTTATTTTCTAGGCACATTTTCTCAGGTATTATTTTTGTGTGGCTAATTTTAGGGTGTGACACAAAGTCACATCTGCTATTTTGGATGTTGTTGTTCTTGAGCACAACCACCGACTGACACCATCCCCTAGTGCGGTGAAGCAAATGCGATCACATGGGAACATGGATGAGACAATGATGGAGTTCATAGATACCATGCAAGAGAACCGTGTCGCACAGAGCAACATTGTAGGTATGCTAGCTCACTTGCATGGTTAAGAAAACATACTGCTCACATCGCGGGATCTAGAGAACAGGTAAATCGCACGTTAGCAAGTTGTTAATAATGTTGATTACTGCATTATCGAGTATATTCTACTAGTAGTAAGTATATTCTTGTAAGATTGATTGTTATTCTAGTAAGCTGGTGTTCTTATGCACATGAACAGGAAGGTCGCTAACGTGTGTGCTGAGAACGCGGACGATATCAACAAGCTATTGGCGTTCTTCAATGAGTGCAAGAAGAATAACAATCAATTTTACTGGGATGCACAATTGGATGAGCAAGGCGTCCTGAAAAATCTATTCTGGAGCCATGCAAGCTCTCAAGCAGATCATGCAGATTTTGGTGATGTGGTAACATTCGACACCACTTATAAGACTAACATCTATGAGATGTCATTGGCTATGTTTATAGGGTCAAACCACCATCTACAGAGCACACTATTTGGATGTGCGTTGCTCAGGGACGAAAAAATTGAATCATTTCAGAACATGCATGGAAGATTGGCCCTCACCGCGATGCATTCTCACAGGTAGTTCTATTTGCTACTGAGATGTTTATGAACCATATTTGAATTGGTAGAAAACAATATAAATTACCTTGTGATGAATGCTAACTGTGAAAGACCCGGACGCTGCAATGGCAACCGCCATCTCTCGCGTTTTCCCTAACATCATACACAGGCTATGCAAATGGCACATCCTCCACAAGCATGCTGATGCTCTGAATATTCTCTACATGTGCGACAAGGACCTAGAAGATGATTTGATGTTGTGTATAGACCAGACATACACACCAATTGAGTTTGAACTTGCTTGGGCAGAGTTCATTGCCAAATATGACATGCATGATATTGGAACGATGAATTGCCTTTATGAGATAAAAAAGCATTGGGTCCCTGCATTTTTTAGGAAAGACTACTATGGGCGGATGACATCAACCCAAAGGAACTAGAGCATGAACAAACTCGTCAAGCGTAAGTTTGTGGACCATCAAACTACACTTCATAGGTTTGCACACAGGATGCTCAATGTCCTTATCTCAAAGAAAGAGAAAGAGGCGATGGAGGATAGAGGATGTACTGTAAGAATATTTTCTTAACCTCCCATGTTTTTTGTCTGAATGTGCTATTTTCAAATCTGATCCACGCTCTGTGCAGGCCAAGACCGTTACTAAAACTCGTTGCCATTTGAAGTACAGTTGTCAAGAGTGTACACTAGGGTTGTATTCAAGAAATTTGAGAGCACATTGGGTGGTAGCACGGCTCTCAGGATTGAGGCTGACAAAGGAAATCAAAAAAGATGGATTGTGTCACACACAAAGCAGTCACAAAAGAATAAATAGTGCCAACGTCAGTTTAAGGTCCTGGCAAGTGTGGAGGAAGGTCGTTATGAATGTGAATGCATGCTGTGGGAACATACAGGTTGGGTCTGTGATTTTTTTCCATCCTTCTGGCCTTAAAATTCACTTCTATACAACTGGATGTACACTAATAATTTGCTCAAGTTTTGTTTTCTTTGTGGCAGGACTTTTCTGCCCACACTTACTAAGGGCATTTGTTCACGTATAAGTAGAGACCATCCCTGCCAGGTATGTGCTCCACAGATACACGAGGAAGGAAAAAAGCGACATGACATTTGATATGAGGGACCGTAAGACTGTAGGTCCTGATGGTGTGCAGGAGAGTTATAGAACCAATATGTTGATGGTTGAGGTAATTTCTGTTGCAAAGGAATGAAGCAAGTCAAAAGTTGCATTTGACTGAGCAATTAAGGTTCTAAAGGGTCTGAGAAAACAAGTGAAGGAGATACCAGGCGATACCACAACGACTGGTGACAACCAAAATTCATCGATGAAAGAAGGGGATGATGTAGTTATCCTTGGTAGGAAGATAAGCCGAGCTGCACCATCGAAATCAAAGAGAAAGGGTAGTGCACTGAGCCTCACGAGAAGGTGGTATTGGGCGTGAAAGGGAAGAAAGTGTACAATCGCGAATGTGGATAGTGTGGAGAGAAAGATAGCCATTACAGCACTACCTGTACCAAAAATCCAAATAACTTTGATAAGTTGCAAAAAGTATTAAACCGGGGGAAAGCTAAGAGAGGTTGACCACAGGGCAGTGGGAAAAGAGCAGTACCCAGCTCAAGAGCGTAAGGAGAAGCCTTGTCGATGAATGGGATGAAGAAATGAACGCAACCTCAGATGCTACTGGATTTGGTGAAGAATGACTAACTATGTACATAGAATTGTACATGCTATATAGTGTGTAAATTGTTAACTGAATTATACAAGATGCATACATCTTGTTTGTGACCAAGTGTACATGTATCGTGCTGTATGGATGATATCAAGATTTCATGTTGAACTGTCATTCACATATTATATTCCCCTGTCATGAAGTTGATTGAGTGTAGAAATTCTATTTTGTTGAAAACCGTGTAATTATTTGATGCATAGTTGGTTCAATGTGACAGGTCAAAAATTATTATTCTTAGAATAATCAAACGTTCAGTGAATAGAGTAAATAAATTACTAATTCTCAGGCAATAGATAATAGAAAATATAAAACAATGACAAAACCCCCATGGTATCATAGCAAACACATAATTAACAAGGTGAAATAAATTGCTGGTTCCATTAGCGGAATGGAGTAAATAAATTAGTTTGTCCTTGCATGCAGATCAAATGCATGGTATTGTGGGGTGCAAAACAAATATCAAGGTCCAAGTTGAGCCGATTATGCGGGTGGTGTAATTTAGGACTGCTAAAAAAGGGGTATGACCAGATCTGCATCTTGTTGCGCAGCAGTTAGCTTCACATTCTCACTATAAATAATGGAGATCACCCACCCCTTGTAAGATAAAAATCCAATCCACACAAAAAAACATGCCCAAGGAAGAGGTGTCCGAAAATGTCCGAGGTGCATTGCTCTCCAATTGTCCAAGCGTCACCACATTCGCCGGCTACACCACCAAACCGTGGGTTGACAAAAGCCCCTGAGTCACCTCCATCTGTAACATCGAAGCTACAACGCGGGTCTATACACACGTCTCCTCCATTGATCAAAGGGAGGTGGCTCCCCGCATCTCTTAGAAGAGAGTTATCCATGCTACTCCCCAGGTCCATCTCCACCAAGTTCGGAGGGTGAGGTGAGTGAAGAGGAATTAGTCACGCGTGGATTTTATTCCACCGAGGAAACACCACTGTTACCTGACAGTATTGAAGATAAAAGGGAGAACAATGGCGAAGTAAATACAATGAATGAAGGTGGAGTTGGGTGCAAGTGTATTGATGGAGGCAACAGGCAAGATCGTGGGGCATTTTGATTTTGGCTCTGCATAGACACTAGGTATGATCAGATAAATTATCCATTTCACGTACCGATTGAAATGTATTTGCAGAGATGCGTATGATGAAGCACTATTATCGGATAAATATCAGTCATAAATTCTTTACGGCCTGTTTTTTATCCTCAGACGTCCCATCTGTACACCGCTGCCCATCTCAAAAATGGTATGGCACACGTAACTCGGAGTAAAAATCTTTTATTAGCCTCTCGTAGTAAATATTTACCCTAACACGGCCCATCTAAATTCTGGCTTGCGATGACACCCCCAACCACCCGTCGCATTGTTCTTTGATAATAAAAATTTTAGGCGGTTCATCATACCAACACTGTGTTGTATTAGCAACTCTTTAATCTTGATAAGAGCACTCTTAGAAAAAATCTTTTATCGCGAGTTATAGTAAATTATTTACCCTCATACGGCCCATCTGATTCCAACTTGCGATGACACCCTCACCCACTAGTCCCATTGTTCTCTAGTAGTAAATATTTTACCTGGTTCATCCTACTAACAAAGGGAATGTATTAACAATCTTTAACCTTGATAGTAGAAAACTCGGAGTAAATTCTTTCTCTTATCGTTGCAGTAAATAATTTACCCTCATTTGGCCTATCTGATTCCGACTTGTGTTGACACCCCCCACCCTAAAGTTGCATTGTTCGACGGTAGTAAAAATTTTACCTGGTTTTCTGTCACGCCCAGAAATTCACCAGAATTTCCAAAGCTAATTTGTGCAATAAATCCTCGTCCAGGAATCAGCCAAGGTATACAAATTGACAATTTGATAAACATAACCAAAACGAAATAACGATAAATACTTACAACAGAGGCACTTAGTCCTCACACAGAAGAAAACAGCAGCGGAACGGCAACTAGCGTAGCTTCAGCTCCAAGCCACAGGCAGCTCAACTGAGGTATAAGCCAAACACCATCTTCTCCTCCACGCAAAGCTTCACTCTAAAGATTGCAATAATGCAAGACTGAGTACCACCTACCGTACTCAACAAGCCACACTAGGGAATGCAATGTAATGCAACAGGATACCAAAGGAAAGGCATAATATGGCTTATTTGCATAAAACAACATTTAAAACATTTGCATTCAAAATCATTAAAAACATTATAGTTTAATTAATATCAGTATTGAATCAACCACTGAACAGCGCTCCAACGCAGTTCAGGCCCAAACCAAAACTTCTCCAAACAGGAGCTATCCATATTCCATTATTTATTTTCATTAATGAGTAGTGTGGGACTAATCACAGAAACATTGCTAGGCCGCTCATTAACCGCGAGCACGGCTATTCGAATAGTTTTACTCTGGCCAGAGATGTACCAATTTACCCACAAGACACAATCTCAACATCATGTCAGCCATGCGTCGCGATACTCGAAAGTACCCGAACAGAGATTGTGATAGAACCCTCTATGTAACCCGCACAACAAGGAAGCCACTCGCTGGACCACCAGTTTCCGGCCAGAACTGATCGGGTTCTAAGTCTGGGAAACGATCCAACGCCCAAGACATGGACTTATTGACGCAGCCATGGTGGTCTTATTGACACAGCCACAACACACCATGGTGGACCCCGGTTGAACGTACTACACATTGGATCCTACCATTACCCATGCTGGCTTGTGGTTAGCATGAGTATTGCTTCGCAATAGGTAATCCGCGAACCGGTCCTTAACTGTCATGAGCACCGCTAGCAACATTCCAACCTGGTGCTCACAACCCACCATCAATCAAGTTTTAGTTGACATAATTACTTAATCAACCACGACTCACGGTCATGAAAATATAGCCATTAATCCATAATTAGTCATAAATGAGTCATTAATTACCCACATAAAATGACACTATAGTTTCTAGGCATGGCTAAGCAAAATCCTAAATAATCTAGCCAGATAAATAATTAAACATCTAGCTAGTCAATATTATTACCCGGGGTATCAAGGTACAGATATCAACATCAAAATGGCCATAATTATCAATGGATATTGGATAATAAGTAAATACCCACAATAATGTCATTCGAAAACATTTCATGCAATAACTTTAAAATAAAATAGGTTTCACAACTGGGATCAACATGCTCAAGGAGATTGTCGTGTGACTTGCCTTGCGATCGCAAAAGTTTTCAAATACTCTTCCGAACTCTTCCGCAGACTCCGCGATCTTCCGAAACGGCAATATACGCGACTACACGCAAAACGATAACAAACCCTAAGAAACTCCAAATAAACAATACATAAAAATGCATAAACAAGTGAATTATGATTTTAGATAATTTAGGAAGAATAACGGGTCGATTCGGACTTCAAATGGAAAAGATATGGCTTTTGGAAGATTGAATCCATAATGAATCCGAAAAGAATTGGAAAAGAATATTCTCAAGAATATTCTCTGAATTTTCGATTAGAATAATTATTTTAGATAAATGCTGACATGTGGGGTCCATGGTCAGTGACCAGGCATACGGTGGACTTGCTTCATGGATTTAGGAATAGGAGGGGCCGATGGAATGCTGAGGTGGATAGGGCTGACATGGTACTGGATTGCGACATATGGATCCAACCTGACGGCTGGGATCGGCTTAGAATTTTATGTGGATTGGATGGCCCGAATTAGGTCTCAAAGGTTAGACGACCGGGATGGCTTGAAGATATATTCGCTGGGGTCCATGCAGCAGTGGCACGCCGTGGAGCCAATCGAGCTCGGCCGTCCAAGGCGCAGCACGGGAGACACGCCGGCAACGGCCGGGGGGTTCGACAATGACGGCGATTGATAGTGCCACGACGGCGATGCGTTGGCGAGCCGAGACCGACGAGAGATGGGGCAATGCAATGGTGTCATCGGCCTGGAGTGGAGAGGAGGGGATGCGGCGTGCAAGTCCGGCAAGCAGGTTCGCCGGCGGCAGGCAAGACGACGACGGCTCGGGACGGCGGAATTCGACAACTAGACGACAGCGGTGCAAGGGAACAGGGGTGGCGACCTAGGGCAGGGCACAACGGGCGGCAGCGCCGGGGAGGAGACGACGATGGCGGAACCGACGGCGACGACAACGACGAACACGGGAAAAGACGAGGCGCCGGTGTAGATGACGACGGCGATGACTGTCTGGCAACGGCGGCGGCACGGGGCAGTGCGTGGAGCAGGCACAGCGGTTGGCGGCTCAGGCATGGCGTCGCGGCATGCAGCAAGGCGACGCGACGACGGTGGCTCCTCGGCGGCAGGTGGCGATGACTTCGAGGAAGGGGCGCATCGGCCTCGGGACGATGGACGGCAGCAGACGCCGAGGGACGCCGGAGTGGAGGGAGATGAGGAAGAGGGGCGGCAGCTTCGGGGCTCACCGAGACCGGAGGAGGCGGTGTTCGGCGGCAGCGGCAAAGGCAGTCGGCGGAGGCACGAGCAGAGGCAACGGCGGCAGATGGGGAAGACATAGGGCGGCGACGACGGTACTGGAGAACGGCGCACGGGCGATAGACGACGACACGACAACAGGCAGAGGAGGAGGGAGGCGGCTACGAGGATGCTCACCAGCGGCGGGCTTCGGCCACAGAGGCGACGATGCGACGGCTGCCCGGTGAAAAGGTGACGCTGGACAGCAGGGCGGCTTGCAGGCGGGGCACTGGAAGCAGGGCAGCGGCTCGGGGGAAAGCAGAGCAGGGCGGCGGCGGCTTCCTGTGGCGGGCGGCACGGCGGGCAGGGGCGCGTGCAGGGGCGACGGCGGCCTGGCGAGGCGGCACACAGGGCGACGGCGCTTCCTGGCGGCTCTGGACGCACGGGCAAACGGGGGCAGCAGGCGCAAGACGAGGCGATGCGGCAAGGCGGGCTCGACGCGCGGTGCGCACGGCTGGGCGGCGCGGCAGCTAGGGCGCTGGGCGGCCGACGGGGTGACGGCGGCGGCCTGGCGGCGTGGAGAGGAGCAGAGCCGGCTAGGGCACAGGGCTGGCGGCTGAGCATATAGAGGCGGCGGTTCGGCGGTGGCCGTTGCGGGCGGAGGCGCAGGGGCTGGCTTGGGTCGGGCGGCGGTGGCGCGCGGCCAAGGAGCGGCGGTGGTAGGCCGAGCGCAGCCGGGCCTGGAGGAGCTCGGCGAGGAGGGCTTGGCCGGGCGGCTCGGGGTTGGAGCAGCCGGCCGGGCTGGACGTAGAGAGAGACAGAGGAAGAGAGACGAGAAGAAAGAGAGAGCAAGGAGCAAGAAGGTAAACAGGGAAAAGGGAAAAAAGGATAAAGGGAAAATAAAAGAGGAAAGGAAAAAAGGAGCGGGTTTTTAGATTATTTTTGGAACTCGGGATTAACAAGACATTTTCAGAATCGGAATATTTATTTAGAATAGAGGAGACCAAGGGTTTTAGGATGAAACGACTATTCTGAATATTGAGGGTATATACATTCATAATATATATACATAGGTATAATATATATATTGGGAATCGAATAGTATTTGGAAGTAAATAGAAAAGAATATATGTAGTGGGATCCGGGAGACGGAATATATTGTGGGATTCGGAGAACACTTGGAGGAGATTAGGAAACGGAATATACTCTGAGAGGTTCGGGAAACAAAGGGTATTTTATCAGGGAGTATTTGGGGAAACCGGATCTCGGAATAATTCGGGAATCCGATAAAATTGGAAATTATTTTGCAGAGATCAATAGTTCGGATTATTCGAGCATAATTAAACTTCCCAAGATATGTGGATATTTTGGAGATGCGGGAAATTATAATATTTTCCCGGGAACTGGAAAATGGAATATTCCGAATAAAATATTTTGGGATTAGGGAATTGACAAGGGTGTTTTATTGGGACTGGAATTTGGAGAAATCTCAGACGATTGGGGATTTGGATTCATTTTGACAAAAAAAAGGAGTTTAAGGGAATATCTGGGATTTATCTCAAAAGGACGTATAGATATTTCGAATACAAAGGATCTCGAATTGGGAGTCCAAAGAGTTCTAGGATTTCAAAGATGAATAAATCCGGTAATTCCGAATTTAGGTTTTTGAGGTGACTTTAGGGTTCTGGGAACGACACAAAACCCTAGAGAAAAAGGGAGTCAGAGTTCACGATGAACGGGGAGACTTCAAAGGACTGAATTAGGAACGACCCGAACAGGGAAAAGAAAAAGGAATTTATTTTATATTTATTTAATTACTTTAGTGATCTTTATAGCATTAAAATTAATTCTGTAGCTCCGAAAAATCCAAGAAAATTTTAGAGAGTTTATTAAATCACGGGGAATTTACCAGAAGTAAATACCACCACGAAACACGAAGAATTTATTATTGTAAATACTTAAACGCTTAAAATACTTTGACAAAACCCCTGGAATATAAAAGCATCCAAGTATTTATTTAAAGATTTAAACTCGGGATTTTTAATATTGGAAATTTCAAAATTTTATTCAAACTCTTTTCTCAAACAAAAATTTCTAGTGTATTCTTGTATTCCATTTACCCACGATAATTTTTAATTAAGACGATTTTTCAGGGGCGTTACATTTTCGTACCAACACAAATATTGTATTATTAAAAATTTTACCCTCATATGGCCCATATAATTCTGGCTTGCGATGACACCCCCAACCACTCGCCGCATTGTTCTCTGATAATAAAAAATTTTCGCGGTTCATCATACCAACAAAGTGTTGTATTAGTAAATCTTTAATCTTGATAAGAGCACCCTAGGATTAAAATCTTTTATCGCCAGTTGTAGTAAATTATTTATCCTCATACAGCCCATCTGATTCCGACTTGCTATGACACCCTCACCCACCAACCCCATTGTTCTCTGATAGTAACTATTTTACCTGGTTCATCATGCCAACAAAGGGAATGTATTAACAATCTTTAACCTTGATAAGAAAAAACTCGGAGTAAATTCTTTCCCGGCTTGTTGTAGTAAATTATTTACCCTCGTTCGGTCCATCTGATTTCGACTTGCCTTGACCCCCCCACCCTACAGTCACATTGTTCTACAGTAGTAAATATTTTACCCGATTCATCATGCCAAACAAGGGAATGTATTAACAATCTTTAACCTTGATAAGAGAAAACTTGTTCTTTCCTGGCTTGTTGTAGTAAATTATTTACCCTCGTTCGGTCCATCTGATTCCGACTTGCGTTGACACCCCCCACCCTACAGTCACACTGTTCCATGGTAGTAAATATTTTACCCAGTTTTCGTACCAAGACAAATATTGTATTAGTATATATTTTCCTTGATAGAAGCATACTCGCAGTAAATTCTTTACCGGCATGTTATAGTAAATTTTTTACCCTCATACCGCCCATCTGATTCCAACTTGCGTTGGCACATTGAAAACATGAAGGATTGTGCTAAAAAAGATAGATAAATATCCTACCATAGAAAGTTGTATTTGCAAAACATACAAGAGTCAGATGCATCAAATCCCACGGTTCCGACAACTACAAACTGGGACAGCCAACTAAGCAGGCGACAGGAACAAGTCGAGGTTCATAGCAAAATAGTATGTGTGGGTGCCATGGGCCCCGGGTACCTCATGACAAGCATATGGGCCACTCGGACAGAGGATGGGCCTAGCCTTTTAATTAGAGATATAGCTAGATTCGGCAGACTTCGCCTTGTATAGAAAGGAATATACAGTCCTAGTCGGGTGCGTTATATCTCTAAGGGGAGATCTCCTAGTCGTAATCCGATGGGGACTCCTACCTTGTAACCCTGTCCCCATATATAAGGGGAGCAGGGCGCCCCATGAGGGCAGAAGAGCTCATAGAAGCACACGGCCATACAGTTCATCAGAACTACCACCGTATATCCTCAAAGGAATACATACAAACTGGACGTAGGGTATTACCTCACATTGAGGGCCTGAACCAGTATAAAATCTCTCTGTGTTCCTTTGCAATCCACCGAGTTTCCATCCGCCGAGTAGCCCCATATATTTATTGCCGGTGTAAAACATCGACAGTATGTATATAACATCACCAAATGGTATAAGATCTAAGCCTAGTCTAGTGCTGTCTCCTCGGCAATAGGGCAAAATGCTTTTATATCTTCTGGGAGACGCGTAGTGTTGCAACGATGGAAGATCAGGTAGTACAGCATCTGTGACATCAGCTCTTTCGATTTTTCCTGAGTGAGGAGTAATACAATTATCTAGATGAGTGAGCTTACAAAAGGCAAAGCTATATGAAATGGAAAATGGAATAATCCAGAAACGTAAATATGACATGTTGGGAATAAATTACCGGTTGGATTTTGTTGAACAACAGAGATGTATCACCATCATACAGTTCCATGTACCTCATAACAAAGAATGCACAGTCATTTGGGTTGGTGATAGCAGGGCAAGGCACCTGGACGTTCCTATAGTGTCCAAAACGATCGATGGATCGCTTTGATACTTTATGGAGACCATCACTCAAGTGTTTCCTTATGCGCCTGCTGAGGTCCTTGTGGTGATCTTTGAACTTTGATTGCAGCGTTGGATAATTGCTCGAGTCGAGCACATCGACGCGGCTATGGTTCCGGTTGACACAATACAGTGTCCAGTGTTCGTGGTGTAAAAAAGGGAGAAATATCTACACAAATATGGGGATGATATGTGTGTGTAAGGAACAATATTCAGCCATGTAAACCTTGTGACCAAAAGGGAGGTTCCAAACACTTACAAACTTGGCTGCTGCTAGGTCGGACGACGGGATGACCTCGCGTAGCATTTCAACAAGGTTTTTTGCATTGAAGCTAGGTGGTTTGCCGTAGTGCTTGATGTAGTCACAGTTCAGCGCATACTATATAAAACATTGTAATATAGTGCAAGTTAATACGCATATATCAGTTTAAAAAATAAGGCATGCAGATAGCTAGAAGAATTATACCGATACACTCGTGGGAAGGAATATGCGGTCACCAACTGATTGGGGCCTGTACATTTCCTCATCTGACGTCATGCATTTTATGAATGCATCAATGAATGCCCCACTAGTCATTTGCCCGTCGTCAAATGATTCAGCAATGTCAGATGCTTTTGCTGAACAGGACCCTATGTCGATGATATTATCACTGCAGAAGACAGTAATCCAGATAGTTATTTCCTTACAACAAATTGATTGGGTTGCTTATGGGTAGAAATGCATGTGGGAAAAGGCACATGAACATACCTTCCAAATCTGCTAGCATCTAAGAGTATAACCGTATGTAGCTGCATCGACTTATCAGCATCAAGCAGTGGACGGGTCTGTCCTAACTTCAGTGGTGAGATAAACCTTATTGGCTTGCGCGGGACTCATTTAGGTTCAGTACCCGGAGTGGTTAATGAGGTGTCCACCTTTGATATGGCCGTTGGTGGCTGGCAATATGACATAGTTATATACTACAACAGCATACAGCTAACAGTGACAAAACAAGTGCTAAACTATGTTTGTAATGTAGTTATCAATAAAAATTTATAAAAGAGTTTGTACATAGTGATGAACCTGTGTCTCCGCCAAGTGGGTTTCTAGAGGCAGAACATCAACTTGTGTTTGGGAACCACAGTCCTGGCCATCTGATTTTTCACAAATCACACAATTCGTTAGGCAATGGCATGTGGGGTGTTGGTACATGTCATAGTTCCCTTGGCATGAGGGATAGCAATGAAAGTTTCTCAATGACATTTTAAAAGTTTCATTATGTCCATTTGTTAGGTAAAAAATTTACTCCGGCTCTAATATGTATTGGATTGTGATGTTGGGTAGTGATGACTGGGAGGAAAAGTTTTACTGCGACACTTTAGAAGTTGCACTATGAAAATCGGGTAGGTAAAATATCTACTCCAATGCTAGAATGTGTTGGGGTTTGCTGTGGGGTAGTGAAACTGAGAATAAAATTATTACTGCAACATACTAAGAGTTTCACTATGACCATCAGAGTGTGTAAAATATTTACTCCAGTGAATGTGTTGGGGTGTGTTGTAGAGTAATGATCACTGAGAATAAAAGTTTTGCTGTGACATGTTAAAAGTTTCACTGTGACCATCAGGATGCTTAAAATATTTACTCCAATGGATATATTGTCTATAAGGAAATAAAGTAAAACGAATGCTCAGAAATATATGTGAGTGTATACAACAACTTTATTTACAGAGAGCAGCATGTGTTCGTACCTTCCGATGCTTGGTTCTTACCACTGTCCCTTGATGTATTAGTTATTTGTTGTGGGGGAGCAACATCTGAAACATCCTCTTTGTCCCGTGATTCAGCTGCTAATTTGGGTGCTTCAGAGATAGCACCACCTGATGGAAGAATTGGAGGCACTGCAGTTCCCGTCGCACCTGGAAGTGTTGGCAGTGCCACGACCACGTCCTCGGTAGGTACTATTTCTCCAACAAGAACTAGTCCGCTGGTTTGCTCCGGTGCCAGCTCAGCAAGTGGGGTGATAGTCTGCTTTGCATGTAGCTAGGATGATGCAGGAGATGGTGCTACAATGGGAGAGCTAGGTTCAACATGGTCTAACGAAGTATTTATAGGAGCATCCTCGATAAGAGATGGACCATGCAGCGGTTGTGGTGATGGGGGAGGTTTTGATTGGTGGACTAGTGGAGAAGATGTTGATGTATCTTTGGCTAACTTGTGGGGGCTGGCAACAAGTGCCTTGGGTGGTGAGGTAGAAGCACTAGGCTTCTTGGTAGAGCACCTTCGAGGGCTGCGTGCAGAAGCTAGGGGTAGGGGAAGATGGACCACGAGCCTTCCTGCAGGGTGTTATATAATAATTGGCTGCAATTAGAGAACACAATTCATGCAAGGGTAAAAGCTAACTGGGAGAATAGAGATAGATCTGAAGGTTCTACCGCATGATTTCCAAATCCAAAAATGCCATACATCAAAGAACATAAAAATTAACACATCGCACACACTTACCTCATTGAGGGGCTGCGTGTAGCAAGTGGAGGAGGTGATGATGCACTAGAAATCCTTATTGATCTCCTTGTGGGGGTGCACATTGCGGCTGGCAGATCGGTCTGCATAGGGCTGGCAACCCTTGGAAGGGAAGTCCTTGGGGGCAAGACAACGTCGGCGGTAGTTCTATCTCCTGCTAGCTGTGAACCATGGATTGCTCTAATTATCTCGTCACACATCTTAGCCTGTGCGACCTGGACGTGCAAGATCCGCTGCTCAATGTCACATGCAAACTGCCTAGTCTGGTTGTCAAACCTTTGTATTGCCTCCGTGACGGCCTGTCTCTGATTAGAGGATATGGCATCAAAGTGTCTTGCCATAACATCAAAAAGGCTAGAAAAATTTATGCGTTGTGGCCTGATCAGCTCCTCAAGCCATGGATTGCCATGGTTCCCACCACGAGGCTCGACCTCCCTGTCAAAGTCGTCGTGGTAGTAGCAAGTCCCTTTAATAGGCTTTAGCTGCATGTTAACATATACCAAAGTTTATAGTGAGCATGCTGTTGCTGTAAAAGAAAAATAAAATAAAATGAGCAGAAGCATGATACGCACCGAGACACATCCATATGTGCCATCGTCAGGATCACGATCTAACTTCAATATGCTCTTCACTATCTCCTTTGTATAAAATTGAATGCGTGGTGTTTCCAGGGGGTCGATTTGGAACTCCTCCGGTGGAACTATGTTATCGAGATAGAAAATCTAACAATTGGTCAACATAAAAAAATAGTTAGCAAAGTAGAAAGGGAGATGCAATTGACAGGACTTAGTTAAACCTAATGCAACGTGTGAAAAAGGATGAGGGATTTTGCCTTACCACAAGGAAGGCAATGCATCCAGATATTGAGGTTGGCTGACGCCCAGACTTAGCAGATTGCTGCCATGCATGGATGTTGTTGAGCAGCAACTCGAGCACCAACCTTGACCAGTCCACCTTTGATATCCTGCTGAGATCACTAGCTAGGTATGCATTCATGCCAATAATGTGTAGGCTAGAGGTGGGAATCAGAAGCTTGTTGATTAATATCATGATCAAGAAGCGCACAGCTTCAGCATCATCCGACCTCTGTTTGATCTCATTTATGAGCCTCTCATAGGTTATGTTGGACTTAACATCAAAATTGAGCTCTTCACAAAGACTTTGATATGCCTGCTTAGCTGCTATATAGTCTGGATTGGAAATTTACTCTCCACCAATTGGAATCCCCAGAACATTATGGATGGCGTGAGGTGTAATAGCAAGCTTCTTTTCGTCGCTGATATTAATGATCATAGTGTCAGGGTCCGTGCAACTCACCAGCCAGCTGACAAGATCCCTTTGCTCTAACCCCTCAAGTGTCATCCGCAGTATGCCATCAAAATGAAGATCGGTTAGCGTTCAGACGTGTATGGGAGATAGAGCTGCACATGCATCAATAACGGCCTTTAGGCTGGTCCAGTTAAGAGACTTTAGCTTCTTTGTTGCCGGCTATAGGTTACGAACCCAGATGTAAGAAATAAAATTCGAGTACGAACTAGTAAACTAATTGTGCATACTAGAACAACTCGTACACATGGAACTACTGAAACATTCTTGTGATAATACAAATGGGAGGTGTTAATATGTATAAATGACAACAGAGTTTGGTTTAGGCAATAGAATGTAAAAGAAAACTACCCAGACTTATGAATCCATACCAAACAAGACATATAAATTGGTAAAGTACAATTATAAATGTACTAGATCACCAAATAGCAGTCCTATGCACACTCCTATGCACCAAATTATTAGTACATGTCATATAAAATAGTAGGCACATAAAAAGTTTACCATCTATTAGAACTGAGGGCTGCTAGATTGTTGTAAATTAATTATTCCATGAGATTGTACATATCCACATGGGGATAAAAAAGCTCCAACATGCATGCATCCAGGTGATACAATGGGGTCCACATCATTGAAAGTCAAGGACAAAAGTAGGTTAATAGCATGTTCACGGGTTGCACAGTCTACCCCACACAGCATGAGACTCAAAAAGCATAAATTTGTCCACACAAGCCGACAATGTGAAAACTAGGGTTAAGCATATCAGCAAAAGGACAACTAACAACTAACCTCATCATCATCATCGGAGTCCACCTTCTTCTTGCGACAGGTTTTCTTCATAATTGGTGGTTTTTGGGCGTCCCTACTCTGGGTCTGTGCTGACGGTCCGGTGGCCAGATCCGTGGACGAGGGGGCCTGCGAGTCGGCCTGAGAGTCGGCTAGAGTAATCTAGCACTCCGTCTGGGATCTAGTGAAGGTGATCTTCTTCACCTTCGCTGGCATCTTCCCCTTTTTCTTCATTGTCACAGAAATCTAGAAAAATGCGAATCCGGGGGATAAGAATGGGGATGGAAAAAATATGGAAAACTGTCGGCAAGTAGATGCATCAAGATGCAAAAACGAGTGGAACCCCAACCTTTGGCTCGCAGCAAATGTAGATCCGGCGATGAACGGCGGAGTTGTGTGGTCGCCGATGGGTTGGAGCAAGAAGCGCAAGAACTGTGCTGCAGAAATGGGGATGGTAGTGGAAACTGTTGACGCGTAGCGGATGGATAATGGTAGAATTTTTTTAATAAACCGTTGATGTGATGAGACAATTTTTTTGGGTTATTCAGGAATTTTAAAAATTAAAATCACATATGAGACGAGTAAAATGTTTACTCGCATTTGGCTCTGATGCATAGGGGCAGTTGGTACGATTTGAAACACGAGTAAAGGTTTTATGCGCGATTAGCTTTGAGTCATGTGACCCGAGTAAAATGTTTACTCAAAGATTGCTCGGATACGTGGGGACAGTTGGGACAATCTGTGGCGCAAGTAAAATGTTTAAGTGCGGTTGGCGCTACGTGCGTGGGGCGGTTGTGACAATCGGGAGCATTGGCACGAACTAAGGCGCGAGTAAAGGTTTTATGTGCGATTGGCTTTGAGTCATATGACCCGAATAAAATGTTTACTCAAAGATTGCTCGGATGCGTGGGACGGTTGGGATGATCTGTGTCGCAAGTAAAATGTTTATGCGCGTTGGCGCTATGCGTGTGGGGTGGTTGCGACAATCGGAAGTGTTGACACGATCTGAGTCACAAGTAAAGGTTTTATGCGGGATTTGCTTGGAGCCGTAGTGGTGGTTGGGACGTCTGAGTCGCACTACTTACGATGAGTAGCGCGCTTGCGCTATAGTTGTTCATGAATTATTTAACCTAAAATTTGAAAATCAAAATTTATTTTTTAAAAAATCTAAAAGTATGCAAGGATTAGAATCAAAATTTGGCTCATTTATTATTTTACACCCTACATGCATTAAATTTACATAAATAGCATGTTTATAAAAACTCTATAAATATACCATAAATTGTAAAAAGTATAACCAAAGTAACTTTTTTTAATATCACTTGCCCATGCTTTTTATTACATGAAATTTTACAATGAATAAAGATACTTATCTCCGCCCCATATTATAGCTACTTCTACCTTTTTTGCAGGGATTAAGGTTGAGGTGAGAATTAATTGTGATTAGTTGATACGAGGAAGTAGGTAAACAAGTAGTTATATTTATGATAAAATTTGGATGGTAAAAAATATGGGAAGGATGTAGTACAAAGTTAACAAGTTACGGCCATTTGTTAAAAAAAATACATGGTAAAGTTACACTGTAAAAATATCATATATATATATATATATATATATATATATATATATATATATATATATTATATATATACACACACACACAATTAAATACACTGAAATAAAAATGATCGAACCAAGAAGAAATGCAATGAATAACTTTTTACCGTAGTACATATTTATTTAACTCCACGTATAAATCAACCATCTTTTCCTTCTCACAGTTCTGCACTCTACTTGCTGCATCTCTCTAGTTGATGACCTGTAGGCTGGACCTGATGGCCGGATGGGTGATGTTCATGTGCGTGCTCACTCTATGTGGCAATGAACAAAAGATGGAGTCAGGCAGGCAGCACAGCACTCTAGTTGGAAAAAAAAACGGAGGAAAGCCATAACAGGTCTCAACTCTTAAAGAAGCTGATCTATAACTTGCCGACCGGTTGCTAGAAATATTTTCACACACGTACAGTCAACGAATGAACAAATATGTAAGACAATCATAAGATGCCAGAAACGACTATGATTAAGATAAAAATGTGTCACAACTCGCAATACGTATAGCTAAATCATACTACAACCAAAGGGTTAAATTCGAATTTTTTTTATTTTTATATTTTTTAATAAAATATTTACAAAGGTACATTTTCGTTTCAAAAATTTACAAAAATATACTCCTAACACCCTCTGGGAGGGCATTTTTTATGAAATCGCCCTCCCAGAGGGCGATTTGATGACGTGGCTGACGGCGATCCCTGGTCGCTCAAAAACGCCCTCTAGGAGGGTGGCAAGGGGCCGCTGTAAAATGCCGGCCACGGGGCCGGTCATTTTATAAGCGGCCCCCTGGCCGTCTGCAAATTAACCTATTTTATCAAAAAATCGCTCTCTCAGAGGGCGATTTTTTACTGGCTCGATATAAAACCCCCTCCCAGCCTCTAAAAAATTCATAAAATTCACAAAAATAACAGAAAAAAGAAGAGAGAGATGAGAGCGAAGGCGAACAAAAGCGGCGAAGCCCTATTAGTTTTTGGATTCCTCTACAGGTAATATTTTATGGCTCTTTGCAATTTCCATTTCTATTCATCAAATGATGTAGTATGTGTAGTATTGTACTACTTATTTCATAGGTAAATAAATGTTAGGTTTGGTCCACAAGTTGTAGATTATTGAAGTTGAGCATAACGGCTAAAGACATTAATAGGGCGCATGAAAGATGAATAGTACTAGTTCGAAAAACGCTAGGGAGATAGAAATGAGGACGATGACATTTCATTTTTTGTAGTCATATGTAGTATACCCTAGGTATGTAGTTGTATAAGGTATTTTTGGCCTAGCGAGTTATAACTTGTGTTTATTTGATTATAATGTAGGTTGCTATGGATACATTCGGTATGTCCAGTCATCTACGACCTCCGATTGACGTGTCTCCGCCGATGTGTTGGTGTGGAGATAATTGCAAAGTTGCAATAAGTGAGCAGGATTACACATACCGGAAAGGTATTGGATGTGTGCTAATTATGTGTACTCCCCGGAGAGGCCGAAGCCACAAGAGAAGAAGGGGAAGGCGAAGAAGCCAGTGGAGGTAATACGAATTATCTTGTAGTACGAAATATTTGAACCTTTGAGCTAACAAATTTGTATATGTCAAGGCACTAAAGCCTCCTCCGTCTCTGTGCGACTTTGTGCAGTGGATAGATACGGAGATCCATCCACAGGACGCAAAGTTTGTTCGCAGTTTAAAAGATTGGATCAGGGAGCGGTGCGAACGTCTTTGGGCGGCGCAAGAAGAGTGGGAGGCTAAGCAAAAGAGGAAGGAGTAGAAGGAGCGGCAGGAGAAGGAAGCCCGTGAGGCAGAGAGGGAGAGGAAGCGGGAGAGGGCACTACGTGCAAAGGAAGCTGGGCCGGAGGCGGCGAGAAAGGGGAAGTACCCACGTTGTATACAGTAGTTGCATATCTAGTCGGATATCCGTTTGAAATACCTTAAGGCATGTAATAACGATAACTAGAAACGTTTCATGTGTCGTTTGTATTCGTTGGATGGATAATTTCATTACGTTCGTAAGCAATTAACATGTGCTCGGTTGTCACCTCTCGGAATCTACTTTCGCCGTGAGGTTGAAACTCGAAAATTCATGTTTTTGATCAGTTTCGTCGCAAACGTAGATCGTGAGGAGTACATCATTTGATCGACGAGCGTAAACGAAGTAAAGGGGTTGAAGCACCTAGGCCCCATTGTTGATTTTGGTAATTGATGACAAGCGCTAATTGTGGACTAACCATTGTGTTTGAGTATATGCAAAAAAAAAGTTAGGTCTACATGCCAAGGAGGATGACCACCAATTAAATTTGATGACGCAAAGCTATGGAGCGAGGATGAACAAATTAGTTGTTTGCTCAAATGATTGAGATTATGGGCAATGTAGAGTAAGCTATTTTTTTTCTTTTAGCATTGCCGTACTATCAAGAGAGGTGGTAACCTTGGCGAAGAAGTGATCAAATTGCCGCACTAGGTCATGCATGCTTGGTCCATCTATTTTTCTTGATCTTTGTTGCTCAGCAGTCTGACCGGGCTGTCCTAGCCGATCAGACCGGCCTCATCCAGAACCTCCTGGGAGTTGTGATGTGGGTGCCAGTCGAACTGCTCACCCCTGGCCGGTCGGACAGGCTCGATCCAGTACCGACATGGAGTTCTAGTGGGGGTGGCGGTCGGACCGCCTCCCTCACCCGGTTGGACCGGCCGGATCGAGTACCGACAGGGAGTTCTAGTAGGGGTGGCGGTCGGACCGCCTCCCCCCACCCGGTCGGACCGGCCGCGTCCAGTACCGACAGCGCAAATGAGATAGAGTGCCGGTCGGACAGACTCTTCACCTACAGTCGGACCGGCTGGTATTTTTTAACTGTTGAATTTGAACCCGGTCGGACCGATCCTTTGCCTGCAGTTAGACCGGAAATGACCTGAGTTGGGGGATTTCGCCCCCAACGGCTAGTTTTTGAGGAAGGTGTGGGTGCCATGGGCCCCGGGTACCTCATGACAAGCATATGGGCCACTCGGATAGAGGATGGGCCTAGCCTTGTAATTAGAGATATAGCTAGATTCAGCAGACTTCGCCTTGTATAGAAAGGAATATACAGTCCTAGTCGGGTACGTTATATCTCTAAGGGAAGATCTCCTAGTCGTAATCCGATGGGGACTCCTACCTTGTAACCTTGTCCCCAGTATATAAGGGGAGGCAGGGCGCCCCATGAGGGCAGAAGAGCACACATAAGCTCGCAGGTTGAGTTGGTTCACCAGAATCACCGCCGCAAATCCTCAAAGGAATAACACCACAACTGGACGTAGGGTATTACCTCACATCGAGGGCCTGAACCAGTATAAAATCTCCCTGTGTTCCTTTGCAATCCACCGAGTTTACATCCGCCGAGTAGCCCCATATATTTATTGCCGGTGTAAAACATCGACAGAAGGGGCTATAAATACCCCTCCATCTGCAGCAAGAGAAATCTTCTTGGCACTCCATTTACTCTACTTGAGTTTTTGCTTGCTTCCTCACACTCTTTGAGCATTCTCTCTTCCTTTGTGAGTGGTTGAGGATAAATGTAGCCAAGCTAAGTGTATTGCTTCATCGATTTGAAGGGGGCAATTTTTATAATCGCCAATTCACCCCCTCTAGTCGACATCTTGATCGTACAGGGGTTTCTTCAGTAAACGTAGAATTAATAAAACACGATGTATAAGAGGCGAACTACTACTGGTACAACGTACTACAGGCTCTGACCGTAACCTCTAGCGCTCTTCGTCCTCCTAGCCTGCGCCCGCACCTGGCCCTGGGAGTACGTCAGCCAGTCTGGTGGTACGGCACGGCCAGTGCGGGTTGCCTGCACGAGTGTGGCAGCTGGCGGGTCCTGTGTCTGCGGTGGCGGAGCTCCTTCGAGCTGCGAGGTATTTAGTATCTCGTGGATCTCCTCGTCCTCGTCCTCCAAGTCGTCCCCCTCGAAAGGATCCTGTGCCAACGTGCCGCATGCACCCTGTGGAGGAGCCAGCGCCAGCAAACATCCCCTGCGTTGTAGAGTGGAACCCTGTGCACAAAAATGTTGATAATTGGAAAGTTTAATTTTTCAAGGCACAAGTAAACTTTGATCTAACTTGAAGGACCTCCTGTGGTGGCCCTGGGGGCAATGGTCATGCCCTGCTGCGCGTGCGGTTAGATGTGGTATGCTCCCTGCGTGGACGTGCCAGCTCCGAAGGGATCTAGGTACGGTGTAGCGAAAGCTGCACAGAAGTATATTGATGTAAAATGGTGCATGTCGTAGAAGGAAACATATTATGAATCGAGGGTTAGCGAAATTTACCTTTGGAGGGGCCAGCTCGCTGACTGGAACCATGCTGGTGCACTCCAGATCTTGCAGGGCGTGGCTGGTGCTGACGTACAGCTACGGAAGGTACCGCGTCGACCGCACAGCGCACGGATCACTGTGTGTATGGACTGACAAATCCTCCCGAAAGTCATCCTCTGCTCCTCCACAGTCAGCACGATCCCTTCGTCCAACCGTCCAAACGCCGTGTCCACATCTGCCCGAATCTGTCGCGCTGCGTCTGCCTATTTCAAATGTGACGTAAATATATGTTAGAACCATGGACACCTACAAAGGGAATAGCAAAGTGCAAAGAGAATGTGCCTTACCGCGCGGAAGTTGTCCTGGTCACGGTGTCTAGGATACTTGTCAGTCGTAGCAGTGACGTGTGGCTATGGATCCTCTGGGGTGAACGTCACGCGTGTGCGGGTGCGGGGCTAGTACCACCTGAGGTATGCTAGGTAGTTGTCCTCAGTGTGTGGAAAAATCTCGTCGATGACCTCCTCCGTGACCAACAACCAGTCGTCGACATACTTCTGCAGTCGCGGATACCACTGAGTGCCGCCTGCCTGTCCCTTACAATTATACCTATTTGCAGAGAGTGCATTAGACTTCATTAAAGAGTTGTAGTACTCAACAAAGATCGCAGCTATACTAACCTGTACACGTCACGAGGCACAACCATCTGCACGGGCATAGGGAAGAGCTGACGTAGGCCGAACTATCGCATCACGCGCTGCGGACAGTGAGGCTTGACGAAGATGTCGAACACCAATGGCACTCTTGTCATCCAGTACGACTGGTCGCGCGTGCAAAGAGCCAAGAGTCCGAGTGGTGCACGGGCCACGATGGTCTGCGGACTATACGGCTCTCAGACGACGTCGCTGGGCTGCAGGCGGTCCGACTCCATAACGAAGTCACAGTAGGCCCTCCTAACCTGCGTGTGAGCGTAACGACGCTACAAAATAGGACAGGGGGAACACGTCAGTGTTTGCGCTTAAGTGGTAAATCTAGAATTTCACATAACGTACCTCATGGCGACACCATACCGTCCCCATAGTGGGACGGTCCTTGGCCGACTGCCCGTACAAGCCTCCAAGGCCACCCTCGTAGGGAGAGCGCTGAATTGGAGGACGGCCTATCACGAAGCGCTCAACCGCCCATAGCTGCAAAAGGAGAGGGCAACCGGCGAGAATCGCACCTGCATCGGTCTTTGTGCACGCGTCACGTCACAAAGAGCATGGTACGTCGTCGCTAGCATAGCAGATCCCCAGCTCCACTGCGATACACAGCCGTCCTCGCTGTTGGCGATCACACAAGCGTAGTGGATCAGTCCCTTGTCCACCACGTGCCTCGTCGTGCTGGTGAATATCACCCACCCGAACAGCCACAGCAGGTACGCCTCCAAGCTCCGCTTCACCAAGTATTGGTCAGCGTCTGGGTCTAGCTGATCAGGCTGTAAAGCAAGATTGTAGTCAGTACCACTGTTGTTTTACAGATCGGATGATTGTGAATCGAAGGAATCCGCGATTTACGGTGAACTATAGCAGCCACGACTGCAAGGGGCCGCTTGTGGTGTAAGGCGGTAGCGAACCTGGCCTATCAAGTCTAGGTCAACGGTGCACGGCCTCGAACCGAGCAGTGATGTCCTGCGACCAACCGTTCGCACTGTTTACCGGACCAACTGCATCCCCTGCGAGAGGAAGTCCTAGCAGGTAGGACACATCCTAGAGTGTGGGAGTCATCTCGCCACACGGTAGGTGTAACGTGTGCGTCTCCGGTCTCCAGCGATCCACTAGTGACGCCAAAAGTGACCGGTTAGCGTCCCATCGCTTGGCGGGGTCCCTCTCGTTCGGTGCGGGCTCAACTAGCCTGTACAGCGAAAGAAGTCCAGCCTCACGCAACCTACAGAATATAGCACTGTAGTCAATATTGGGGAACATAGATATGTACAAATGATGTGAACGAATGTTAGTACAGCTCTTACCTCTCACGGAACCGGTGGTCTATTCGCAGGAGGTGACATGAAGGCCGTGGACAGAAGTTGCCTAGCTGGGCACCCTCGACGGCTGACAGGTAAGATCGGTGGGACCGGTCAAGGACCCGGTCGAGCAGCTCCGAGGTATGATACGCCATACCTACATGTAAATAGAGAGTTAACGTAAATTATATTATCAAAGCAACAAGTAAGAGTAAGTTCGTAAAGTTAATTGAATAACCATATTACAAATTATTGTTAAGATTTATATCATTATTACATGACAATAAAAAACAACAGTACGGTACATATCGTTCTACAACAAAGATCAAGCATAAACTTACACTACACTGCAGCACCACCAAATATTCGAGAACGCCTAGGACGGGGTCGTCTTGAAGTTGTGCCTTTACCCATAGGACGACTGCCATCAGCGCCTGAATTCGACGGTCTAGCATCCGTCGCACTTAGACCGGTTGCATCTTTTGGATATTTCTTATATGTATGGCCTGTTTGGTCGCACTTTGAACAACATTTATATCTTCCACCGGCTTCTGACTCATCCTTGTCATTACGGATGCGTCTTGTCTTGCGGCGACCTGTTTTATCCCTTAATTTTATTGGGTCAGGAATATAGATAGCTTGAGGATGCTCCGTAGTAAATGTCCCCGCAATACCAAAGCCGTATATCTCTCCAATCTAGGTATTCTAGATTGCTTCTTTTCTGAAATAAGGTGAGACAAAATAACGTGCTTCTATCCCGCACTCATCGCTCGCGGTAATAACATGAGAACATAGCTTGTGGAGCAGAGTAGGCTTTCGGCACGAGCACTTACAGGTCCCGTCTTCCTTCAGCACGCACTCCTGCACAACTCTTTTACGGTAGATTCCGCGCATGCCCTTGGCGACACACAATACTTCAAATCTGTGTTCTTGTGTACCTTGAGGTATAGCTCGATGTCTTCGGGCCTTATTACTTTTACCTTGCAGGTACTTAGTCAGTAGTGTGCCAAAGAAAAGATTATTATCCGTCATTGAGGGGCCGGCTTCTCTGAAGTACTTGCATGTGTCATGTAAAATAAATTTAACTATGCCAATAAGTGGGAGCCCTCGAACACAACGTATCACCCAATTATAAACCTCTGCCAAATTTGTGGTCATTATGCCAAATCGAGAACCATCCTTGTCATACAACAATGTACATTTCTCCTTTGACTCATTCTCAGTCCACTTCAAAAATTTTCTAACCAAGGATGCCGACCTTCTTCTCATACGAGGTCCGTCACTTGATAGAGGTCCAAGAGCTTGTGGAACCTTATCCCCTACAAGGGTAGCCCTCCTGGACCGCTCATTTGTTTGTTTAGTGGTCAGCTCATCCAACTTTCTCCAAAGCTCATTGAATTTTTTCTCTTGATTCTGGGCGCACAGCCTCTTGAAAAGATCCATAATGTGCTTATTCTTAAATTGCCTGTAGAAATTAGCACCCATATGACGGATGCATCATCTACTTTGGACATTAGACCACCTTGGTGGGTATCCCTTCTCGGCACATCCATCCTTCAATTCCTCAATTGTCCGTAGCAAGCCGGCATGACGGTTATGTAGGAGGCATATGTTTGGCCTTATCTGAACAACTGCAGACTTAACCCTTTTTAGGAACCAATACCAGCTATCAGTGTTCTGACTCTCAACAAAAGCAAAAGCCACCGGTAGAACTTTGTTGTTCTCATCAACTCCAATTGCTGTTAATATCTGCCTTCTGTACTTTCCAGTCAGAAATGTCCCATTGATGCAGAGGATGGGACAACAATGCACAAATGCCTGAATGCAAGCACCTAATGAAAAAAATACTCGTTGCAACACACTTTTATTACCATGGTCAATTGATGAAAAGGCTTTTAAGTCGTAGCAGGTCTCTAAATTCCTCTAAAGAATACAGGTAATAGACGAGGTAAATTATCATAAGATGCTTCAAATGTGTCAAACCTCATCTCTATAACCTTCTGTTTTACCTTTCAAGCCTTAGCACAGCTAATTGTGTATTTGAATCTCTTCAATATGTCTAACAATTGACCTTAGTTCGTACCCTAAGTTCACAATGTGTGAGTATATCTCTGTTGCAACAAATGCAGATGTCATGTTTCTATGATATTTTTTAACACCGGATAAGTAACATGAATGCTCGATCACAATTGAAACTTACCAATAATTCTTCCATTTACCCTTGAATGCGTGCACCTGCCATGGACACCCATCCTGTACGCACTTCACTTCATACATTAATTTGCTTGACTTCACGACCGAGAACTCCCTCTAAAGTGACACCGCCCATTGTTTTACTGCATCCTTCAAATCCTCTACATATGCATACTTAGCGCTCTGGATGATCTCATTCTCCTTGTACTCCCATGGCACATGATGCCGCTCGGAGATAACAAGGCCAGAGAAGTCCTTGTTGCTCCATTCTGCAAGCATCATGTTGTCCTCATCAGACGAATCATCATACTCTGTATGCTCATTTTTAGCATCTTCCCTATCTATTTCTTCGATGATAGTATCGATTAGTTCTCCCTCATCTGCCACACCTGTTGGCTGCCTATCTTCTTCATTCCCTCCTTCATTTTCTTTTATTGTTTCGGCATCACCTCCCACCGTACTTGGACCCTCATCATCTTGTACAGGCATTACAGTAGCGGTATTATCCTTCTCATACACCGACACAAGTATGCCCAATGGCCAACCACATTGGAATGCATTCTCCACGTACCATCTCCAAGTGGCAGTGCAATCCACCGGTATCAGTTCCAAAAAACCTTCAATTGCACGACTGACTACAACATACAAGTTTATTGCGTTGATCTGGGGGTCCAGTTGAAAGCCTCGCATGAGCCAGTTATACACTGACCCGAAACTTCTCTCAGCTGGCCTATCAATGCTCTTAGCCGTTGAACTAAACTCCGACAGATCTATACCTTGTGGACTATACCTAACATTCCCTTACCCGTGAAATAACTGAAATATCACTTTATTTGACATATCTGTTGATGAAAAAAATACAGTTAAACTACGTACCAACATTCTCCTCACATCTAAAACCGTGTAATCGAGATTTTATAACTACCATCTCTACACAAATTAAGTCATCTAACAGATTAACTCAAAACCTACAGATCTATGAGTAACAACTTATTTTCATCTAGTACTATACACATAACCAGTACAATACTACATCAATTTTTGCATAGAAATAGAAATTACAAAGAATAATATATTTTACCTACAGACGAATCAGCAAACTGGCAGAGCTTCGTTGCTTTCGTTTAGCCTCATTCTCAGCTCTTTCTCTTCTTTTTTTTTGTGATTTCTGTTAATTTTATGATATTTTTTGAGTCTGGAAGAGGGGTTTTATACTAGGCTGGCTAAAAATCGCCCTCTCAGAGGACGGCAAGGGGGCCGCCTGTAAAATGGCCGGCCCGGCGGCCGGCGTTTTGCAGATGGCCCCTTTGCTGCCCTCCTAGAGGATGGTTTTTGGGCGGCCAGGGGGTCACCTTTAAATTGGCCGGCCCCGCGGCCGGTATTTTACAGGCGGCCCCCTTGCCGTCCTTTGGGAAGGCGGTTTTTGGGCAGCCGAGGGTCGCCTGCCCACGTCATCAAATCGCCCTTAGGAGGGCGATTTTTTAAAACGCCCTCCCAGAGAGCGTTGGGAGTATATTTTTGTAAATTTTTTAAATAAAAATGTACTTTTATAAATATTTTATTAAAAAATATAAAAATAAAAAAATTCGTTAAATTTCATCAATATAAACCGTCCTAGAGTTGCCCTAGGGCCAGGACCTCAACCTAGCTAGGCCTAGCCATGTGGGTGGGCTGGGATTCAGGCCCAACAAACAAACAAAAGGAAAAAAAAACTTCATAAAAAAGTAGTAGTGTTTACCTCCTCTATAGAATAAATTGATTACTGCTGCGAATCTAAACATAAGATATGTTTAGGTTTATAACTAGAAATTAACTTATTTTAGAACGGAGCGTATACTTAACAATACTCCTATGAACACTTATCTGAAAAATACAATACTAAAGAGTTGTTTTGTTTGCGAACTTACTTTGCCAAATTTTGCATATATCTGTTTGTTTCATACCAAGTTGCCAATATGGACCCACGAGCCATATTCTTATCTTTCTGCCAAACCTTATCTAAGGTGTGATCACCAATTTATTAGCGATACATTTAGCTAGGTTTATCGAAGATGTTTGACAATGTTTATGAGTGAACCAAACAAGCCCTAACAATTATTTTATGGACATTTTTTATTTCTAGTTTTAACTTGAGAGAGAGCGGCTGATCGGATCAGCTGGCACAGCCATAGAACAGCTCTACTCTTTTTACTGTAGCAAGCTATGTATTTAGATGTGTTTGTACACATGGTTTATAAATTACAAACGAAAAACGTTATTAGTATATAATTAATTAAGTATTAAAAACTTAAAAAATAAATCTATTAATTTTTAAAATATTTTAATATAAAATTATTTTAAAAAATATACCATTTATCAGTTTAGAAAGCACGCTTAAAAAAGAGCAAATAAACCCGGCAGAACCACATCCGAACGGGAAAAATGATCGGGCCAGAGTTGTTTCGGAATCCTAGTCATGCGAGCGGCTGCCATGCGGGCCCCACCTCCTTGTCCCCAATCTGTTCCTCCTCCTACCTGCCAACCCCTGCGCAGGATAGCACACTCGCCTTGCAGCAGGAGAAGCCGCCGCGAGCATGGCGACCCTCCCCGCTTCTCCATGCTCCTCCTCCTCCTCCTCCTCCTCTTCGTCGTCCCTTTTCGTCGCTCCCAACTCGTGCTGCTGGAAGGCGGCGCCAAGAGCAGCGGTCCGCGCATCGGCCGCGGCGGCAGCCCGGCGGACGCTCTCCTCCGGGTGGGAACTACCCGGGCAGTCGGCGGCGCGGCCCGCGGCAAGGAAGCCGCGCCTCGAGGAGCTGGATACCACCAACATGCTCCTTCGCCAGCGCATCGTCTTCCTGGGCTCCCCGGTTAGCCTTTTCTTTTCTTCTTCCCCAAATCGTACTATCTCCATGTTTGTACTCTTCTGCCAGTACTTGTTAAATTATTAATGTCGAAATATTTAGGGTGAATTTTATGGTTTGAACAAGTTAAGAAGTGCAATTTCCTCGCCAAAATAAATAAATAAAAAGAAGTGCACACATTTAGGAATAAGAAAGATTTGCAATTCAATTATTTCAACCAGAATATAGTCCAATATGTTCTTTTGGTATGCCCATTATCATATATTTGTTTCCTTGAGGGTTAAGCCTTCTTATATGCACATGGCAAAAGTGTATCGAATTATGTAAACTTATGGTGTCTTAAATTACTAAATCTTTTTTTAATGTATTATGCATATAACTAGAAGCATTTTAGTAACACTCAATGGGCATCCAAGATTTTATATGGCATGCTATGATCTTCCGCTAGTCTTCATTATGTGATGTTCTGTTGTTGTCCAAATTGTTCTAGTTCTTATCTTGATTGATTCTTTTTCTTAATACTTTTTCTAAATCAGAATGTGCATAAGATCTGCAAATAGTATGTATTTTTGTTTTATTTTTGCCAACCTTGTGAATAAAGAATCTTTCATGCTGAGAATTGCATTCACATGAGTGGTGTTTGTTGATGGATTAGATGTTACCTTGGCAATGCTGCATCTTCTAGAACAGGTTACATGCTTGAAATAATTAGGGTCAAATTCAAGCTCTTTCCTGAGTCCTATACCATTTTACTTTCTTTCCCATGTTCAGTTGGCTTACTACATAAATATAGTTATTTATTGCAAATTGATGATTGCACAGGGCATATTTTTTTGGTAGGAATAATTAGCAGAAGTGACCTCAGGAAGCACCTTTTCTGTCTGAACTAACACATTCCTGTTATATCTTGTTCAGTTGGCTTACTACATAAATAGCATTTTTATTATTCCATAACTGACTACATGGTTATGTATCTATTGCTTGCAATGCTTTGTGCTGACTAGGTGGATGATATGAGTGCTGATTTTATCATCAGCCAACTTTTGCTGCTGGATGCAGAAGATCAAACCAAGGACATCAAATTGTTTATTAACTCCCCTGGTGGCTCCATAACAGCAGGTGTGTGTTCTCAACCTCTTATTGTAAGAACTTATGCCTTGTGCTCTTTGTGTTGATAGCAAGAAATTGACTAACTTCATTTTAAGGATCTTGTAACGTAAGTGCCTTTCAGATTAAATTTGATGCACGTGCCATTGAAAAGTTCTGGATCCTTGAGGACCTTAAATTCTGATACTTTTTGAGAACCTTTGCCTTAGTCGCTTCTACTTCCTAATTTCTGTTAGTCAAGCAGTGATGGAGCTGTGCAAAGATCATTTTGCCCTGATTATCCAATTTGCCTTGTTTTTTATTTGGGCCAGATCCACATGACATTCTGTTCTACATCTTTCTTCCTCCACAATGGAGGGCATCAGTTTGTCACCTGTACCCCTTCCTCTTGGGGCTGGTAGATGTGATGTTCGTGTCAGATACTTATGAATGGAGGAGATGTTCTTAGATGTGGTGTAGGCACAGGCTAAACAGATTTAGACATTATGCTTCATTGTCTTATCAAATGGAGAGTGGGGATAGAAACAAGAGAGGTGGCGATAGCAGTTACAGCCAGGTAGCACCATAATACTGCTAGATGTGCACACAGCTTACCCGTTATGAATGTGATTGTGGTAGGCAGGGATTGGAAAGGTGGGTTGAGTTAAAGGTTACTACTGACTTTGATCCGCTCACATATTCTTGATTTTGTGGTCATCCTTCTGTGATTGTCGTATATGATGAGTTCTTGATCTTTTTTTTTTGTGTGTGTGGGTTGGTGGGTGGTGGGGGGGGGTGGGGGGGGGGGGGGGGTTAAGTTTCAGTTTTGCCATTGATTGCCTTGAAGAGCATGCGTCTTTGTGCCCTTAATCTAGTGGATGCAAAACAGCGAGAGTGAATGAACTAATTTCTGATACCAAGGTCACTGATTAACTGGACCAGGGTTGGCTGTTTTGGGCTGGTTCATATAGAAAAACCAGAGGGTTTTCTTGCTAATTTCGAGGAAGAGTACATGGACAGCATGCCCCTTGCATCGGTAATCAAATGGAATTTTCGATAGTCGCAAGTAGATAAAAGGGTAAAGGTTTTGATTTTTCAAAAAACAGTGGCATAGGAATAGGTTTTGGCATTATACTGTGTCAATTTAAGGATGCATAAACTTTCCAGCAGCATATCTTTTTTTTTGTATATAATAAAGGCCTCCTGTCTGATTGGTTTATGGGACAATTGGTTATGTAGCCATGCCAAAATTGACTAATTTACCCAAGGATCATGCATTACAGGTACACATGTCTATGGTCTACATATCAGCCTATGAGTTCTTTAATATTACTTAGAGTAAATTGCACTTTACACAAGGTAAATTGCGCTTTGTTTCACTTTGCACATAGTCTTTGAACCGGGATATGTTGAAATAAATTTCACTTTGAATCAGGGAGTGTACTGAAATTTTACTGAAACCTTGTGAAACATGAGCGAAACCTTGTGGACTAAATTTCGAATATACTTCATGAGGTATTGAGATGTCATTTATGTTTTGTGAAATTTCAGGAGATTTCTATTGGTCCATTATAGACCCAAGTGCAAAGCATTTGTTTTTGACATACTCTAGTCTAAGTGAGATTGTTTAGTAAACAGGGAGAAAAGTGAAACAGCATGCGCTTAACATGGTACCTGTGCAATTTTTTTTTTTTGGTTTCACAACATATGTCATACCACTCTATGCTCGTAGATGACGGAAACGAATCAAGAATTAGTTAACAAAATCAATTTATGTTTGCCTTCTCCGACAGGCGACATAACTTTATGATCACAGCCATGGTTACTCACTTTTTTCATTGGACAGGTCTTGTGTAATGAAAATCCTCACCAAATGCGCACATAAAATGTAAAGATGAGGGATTGTGTTTTGATTTTTTTATCATGAATTTTTTTAGTTGATTTTATTGATATTATCTGCATAATTTTGATCTTTTATTTTATGTGTTCTTCTAATCTTTATGGTGTATGAAATATGCTCATGTCTAATCTGGTGGCAACAGAATGGTAAGTTCTATGCTAAGGTGATAATGGCATCAATTTCATAACTATCCAAGGCAATTATGTGCAACATGATGTTTTGCATATTAAGGAAATGTGTGCTCCAACAATAGGAATTTGAAAAAGGCTCCTAATTTTTTCCCTAGTGAAGTTATGTTGCATACTTTTTGATGCATTTATCAAACTCATACATACTTAAAAGGTGCTATACAAAGTTCATCAAATACAAAAAAATTGCACCTGAAGTTACAATCTGTTTTTCCTTATAAGATTGACACGTGCTTTTTCTGGAATCTCCTTTTCTTTTAATACCTAGAATCTGCATTCATAAACATTCTTCAGTGTGGTAGTGACAGCAACAGGGCAACTTTAACTTTCCTGAGATTGCTCATGAGTGAACAGTCTGGAGTGCTGAGGTCAACAGTAACAGTGAAAAAAGGTTTTCAGGTTCAGGACATTAGATAGGATTTTATTCATGTTGACAGGATTGGGATTGTATGATCGCTCCAAGAAAATTACGATTGTATATATTATATGACCTGTGTCTGAAAAAGAAAAGATTGTAAGATCTTGCCACATGGACCTTTTGATAACCCCCTTTGTGTATTATGCCTTTAGGAGACACTTGGGACTGTTCACTGTTTGTGCTATGTTGTTGTACATGTTTAATTCTGATATGAAGCCAATCTCATCAGTTAGTTATCTCCGGTTACTGCAAACTTGGGAATAAATTGCGGAATGTCTCGAAACATCTAGAACATTTACTTATGAAAGCAAATCCATCTTGTAACATTACTCAAATACAGTTACTTAAATCTTTTACTGTCTTGCTGATCTGCTTCACCCAAGTTCGTCAAAACCTAGTCAGCTCAATCAGTTTTGTTTCCTTTGTACTTGAGCTTTTTTAAGCTCCTCAATCTTTTAGTCTCCCTTTTGTACTTGAGTTTTTTAATTCCAATTGCCTAAACTAAACTGATCTCATGTTCCTGGATCTACTATGATTTTGTCTTCTTGGTAACTTTTATGCCAATCTCCAGAGAACTATTTAGTTTCCTCTTATTGATGCCATATTGGTATCATATGCTGCAATAAAACACGTTCAAATCAATATACAGGAATGGGAGTTTATGATGCCATGAAATTTTGCAAGGCTGATATATCAACTGTCTGCTTTGGACTGGCGGCTTCCATGGGTGCGTTTTTGCTAGCTGCTGGGACGAAAGGGAAGAGATTTTGCATGCCAAATGCGAGAATTATGATCCATCAACCATCAGGAGGTGCGGGTGGAAAGGTAAGCTTTTACTAGTCGAGCTTGGTCAGAATTGCCTAAGGAATCAGAGGAAACAGTGAGAAGCTTTGGCTTCAACCAAACATTCCTGAAATAAAATCACAGCTGCCATTTTATTTCGTAATATCATATCGGTACTATTGGATGATCATGGTCAATATTGCATTTTGAAAAGAACAATTCTCTCTTTGCTTAAGTTCTGACCATTGTGCAATAGGGCAATATATGTGCTACCATGACATGCAATGCTACGTTCAGAAATAGATCATCCATTTTTTCAGTATAATATGTTAATTTATGCCATCTGGCAGGTCACAGAGATGGGATTACAGATACGAGAGATGATGTATGAGAAGATAAAGATCAATAAAATATTGTCAAGAATCACCGGGAAGCCTGAAGAGCAGGTACTCCTTGAGAACTTGTTACAGGATGTATTGCTTCAGTGCAAAAATTTGTTAAACTGAACTACTGCTTGCCATTTCTTGAAGATTGATGAGGACACAAAGTTTGACTATTTCATGAGTCCTTGGGAAGCCAAGGATTATGGCATAGTTGACAGTGTTATAGATGAAGGGAAACCAGGATTGGTTGCTCCTTTGTCAGGAGCTGTGCCACCTCCAAAATCGCGTGTGTGGTACTTGTGGAATGCTTCAGGACCAACTAGAAAAATCATGAAAAATCTACCTTCGGAGGAGAAGCTTATTCAAAATGGTAATGGCAGTGCAAGCGGAGACGATGGGAAGCTCAAGGAGGCCTCAACAGCTTGAGGTGTGCCTGCCAGGTTATGTCGCCACTGGTCTGTGATCAAAGATAGATTGGCTTGCTATGTTAGCTTACATTGCACAACGTTGTGTATCTGCTTCATCAGTTGATAACACACATTGTGAAGCTTAATATAGTCCGGCAGTAGTAGAAAGAATGTCCAGTAGCTGTAGGGCTCCTTAATTTCATAGACTGCAAGAAACGCTCTTCCAATGCAATGACTCACTTGGTACACTGTTTTCATTTCCCCATACATGGCACACTGTTTTCTTTTCCCCACTTTATTCGGTTGAATTGTTGTTCTTGCCAATTGCCATACGCCCATATTACACATCATATAACCAACCGGCAAGTCGTGTGGAGTTGTATCACACTGTTGCTCTCTTAAACGGGTATGTGCACTGTATAAACAAATCGATGTGGTGGCTATTTCAGCTTTCACCGTGCTTCCTTTGTGTTGGAAGCAATTCCAAGCGTAACACAAGTGCAGCAGACTGCAGAGCATGGAAAACGACCGGTATAGAACAGATGGAAATCTACACAATAACAAAATACTGTCAGAAACAATCTTTTCAACTCCAAAAACACTGTTAAGGATGCACATGCAGTAGCCCATTTTGAATGTCGAGCACCTTGGTTCAATGACAATGCCACTGTTGGGCTTCTCGCTTCTTTCAGGATATGTACAATTCTGCTACCTTCGTTTTCAAATGGTTGGGAACAATCTACTTCTTTCTTCGTTAAATATTTGGGGGTTTTCACATCTCTGCACGATGTCCAAAACTTCTTTTATTTTTTTTGATAAGGAGATCACCCTCCCGTTTCCATTACCCAAAACGTCACCCTCCCGTTTCCATTACCAGAAAGTCAAGACAGGTTCACGATGTCCAAAACTAACATTGTAATTCACATCGATCCAAACTATGAATACGTTGGTAAGCATTGATCCAAATTACGAATACCTTAGTAAGCATGATTTTTGACACGCATTGAGAAATGTAATGAAGGACATGGGCACCTTGGCCAGACTAGCGCAGGAGCGGAGAGTGGGTCCAAGCTTTTTTCCGCTATATCTTGTGCACATCTGACAGCACATGCGAAGATCAGCAAAATGCTAAAAATCAAACCCAAGGGCCAAGAGGCTGCCGCACCGCATATCACTGACACAGATGGGCCCTTGCCCCTTGCTTCCAAGAGCTCAACCGCGAGGAATGGCAGCCTCTGCTCATCCGTCGGTGCGAGAATTGGATTTGGATCCTATGCTCTGGCCTCTCTCAGTTGCTCGTGCGACGACGTAAGGCAGCAGCAAGCCGCATGGGCGCCGATTGTGGCTTGCCGCCGTCCGTCTTCAGTCTTCAGAAGCGTTTTTGCCTGCACCGCTCATCTTAGCAGTTAGCTAGCTTAATCGCGGCCTGCCCATGCTAGATATGGTACAACGCCGGATGCAGTTGAGCTGAGCTTTCACCGCTCGTCCAATACGACGCCACAGCCACACGTGACGCGAGCACTCACTCCTCTCTTCTTCTCTAGCTAGTTAGCCGGACGGCGCCGGGCCACGGGCCGTGCACCGGAAGTGGGGCAGAGCACTTAATCATGGGCCACCGTCTCGTCGCTGTGGTTCTGCTAGCCTCGTTAGTAGCTGGTGCCGTCGCTATGGAGCAAGCTGCAGGCGACGACGGCATTCGCGGCGGCGCCGAGGCAGGGAAGAGGGCAGCATCAGCATGGACGGGCGGGCTGAGCCGGCGGAGCTTCCCCGCGGGGTTCATGTTCGGGACGGCGGCGTCGGCGTACCAGTTGGAGGGCATGGCTCTCAAGGATGGCCGCGGGCCAAGCATTTGGGACGCCTTCGTCAAGATTCCCGGTGAGCAAGCTGCATGAGCCCCTGTGGCAACAAAATAAAAATTACAGGAGGATTTTTACGTCCTTGAAGTGGACCTTCAGTACTAGTACCTGGCAGTCTAGGGCGAGAGAGAGAGAGAGAGAGAGAGAGAGAGAGAGAGAGCGGAAGGAGAGGCGGCAGCGCGGTCGAAAGAAAGGAGCGGGAGGCGGCGCGCTCGCGCGTCGCGAGAGAGAGCGGCGGAGAAGGCGCCGGAATTAGGGTTTCGTGGCTAGATCCATCAATTTTTTTTTATCTCGGCTAGATCCATCAATTGGGGGAATGGGAACCGAAGAACTCAGAGTACCTATATAAAAGACCCATTAGGTGTCAGGAGAGACATAACCCAAATCTGAATATCCTCTCTTCTAGAGATCTATTTGTAGAAAGGGTTGTCTTTTGGGTCGTATTGTTGGAGAAAACCAAATATGGGTATTAAACCCTTTGTCAGTAGCGCTACCCAAACAACAAATGGGTCTTGTATTTTGGGTCGGTTGTTAGAGACAGTCTAAGGGACAACCGTGCAATGATTATGCGAAAATACAAATTTACCCTTTTACTCAACTCAGTTGTGGTGGTGTCTGGTGGGCACAGGGGCGGGACCACCAGGCACCGAGCGCTAGGAGCCATCCGATTAAGCTTGATCAACGGCTCTCATTTGGTACCTCCCTCCCCTCAAGGATGCTAAAAGCCCTCAAATACACAGCTTTGAGTTTCTAGGCATCTTGTATATTTAAGTTGCATTATTTCGCAAACTTAGTTTCTATGACCATTTCTACGATACAAAATAGAACCGTATGGTATGGAGTTACCCTTAATATTAATCAGTTTAGCATATTAGAACAGATTATAGATAAACAATTTTTTATATTAATAAAAGAAGAAAACATAGAACATAGAACAAAAACCCAATCCCTTTATATATGTGCAACCTTGTGGGTCATAATGTGAAAACTGACTAGTGTTTGCTTTATCTTCTGACTAGATGATATCATAAATAATGCTACCGCAGAAGTTACTGTTGATGAGTACCACCGCTACAAGGTAAAAAGATCTCATCCTATACTCAAGTACTGCCGTAAAAGAATGTCAATATAGGATCCGTGCTATCAACACATTTGACAATAATTATTGTTTAACATATAGGTCTTAAATATAAAAAATATATATAACCAAGTATGTCATAAAAAATTACTTGCAAACTCTTGCAATTGTGTAACTTTTTTTCGTATTTATAAAAAAATTAAGTAGTTAGAGTTGTACCTTATTTAATTCGAAAAGTCCAAGGCCACATTCTTTTTTTACTGGATGGACTAGTTCATTTTGAGCAGCAGCTTCTCGAGATTGTCTATGAGAAATGCATTTCCTGCGGCGGATTTTTTGTGCCGGCGTTTTATCTTTGTTTTGTACTCCCTCTAATCTAGAGATGTAAGGACACTAGAGTTTAAAATTTGTTTAATAATATAAGGAGATTCTCATCTACTTTCTTATCTCAACTAATCAAAGATATCCCTTATTTAATTTCCACACACTCAAACAATCATAACCACCCTCATTTAATTTCCATACTTGTTTTTCCATCTTAACCAATCACAACCATTATTTACATCAATCTTATTGTTTTTTTTAAAAAAGAACTCTAGAAGTTCTTATATTCTTGTATGTAGGAGAGAGTATCAGTGATCAAAAGAGGCTTTGAAGAGCGTGGAATCATTGATGGCTGTCACGCCCTAAAAATCGTTTTAATTAAAAATTATTTTTGAGTAAAACGAAATACAAGAATACGCTAGAAAATTTTTGGTTGAGAAACATGTTTGAATAAAATTTTGAAATTTCCAATATTAAAAATCCCAAGTTTAAATTTTAAAATAAATACTTGGATGTTTTTATATTCCCGGGGTTTTATCGGAATATTTTAAGTGTTTAAGTATTTATTGTAGGAGTACGCGTAGGCTACGATAGCAAAAATAAAAATTTCTACCGCGCACACCAGGACATCATGCGAAAGAAGGGATCATGGATCGTTACCACTAGACGCGCAGTGCAGCGGAGGAAGAGTTGGAGAAGCCAGTCCAACCACGCGCGCGTCGAGGTAGTAGTGGAAGTAGTTGATCTCCGGCCGATCAACGCCGCAACGAGCAGCGCCTCTACGGGTATCCACACGTCCGGGGCTAAAACACCGATCGCGAGTGTACTAGCACTCGTGAGCGGCTAGGGTTCGGCTCGGAAGGTGGCGGCTAGGGTTTTGCTCGAGGCTAACAGAAAACACACACGTGAAACTCCTCAGCCCTTCGCCTCCCTATATATAGACCACCTTACTCGGGCCTCGTGGACTGAGGCCCAGTAAGAGTCTACTCGGATCTCTATCCGAATCGAGCCCATATTCGAATCACATTCGAATAAGTGTTCCAACCCATTAAGTGTGTGACCCTGTAGGTTCACGTATATTTTGTCACGACCCAGAAACGCCTTTCTGGTCACCCTGTTAATAGCGGCCTCTAGCAAGGCATATTAGCCCCAAGATATACGTAAAGATCATATCGGCTGAACCTGTAATGTCCTTATGTACAAATCCCTTTGCCTCACGATATCGATTGAGCTCAAGGCGAGACTTGTGTCATCCTCTTAATAGCTCAATCACTCTCTCGATCCTGTGATGGATTACAAACTTGTGATTGACACCTCAATCACCGTAAGCATGGCCATGCACTTCCATAATCCATTACTTCGATTCGGGGGCCCAGGATATCTCTCCCATAAGGAGGGACAAATTCTATCTTGATCAGTCATATCCCACTACATGTTTCATAGCAAACCCGAAGACCACTTTTATGACTACCCCAGTTACGGAGTAGTGTTTAGTAGTCCCAAAATAAGCTACTACGTATGTTGGGGAACCATGATGATCTCAAGTGTAAGGAACTCTACATAAACACTACTTGAGACTAACTGATGACACATGAAAATCTCTGCAGTATCTCATGGCGGGTCTATCCAAACATATGTTCACTAACATATGTCCATATTATGATTTGGGTATCTCCATACCATGATCCATGAGACATGATCATCAATCAATACATATGCTGATATTACAATCATATTGTTCCTCATATGATATATGATCAGGGATCATTTAGAAAATAGCAATATTTGACATTAAGAGTCTCATGAATAAGTACATACTCATTGATCAACACTGATAATGTCTATTTCAAGGAACAAATCAATACATTATAAACATAGCATGTGATATATATAACATCTCCATGTTGCTCTAGGGATATCACTAACAGTCTCCCACTTGCACTAGAGTCAACCATGTAGGTATCTAATACCCATTGCCCTAATGTGAGCCTCATGCTTTGGCTGGGGAAGCGGTTTTGTCAACGGATCTGCAATTGTTCAAATCCGTTTGTACTTTGCATATCTTTACATCGCCTTCTCCACTATCTCGCGGATGAGATGAAAACGCCGTAAAAATGTGCTTGGACTTTGGTGAGATCTAGGCTCCTTGGCTTGCGCAATGGCCCCACTATTATCACAGTAGAGGTCCATCGGACTGAAGGCACTAGTCATCACACCAAGCTCGGAACAAATTCTTGATCAAACAGCTTCTTTAGCAGCTTCAGAAGCTGCAATGTACTCGGCTTCCGTTGTAGAATCAGCAAACCGTCTCCTGCTTGGAAACTCTTCCAGCTCACCGCACCGCCATTTAGGCAGAACACAAATCCAGATGCGATCTGAAATCGTCTTGTCAGTTTGGAAGCTAGCATCAGTGTAACCATTTACAACGAGCTCTTCTTCCCACCTCATAGACAAGGAAATCTTTAGTTCTTCTCAAGTACTTCAAGATGTTCTTTACAGCAATCGCAGTGACTTCACCTGGATCCGATTGATATCTACTCGTAGTACTTAAAGCATACGAGACATCTGGACGTGTACAAGCAGGCAATACATAATGGACCCAATACTGAAGCATATGGGATCGCATTCATCTTATCCCGCTCATCAGGTGTACTAGGACACTACTCTTGCTAAGCAATTATACCATGTGACATCGGTAGGAAAACTTTCTTAGAGTCTGCATGTTGAACTTTTTCAACACCTTGTCAATGTATGTATCTTGACATAATCCAATTAGCCTTTGATCTATCTCTATAGATCTTGATGCCCAGAAAATATGCCCCTCTCCTAAGTCTTCATAGAGAAACTATTTTTGCAAATGAAGACTTAACAGATTCGAGCATAGGAAACGCGCGTCATTTCCGATCAAGTAGTATGTCGTCCACCAATATAAAATAAGAAATACAAGTCGCTCCACTAGTCTTTTTAACAACACAAGGTCTTCTTCGTTTCTGATAAACCACCTTTGATCAACTTCATCAAAAGAATATTCCAACTCCGAGATGCCTGCCTTTAAAC
>RYFJ01003639.1:0-59385 GCA_003991445.1 Oryza meyeriana var. granulata
AGTCCCACCTTCGGGACTGCGGCTGCGTGCGCGGGCACGTCACGGACCGAGGGCAATGGCACGGGCAGAGGTGCGCGGCGCGGAACTGGAAGATGGCTGCGCACAGCCAACAGATGGGGCCGAGATTGCCAGCGACAACCGAAAGGTTTTAAAACCTTTTCTTTTTATTTTACTGCTTATGACTTATTAAATTTTGCCCAAAGTGTTTCCCCTAATCAATTAATCCCAGAAATTCCAGAAATAAAAATAATTAGGCAAAGAATTTTATAAAATTATTTTCCAGCCCATTTTACTTTTAGACTTTTTCCCTGATTATATTCTTTTCACTCATTGAACTTTCAATTCAATTTCTAAAAAGTCCTTTTCACAATATTTTATACAAAGGGAAAATTTTAGGGTGTTACACCATCCCACATGTTTAACGGTATCGTACTATACAATTGTTTGCCATTTCCACATAATAGTCCGGACCATCCTCACCATGTTCGGACGGTCAAATGTCAAATTGCCACTTCACATTATATAGTCCGGACATCTCAAGGTGTTCGGGATGCTCCCACACTACAAATTTGTGCCATTTTCACATTATATAGTCCGGACCATCCACACCTGATTTGACGGGTCCGTACTGTACAAATTTTTGTCATTTCACATTATATAGTCCGACCATCCTCACCCTTTCGACGGTCCGACTGTAACAAATTGCCATTTCACATTATCTAGTCCGGACCAATCCTTCAAGATGTTCAGACGGTCCGCCACTGATACAAATTGTTGCCCCATTTCACATTAGTATAGTCCGGACCATCTGACCACCATGTTAGACGGTCCGTAAATGTACAAATTGTTGCCATTTCACGCTATATAGTCCGGACCATCCTCCACCCTTGTTCGCTAAGCAAGACAAATTCAACGGTCCGGGACTATACGAGTGGACTGTGATTACTAAAAGTCCGTTCATAAGGGCAAATCAATTTTAAGCTGAGTCATTTTTAAGATTATGTGCCAAAATGATAAAGATTGCCTCACCAGGGATTGAATAAAGTAAAACCAGTGTGCTCGCAGATGATGCATACCATTTCTGAAACATTAAGCTCTTTAGTATCATTGGTCTTTTGCGTGAACTGTAAAATGAAAGCTGGACCTTCCATATCACCATTATGGTACTAATACCAGGAAAAATCTGTTACTTTCGCAACTAAATCTAAATGGATAGCTACATATAAAAATTAAGAGTAAATTATGGTTGTATTTAGCAAGTGCTTACAATGGATAGTTTCTACTTCGACACCAAAAGTGATCTTAATATTCCTCCGAAATGGAATTTGCTGTTACTTTAAATAGGCTAAAGTGCATAAGCAAAAAAAAAAACACCTGACGGCTATGCAAAAGCTCATTGAAACGGTTGTACCATCAAATTGAAACAAGAGTGTTTTGTTCTTTGTAACCATCCTATAATCTTTAAAGATCCCGTACTATGTTGGTCCAGAAACGAGTAAGACCGCGAGCAACAACAGATTTTTTAGCACCTGGTTTAAAAATAAGCGGAAAATCACTACATGGAGTCGACCTCAGTGGATGGCAAAGTTTCCTCAGCTGGCAAGACGGAGGCACACATAAAAGTTGGAATTTGACGGGCAGCAACTACCTGCTGTTTAGCTGAGCCTCGCTTTGCAAAAGCACTGCACACTTTTCGCAAAGGAATGCCAACTGGTTGTCCCAATCTGAAGCGCATCCAAAAAAAGGGGGGAAACCATAGCATATGATCTGACAGAACAATAGTGCAAAGTGGAATATAACTAATTGATTTATAGTATTAAACATTATGTTAGGAAATTAGAAAACTTAAACCTTTTGACAAATAACGGACAGCCTTTTTCTACACACAATGGCTTCAGATAGTCCCTTTGGGGGCTTAGCCTCTGATAGAATTACTAATTGGGCCAGCAAAGAAGCCTCTCCACGAATGTAGCTTTCCCAGGTGGCAGGCCATGATCTTTTATAGCAAGTGAAGAATTGGAATTTCCATGATGTTCTGGATCCAGTCGATTACCCAAACACATGTGCTGGCATTGAAAAAGAAAAATCAACATGTTAAAAATTATAGCATTCGGACCATCCTCACCCTGTTTGGATTGGTCCGTACTGTACAAATTGTTTGCATTTCACATTATATAGTCCGGACCAATCCTACCACGTTGTACGGTCCGTTACTATACCAAATTATTGCCATTTCACATTACCTCAGTCCCGGACTCCACACCGTGTCGGACAGGTCCGTACTTACAAATTTTCCCATTTCAATTATATAGTCCGGACACCTCACCTTGTTCGGATGGTCCGAACTGTACAAATTGCCTTATCACCATCTTCTAGTCCGACCATTCCCTCAAGATTGTTCGGATTGGTACGGACTGTACAAATTGTTGCCTCATTTCACATTATATAGTCCGGACCATCTTACCACCATGTCGGACGTCACGTGACTATACAAATGTGTTGCCATTTCAGCGTTATATAGTCCGGACCATCCTCACACCTGTTCGGACGGTCCGGACCGTACCAAATTTGCCATTTCAGTTATAAGTCCAGACCATCCCAAGGTTGTTAGGGACGGTCCCCACTGATACAAATGTTGCCATCTCAATTATATAGTCCGGACCCATCCTCCAGCTGTTCGGACGGTCGAACTGTACAAATTGCCCATTTCACATATATAGTCCAGACCCATCCTAAGATGTGTAGGACGTCCGCACGGTAAAAATGTGCCATTTCACATTTATATAGGTCCGGACCATCCTCACCCTTTTCGGACAAGTCCGTAATGTACCAAAATTGTTGCCATTTTCACATTATATTAGTCCAGACAAGTCCTCACCTCGTCTCAGAACGGTCCGAAACCGTACTAAATGCCATTCACATTGGTATAATTTCTTGGGCCATCCTCAAGCTGTTCGGACGGCCGCACTGACAAATTGCTTGCCATTCCACGTTATACAGCCGGACCAGGACGCGGGGCCTGTGCGGCGCGAGGGGCTGGGACAAGGACGTTAGGGTTCATGCCGCGATAGAGGCCGGCGCCAGGGGCTGAGGACTGTGAGCGATGAGGCACCGCGAGAGGAGGTGGAGGAGGCATCGCCGCGTCGCCATGGCTGTGGCGGCGGCGGCGGAGGGAGGTGAAGGGGAGGAAGGGGTAGAAATTATAGCTGGCCAAATGGACGGACCGGGCCGGCACGGCCCAAGGCACAGTCCGCTACGGCATGGCCCGTGCCGGCCCGCGTGCCTCCCCCCGGCCCAGGCACGGCACGCCGAGGTCGTGGGCCATGCAGTGCCGGCACGGCCCGTCGGCGGCCCACCGTGCCCGGTCCGGCCCGATCCGCTGACGCCTGCCGCCGCGCGTCCGGTGTCCCTGACTTCGGCGCCTACCGCCGTCCTCCGCCGCCCTCCGCCGTCCCCGGCCTCCCGCGCCTGCCGCCGCCCTCCGCCGGCAAATCTTGGTTCTCCGTGGTGTGTTGGGCACGTTCCTTAGCTAGCTCCCAGTCTTTGACCACAACTAGCATTTCCACCACCTCAACTGCGGAGATTTCTTCTTCTCTCCTCAATAATTCTTCCGCAAAGACTGAAGGCCGATTCGGATGATACCGTAGACACAGGCACCGTGAACACATCCCATGCTAGCTTTGAGAGCATGGGATATTGGGTCTTGTGATCATTCCACCATTGAAGAACGTTGAGATCTTCCTGGTTGATCCAGTCGCTATCCAAGTAGGTGGACAGCTCAAGAGCTTCAAGCGAAGCGTGTGCAGGACTTGCTGCGGCCGAACTTCCACCACCGGTGCTCGAAGAAGAAGAGGAACCACTCCAACTTTGGCCCCACTGCAATTTCTTCTTACCTGGGACAGGGACGGGTGGGGCTCTTTGCACGCGAACTCCCTAAAACATAGTTTCATACTTTCGAAATACTTCATACAATTTTGTCTTAGAATTAGAATAATAGTTAGTGTAATCAATATTCATTGCATCCCCAATAAGATTCAAAATATTTAGAAACCCCCGTATTTTACCCCTAGGATCAAGAATAAATGTAAAAGCATACAAGTATGGAATATTCCTCCAGTATTTAAGATATTTTTGTTTCATGTGAAATACTGCAAGTCCTAGTAGTTGGTCATCTTCATATTCTTTTAATAAAGTGACAATCTCAAAAAATTTATGCAAAATTAAATTAGCAGTTGGATAGTAAACACCAGACAAAGTAACAGTTGCATCATAAAATGTTTCAAGAAAGTAATAAAACCTTTCTACAACATGCCAAGACTGTTCTGTCAGTAGCGGTTGCCCGTCACTGGTAACAACATTCTTGGACAGCAAGAAAACAGTTAGTATATCTTTGTAAGGCAAGACATGTTTCAACATTAAATAAGTCGAGTTCCACCGATGGTCCGCATCCGTTTGGAACTTGCATGGACGCTTGTCCGAAGCGATGCAGAATCGCTTGAAGGTCGCAAGTCGAGGATTGGAACCATTCAGCCATGTTATGGCTTCACGGATAGAATCGAGATATACAGTTATTCTTTTAAAACCGGATTTAACTATAAGATTAATAACATGGCAAGCACAACGTTGATGTAAAAGAAATGATTCAGCATAAGCATTGAATAAAGCTGCAAAATTTTCATTGCTTTGGAATTTGCAGCTGCATTATCTAGAGTTACTGCAAATATTTTATTTGTGATGCCAAAATCCTCACAAACTCTAGAAATTCGTTCAGCAATATTTTCTGCATTATGTGAAACATCAATTAATTTTAAAGCTATTACTCTTTTTTGTAGCTCCCATTCATCATCAACATAATGAGCAACTACACTAATATAGTCTTCCTTAGCCCTACCACTCCAAATATCAGATGTGATACTAATAGAAAATGTGCAAGTAGCAAATAATTGTTTAATATTATCCCGGCCTTGGTTGTAAACATTCACCAAGTCCCGGGTTGTAGTTTGTCTAGTAACAGCTTGAAACCTAGGATTATGAGCAGTTTTAATGTAAGTCTCAAATGCAGGAGACTCATCAAAGTTTAGGGGTAGATCCTGTCTAGCAATTAAACGGGTAAGGGAATCTCGTGCTACCTAAGGATTATACTCCCATGAACGTATCGTACCGTCCGGATTGAGTACCAGTTGCTGTTGTCTTAGCTGGTAACCTTGCTTCTTCGCACACGCCTCAGCATGCCGCCTCAAATGCCCTATTCCACCAGAAGATTTTCCAGAGAGTTTAGTTTTACAAATTTTACATTTTGCGTAAGTTACCTCCCTTCCATCCGCGGCGGTCTCCTTGATCTCATCAAAATGTTGCCAGGCAGAGGAAGTTCTTGATCTCTTTGAGCCGGTTGCCGTTGATAGGCTCCCGCTCGCAGTTCCAGATCCTTCTGAAGCCGCATGTATTTCCTCCGGATGTTCTTGCGGTGTAGGAGCCGACCTAGAGTCGTCTTCTTGCGACATCGACAGATAGCTCGGGTCGAAGTCGCTCAGTTGGAACGTCGGCTAGTTCGGATCCATCCTACAATATAAATAGAGAAAATTAGTATTAAAAAATAGTAGGAACAAAGAAGAAAATTTAGGATTTTTTTTACCTTTCAGGAGCACCGGAGGCTGCAGCTATTACCTATGAGAATGTGGGAAATTTTTGAATTTTAGACAAAATTTTGTCCAAATCAAATATTTTGAGCAAAGAGAGCAAAAGAGAGGAGAATAGAGCACAAGAGGAGAGATTGGGAGGTTTGGATGAGCAAAAATGTGGCTGGGGGTCCTCTATTTATAGGAAAAAATTTCACAATTTTTCGGATTTTTTTGATATTTTTTCGGATTTTTTTTGTCCTGCAACGGCTAGATTCAAAATCTAGCCGTTATTTCGGGAAAATTTTTTATTTTTATATTTATTTATTAAAAGATTTACAAAAGTAGATTTTTGTTTGAAAGAATGACAAAAATAGACTCTTAATGCCCTTTGGAAGGGCGAGGTTAATAAATCGCCCTTCCAGAGGGCGATTTGATGACGTGGCTAACGGACTGCTTTGCCAAAAACCGCCCTCTCAGAGGGCGGCAAGGGGGCCGCCTACAAAATGCGACCCTCGCCCGCGCCCTCTCCCGTGCCCGTGCCCGCGCCCGCGCCCCTCGCCCGCACCCTCGCCCGTGCCCTCGGCCGCGCCCGCGCCCGTGCCCGCGCCCGCGCCATTTTCCAGGCGGGCCCCTTGCCGGGGGCGGCTTTTGGGAGGCAGAGAGGGCTTTGCAAAATGGCTGACGGCCGTCCGCCGGAGGGGCAACGGCCGTCAGCCACATCATTAAATCGCCCTCTGGAAGGGCGATTTATTAAAATCGCCCTCACAGAGGACGTTAGGAGTCTATTTTTGTCATTCTTTCAACCAAAAATCTATTTTTAAATATTTTAATAAATAAATATAAAAATAAAAAATTTTCGTTATTTCGGACCGTTGGGACACGTGTCAATTTTCCACTGGGCCAACGAGGTCGATTACTGTACCAAACGGTCATATGTGTCCAACGGGCAGATGTCCTCCTCCCGGCCAGCTCCTCCGCCTCGGCCTCCTCCCGACGCCTCCTCCCGGCTGCCTCCAGTCCCGCCCTCCTCCTCGGCTGCTCCGCCTCCTACCTCCTCCCGCCGCCTCCTCCCTCGGCCTGATCCCTCCTCCCGCCGCCGCCTCCTGCCGGCCTCGGCCTCCTCCCTCGGGGAGGCGCGCAGGAGGGCGGCGGAGGCCGAGGCCGGTGGGAGGCGCGCAGGAGGAGAGGGCGGCAGCGCCGAGGCGAGGCCGGGAGGCGGCGGAGGAGGGAGGAGCGGAGGAGCTGAGGAGGCGGGCGTCAGGGCTAAGAGGAGGGCGAGGCCGCCGACCGGCCGGCAGGAGGAGCGGCGGGGAGGAGGAGGCAGAGGAGCCGAGGAGGCGGAGCGGGAGGAGGGAGGAAGCCGAGGGCCCGAGGCCGGTGGGAGGCGGCAGCGGCCTCGCCTCGGCGCCACCGCCCTCTCTCCTGCGCGCCTTCGACGGCCTAAGCCTCCGCACCGCCCTCCTCGGCCTCCCACCGCCTCCTCCTGGCCGACAACCGCCCTCCTCCCGGCTGATGCCTCCCCGGCCTCGGCCGCCTCCGCCGGCAGCAGACGCCTGCCACGGCGGCGCGGTCTCCGCCGCCGTCCTCCTGGCGGGCCATGCCGGCCCGTGCCCGTGCCCGTGCCGTGCCGGCCCGCTACAGTCCATGGGCCGTGCCGTGCCGCACCACCGGCCCAGGCACGGCACGGCTACTCGGGCTACTCGGGCCGTGCCAGGCCGGCCTGGGCACGGTTACTGTAGCACCATGCCCGGGCCGGCCCTACGGGGCACGGTTCATTTGGACATCTCTAGTAGAAATGCCGCGTCACCAGCCCGTCGCTCCTGTCGCCGTAGCGCAGCCTCAGGTGAAGCGCACTAATGGCCATGGCTGCCGACGCAGGCACGACCACGGGGAGCTTCAGAGAGGCGAGCACCGATTCGGCGTACTCGGGTGCAGACAAGAACCATGGCAATGGGAGCCATGGGAGGAGCTCAGCTTGGGCGACGCGTGACAATGACGCGAGCATCGTCGGGGCAGTGCTGGCTTCGGTGTGGAAGGAGATGATCGGCAGCTCATTGACAGGCAGCTTGTGGTTGGAGATGAAGTCCCTTCTCTTGTCATATGTGAGATCCTCCAAGGCCCTTATATCACACTACAATTGTTTACTTGTTAAGAATATCATATGAAATGGACAGGGCATGAATAAACAATGTCATTGTATGAACAATTCATAAAGGATTGATCTTGATTAGGTAACATAGAGACCAGGATAATGAGGACCTTGATGAGTTTGCATATGATGAGTTCCACGATCTTCCTTGTCGCCTTGTCAGCAAGCTGGCCTTCCCGAAGGATGTTGGAAGCTACCGGGGTGCCACCATATGGGCTCTGAACCAATGCCAGTCTGGCAACCTTGCCTTGAGTTCCGACCAGTACAATGAAAGCGCCGCAGCCGCATCAACTCCACCCTTGCTATGTCCCAGGAGCAACACCTGTTTACCAGAACCCCAGTAGAGCTCTTCAATGTATAGTTTTAGTTCCCGCGCATTTTTCTCCACTGATGCCTGAGTGAAGTGAAAGGTGATACAGGGACAAACAGATAGGAACACAAAAATCTAGTGATTGACAAACATGAGAAAAGCCTTGCATGAACCCTTGTTGAGCTCAGTTACCTCACTATGAATCCTTGCAATATGGCAAGTAAGCCCCATCTTCGAAAAGATTCTTTTAATATTGACAAAGTAGAGTGGACTGGGATTACTAAAAAGTCCTGCATAAGGGTAAATCAATTTTAAGCTAGTCATTTTAAGATTATGTGCAAAATGATAAAGATGCCTTACCAGGGATGAATAAGTAAACCAGTGTGCTAGGCAGAAAATGCATACCATTTCTGAAACATTAAGCCTCTTTTAGTATCATTGGTCTTCGCGTGAACTGATAATAATTGAAAGTTGGACCTCCATATGACCATATGGACTAATACCAGGAACAAATCTGTTACTTTCGCAACTAAATCTAAATGGATAGCTACATATAAAATTAAGAGTAAATTATGTGTATTTAGCAAGTTGTTACAAATGGGAGTAGTTTCTACTTCTACACAAAGGATCTGTAATATTCCTCCCGAAATGAATTTGCTGTTACTTTAAATAGGCATAAGTGCATAAGCAAAAAAAAATCACCTGACGCTATGCAAAAGCTCCTTGAAACGGTTTGTACCATCAACTGAACAAGGAGTGTTTTTGTTCTTTGTAACCATCCTATATCTTTAGAAGATCCCTGTACTGTTGTCCAGAAACGATGTAAGAACCTGCGAGCATACAACAGTTTTTTAGCACCTGGTTAAAATAAGCGGAAATCACTACATGGAGTCGACCTCTGGGATGGCAAAGTTTCCTCAGCTGGTCAAGAACGGAGGCAACACATAAAAGTTGGAAATTTGACGGCAGCAACTAACCTGGCTAGTTTAGCATGAGCCTCGCTTGCAAAAGCACTGCACACTTTTCGCAAATGGAATGCCAACTGTTGTCCCAATCTGAAGCCATGCAAAAAAAGGGGAAACCTAGCATATGATCTGACAGAACAAATAGTTGCAAAGTGAATATAACTAATTATTTATAGTATTAACATTATGGTTAGGGAAATTAGAAAAACTAAACCTTTGACAAATACTGGACAAGCCTTTTCTGACAACAATGGCTTCGGATAGTCCCTTTGGGGGCTGGTCTTCTGTAGAATTACTAATGGGCAGCAAAGAAGCCTCTCCATGAATGTATGTTTCGGTGGCAGGCAATGATCTTTTATAGCAAGGAGAATTGGAATTCATGATGTTCTGGATCCAGTCGATGTACCCAAACACATGTTCTGGCATGAAAAAGAAAATCATCATGTAAAGATATAGTCTGGACCATCCTCATCCTGTTCGAAGGTCGTACTGTACAAATTGTTGCCATTTCACATTATATAGTCAAGACCATTCTCACCATGTTTGGACGGTCCGTACTATACAAATTGTTGCCATTTCACATTATATAGTCCGGACCATCCTCACCATGTTCGGACGGTTCGAACTGTACAAATTGCCACTTCACATTATATAGTCCGGACCATCCTCAAGTTGTTCGGATGGTCCGCACTGTACAAATTGTTGCTATTTCACATTATACAGTCCAGACCATCCACACCCTGCTTGGATGGTCCGTACTGTACAAATTATTGCCATTGCACATTATATAGTCCGGACCATCCTCACCCTGTTCGGACGGTCCGAACTATAGAAATTGCCATTTCACATTATCTAGTCCGCACCATCCTCAAGATGTTCGGACGGTCCGCACTGTACAAATTGTTGCCATTTCATATTATATAGTCCAGACCATCTACACCATGTTCGGACGGTCCGTACTGTACAAATTGTTGCCATTTCACGTTATATAGTCCGGACCATCCTCACCTTGTTCGGACGGTCCGGACTGTACAAATTGCCATTTCACGTTATGTAGTCCAGACCATCCTCAAGCTGTTTAGGACGGTCGCACTGTACAAATTGTTGTCATTTCACATTATATAGTCCGGACCATCCTCACCATGTTCGGACGGTCCGAACTGTACAAATTGCCATTTCACATTATATAGTCCAGTCCATCCTCAAGTTGTTACGACGGTCCGCACTGTACAAATTGTTGCCATTTCACATTATATAGTCCGGACCATCCCCAACCTTTTCGGACTGTCCGTAATGTACAAATTGTTGCCATTTCACATTATATAGTCCGGACCATCCTCACCTTGTTCGAACGGTCCGAACCGTACAAATTGCCGTTCACATTGTATAGTCCGGACCATCCTCAAGCTGTTCGGACGGTCCGCACTGTACAAATTGTTGCTATTTCACATTATACAATCTGAACCATCCTCACCCTGTTCGGACGGTCTGTACTGTACAAATTGTTGCCATTTCAAATTATATAGTCCGGACCATCCTCACTCTGTTCGGACGGTCCGTATTGTACAAATTGTTGCCATTCCACGTTATATAGTCCGGACCAGGACGCGGGGGCTGTGCGGCGCGAGGGGCTGGGACAAGGACGTTAGGGTTCGTGCCACGATAGAGGCCGGCGCCAGGGGCTGAGGACTGTGAGAGATGAGGCGGCGCGAGAGGAGGCGGAGGAGGCATCGCCGCGTCGCCATGGCTGCGGCGGCGGCGGAGGGAGGTGAAGGGGAGGAAGGGGTAGAAATGGAAATATTCTCTAAAGCAGCGGTTTTGACGAGGGTTTAAGGGGAGGAGGCGCGCAGAGTGACACTGCCAGTGGGCCCTCTTCATTACGTATCGGGAAGAAACAACGAATCTTCACGTTCTAGTGGTGAAGCGTAATACGTCGGAACATAACGCGTACTATCCAGGGTTCACGATATATCGTTGGGAATTTCGACCCCATCGAGATGTCAAAACCTAAGAAATTTCAACCAATTTTGATCGAATTTACAATTTCAAAATTAAATTTCTCAAAAGCCATTGGAATTACCCCTCGAGATCGACTTTCAGACCGGTTCAAAATTTTACGATTTTGGATCCGTTTTTGTCAAGATTGTAAACCCTCAAATCCTCGATTTGCGGCATCCGTTGCCTCCTTTCCGTACTTTTTGTTTCGATAGAAGAATCTTTCATCAGCATAAAAGACTGTAAAAATTGCAGAAATTGTATGATCCATATGAAACAAACCGTACAGTCTATCGTCTAAAAAAACTATTCAGCCTATCATCATATAGTAGTTGTTTTCAGGGAAAAATAAAAATACTGTAGTATTTATTTTTAGGGAAAAATAAAGGAGAATATATCCTATAGATTTAAGCTTTTCGTACGCACACCGTATTTCAAATAACAAATATCACAAAAATTTCTAGAAAAATTTGTACATGTACTTTCAATAGTATTACACCTTCAAATTCATTATATTTTAGTTGTAAAAAAAAATCTAAGAGTTTTAAGAGTATAAATTTGAATTTGAAGATAAGACTTTATATATAGGTATAGTATTATTGGAAGTACATGTATAATTTTTTTTAGAATTTTTGTGATATTTGTTAGTTGTTGTGCACGGGAAAACTTGTGTGTATAGGATTCGTTCCCAAAATAAAGAGCATTTTGTATTGGTTCTTAAAAGTGAAATTCATTCTCTATTTTGCTCTGTAATGTCTCTTCTTCTGAAAGAAAGCATATAATAGTAGCTAAAACAGAGTGGTGTCAGTTTTGCAAATATGGATATGAGTTAGCCTGATATCCTCTAGAATATCAGATGGATATCGCGCTTTCAATTCTTGTTTTGATATCCTGATATTCTTATTACTCCATCATATTACTACTATGTATATATCATCATATTTTAGTTATATTAGCAGGCATTTACACTTTCAGTTCAGATTTCTAACCAAATGGGAACCAAACTTTCAGCTTCATTATGCATGTCTAGAACAGTATACATGGCACTGATGCACCAGAAGACATTCAAGGAGGTACGCTAGTAAATGCAAAAAGAAAATGGAAAGTCAGTTATCTTTGTAACTACAAGATATGATCCACATCAGAATATCCAAAGTTCCAAACTGGTCAAGACATTGGCATTGTGTGAGAAAGCATAGCTTGAGTAGCCCGTGCACAAAATGTGGATACATAGACAAGAGCGTCAGATTTTGGCTCTTTCAATTTGTGAATGAGAATAAGCCATACCATGCGCATCAAGATTTGATTGAAGGACATCATGTAGGACTGCCCTCGAAAGTGTCAACATAAACACAAGAAAGCCATGTCCTTGATTATTTGCCTTAATTTAAGCAGCAACAGCAGCAGCCTCTGACTTATCAATTCCTTCAATATTGGTTATTCTCAGCTTTGTCAACTCCTGAAAATTGTCAGGGCATAAAGTAACTATGTTACTAAGTAATGCAGGGAATACGATCAATAGTAGCATCTTTTATTTTAAGAACACAAAATAATAAAAACAACTGATAGGAAATTACCTGACGATGGCCCTTTGTTCGGCGGTAATTTTTTTTTCTTTTCTTCTTGAATATAATAACTTTTGCATCTTGGGCCTGAAAAACCAACATTAAGAATATTTGAGTCAGAAAATGTGTTATAGTGTCTTGCAACATGAACAAATTGAACACAAAGCTGGTGAAAGTTCTTTGTTATCAAATGTTTCTTTACACATTAGGACAGATGGATGTCAGGAAAATCCAGAAGTAAAAGTAGCAGAAATTAACCCCCATATGTATTTCATGATATAGTTTATAATCATTTCATTTTAGTTAATTTTGGTAGTTTGGAGGCCCAGACATTCACCAGAATTTCCAAAGCTAATTTGTGCAATAAATCCTCGTCCAGGAATCAGCCGAGGTACACAAATTGACAATTTGATAAACATAACCAAAACGAAATAACGATAAATACTTACAACAGAGGCACTTAGTCCTCACACAGAAGAAAACAGCAGCGGAACGGCAACTAGCGTAGCTTCAGCTCCAAGCCACAGGCAGCTCAACTGGGGTATAAGCCAAACACCATCTTCTCCTCCTCGCAAGGCTTCACTCTAAAGATTGCAATAATGCAAGACTGAGTACCACCCACCGTACTCAACAAGCCACACTAGGGAATGTAATGTAATGCAACAGGATACCAAAGAAAAGGCATAATATGGCTTATTTGCATAAAACAGCATTTAAAACATTTGCATTCGAAATCATTAAAAACAGTATAGTTTAATTATTAATCAGTATTGAATCAACTACTGAACAGCGCTCCAACGCAGTTCAGGCCCAAACCAAAACTTCTCCAAACAGGAGCTATCAATATTCCATCATTTCTCATCATTATTAAGTAGTGTGGGACTAATCACAGAAACATTGCTAGGCCGCTCATTAACTGCGAGCACGGCTATTCGAATAGTTTTACTCTGGCCAGAGATGTACCAATTTACCCACAAGACACAACTCCACAACACATCACTGTGCGCCTTAATACCACCACGGTACCTTGGAAAGGAATTGTGATAAGATCCTCTATGTAACCTGCACAACAAGGGAGCCACCCGCTGGACCACCAGTTTCCGGCAGGAGCTGATCAGGCCCCCAACAGGGAAACGATCCAACGCCCAAGACATGGACTTATTGACGCAGCCATGGTGGTCTTACTGACACAGCCACAACACACCACGGTGGACCCCGGTTGAACGTACTACACATTGGATCCTACCATTACCCATGCTGGCTTGTGGTTAGCATGAGTGTTGCTTCGCAACAAGTAGTCCGCGAACCGGTCCTTAACTGTCACGAGCACCGCTAGCAACAACACCAACCATGGTGCTCGCAACCCACCTTTTAGTCAAGTTTTAGTGGACCATTAAATTGTTCTCATACGACCACGTCGTATAGGAAACATCGTCTTATGTGACTGAATATTAGGATAGAAATTACTATAACAACCCATACGTTATTCTATTAATTGCTAGGCATGGCTAAGCAGGGTCCTATGGTTATTCTAGCTAACCAGTAAATAAAGGTAGCTAGTCAAAATTATTACCCGGGTATCAAGGTATAGACATCAACATCGAAATGGCCATAATTATCAATGGATATTGGATAATAAGTAATACCCATAATAATGTCATTCGAAAACATTTCATGCAATAACTTTAAAATAAAATAGGTTTCACAACTGGATCAACATGCTCAAGGAGATTGTCGTGTGACTTGCCTTGCACTCGCAAAAGTCTTCAAATACTCTTCCGAACTCTTCCGCAGACTTCGCAATCTTCCGAAACGACGATTGTACGCAACTACACGTAAAACAATAAAAAACCCTAAGAAACTCCAAATAAACAATACATAAAAAATACATAAACAGGTAAATTATGATTTTAGATGAATTTAGGAAGAATAACGGGTCGAATCGGACTTCAGGTGGAAAAGATATGGCTTTTGGAATATTGAATTCAGAATGAATTCGAAAAGAATTAGAAAAGAATATTCTCAAGAATATTCTCTCAGAAATTGATTATTGAAGGAATTACTATTCTATAGGAAAATGAGCTAGGACCAACTGTCATGGATTGGGTTTTGGATGACTAAGTCCATGGGGCCGAAAAGCAAATGGCTGTGGAGGACTGATGGCTTGACGACACATGGCGATGAAATGACTGTTAGGGCTGAGGTGGCATCCAAATTGAGTTATTGGAATCCGACAGTTCGGATTTGATCGGGATAGATCGGATGGCTAGGATTGATTAAAAGGGTTGGATGGACAAGATGGCTCGGACTACTGTGCACTAGGCTCACTTATCATACATCGAGAAAACTAACAGGTCCACATGGCTATCACACAAGAGGAGAGGCTGTCGGCCGGCCTACAAGACAGAGACACCGAGGGGCAAACCGAGCTCCTATGGCGCGACGAGGCAGGGGAATCACCAGGTTCTAAGCATCATAGGGGAAGACGATGACGGACGGTGGCACTAGGGTACGTAACTGTGGCGATGCGCCGACGAGATGGCGACGATGAGGAGGAAGGCTAGGTGGTGCAGCAGAGGAGGATGGCGACATGCCGAGGGTGACGACCTCGGGTGGCACATCGGCGTCGGGCTTTGGTCACAGGACGATGACGGCGGCGACGTGGGAGCAGAGCAGGGTGGCGGCACGGTGCGCAGGGGAGGAGCAAGCTGAGACGGCAGATTGGGGATGGATGAGGACCGGCGTCGGGCGAATAAAGACGATGAGGAACAGGAGGCAGAGGCGACGTCGATGCAGCACCGACGGTGACGGGTTGATGGCATAGGGCGGAGGCCGAGAGGAGGCAACGTCCTCGGGACGGCGCATCGGCGTTGGGATGACGGACGGCAGCGGACGCCGAGGGGCACCGGAGCGGAGGGAGATGAGGAAGAGAGGTGGTAGCTAGATGCAGTATGGCGGCGTTCTCACAGGAGTGACGCGAGGCGGCTTCGGTGCGACGGCGACGCATCAACGACGACGGCGACAACACCGGATGGCGGAAGACGACGGCCTGAAGACGGTACGGTGGACCGGCGACGGAGCAGCGACCCAGGCGACGCGACGGTGGACGGCCAGGAGGGAGCGGGCGACGGCCGGCACGACGACGACGACATCAGCGGGGAAGGGGAGAGTGCGACGCCGAGACATACGAGAACGGCGACGATGAGCAAGGGGGGACAGGCGGGGCGGCGAGGTGCTCACCAGCGACGGAGATGGGCGCCGGCGAATGCGACGATGACTGCCCGGCGACGGCGGCGCTGGACAGCGGCGGCGGCTTGCTGGCGACGGCGTGCACGGGGCAGCACGGAGGCGGTGGAGCAGGGGCGGCGGCGGCTTCCTGTGGTGGCGGCACGGCGGTGGTAGGCCGAGCGCAGGCCGGGCCTGGAGGAGCTCGGCCGAGGAGGGGCTTGGCCCGGGCGGCTCAGGGTTGGAGCAGGCCGGCTCGGGCTGGACGCTGAGAGAGACAGAGGAAGGAGACGAGAAGAAAGAGGAGGCCAGGAGCAAGAAGGTAAACAGGGAAAAGGGAAAATAAAAGTGGAAAGGAAAAAAGGAGAGGGATTTTCTGGACTATTTTTGGAACTCGGGATTAACGAAATATTTTCGGAATCGGAATATTTATTTGGAATAGAGGCGACCAAGCGGTTTTAGGATGAAACGACTATTCTGAATATTGAGGATATATACATTCATACATATATATACATACGTATATATACATAGGTATAAATATATATATTGGGAATCAAACAGTATTTGGAAGAATTTAGAAAGCAAAAGTATATTTAGTAGGGTCCAGGAAATAAAATATTTTGTGGGATTCAGATAATGGAGAATATTTTCTCGAGAAATATTTGGGGAATAGAATATCAGAATATTCAAGGAATATTTGGAGAATAAAATATCGGATTATTTATCGGGTTGGGAACTAGAGGGGATTTTTTGGGAAATATTTATATATCCAAAATAGATGAATATTTTGGGGAATTCAAGAAGGAGAATATTTGGCAGGATCCGAAAAAGAACGGTATTTTATCAAAGAATATTTGGGGAAACCGGATCTCGGAATAATTTGGGAATCCGATAAAATTGGAAATTATTTTGCAGAGATGAATACTTCAGATTATTCGAGCATAATTGAACTTCCCAAAATATGTGGATATTTTGGAGATGCGGGAAATTAGAATATTTTCCCGGGAACTGGAAAATGGAATATTCCGAATAAAATATTTTAGGATTAGGGAATTGACGAGGATGTTTTATTGAAATCGGAATTTGGAGAAATCTCACAAAATTGGAGATTTGGATTTGTTTCGACGGAAAAGGAGTTTAAGGGAATATCTAGGATTTATCTCAAAGGGAAATATAAATATTTCGAATACAAAGGATCTCGAATTGGGAGTCCAAAAGAGTTCTAGGGTTTCAAAAATGAATAAATCCGGTAACTCCGAATTTAGATTTCCAAGGCGACTTTAGGGTTCTGGGAACGACACAAAACCTAGAGGAAAAAGGAAGTCAGAGTTCACGATGAACAGGAAGACTTCAAAGGACTGAATCAGGAACGACCCGAATAGAGGAAAGGAAAAGGAATTTATTTATATTTATTTACTTACTTTAGTGATCTTTATAGCATTAAAATTAATTCTGTAGCTCCGAAAAATCCAAGAAAATTTCAGAGAGTTTATTAAATCACGGGGAGTTTACCAGAAGTAAATGCCACCATGAAACATAAAGAATTTATTATTGTAAATACTTAAACGCTTAAAATACTCCGACAAAACCCCTGGAATATAAAAGCATCCAAGTATCTATTTAAATATTTAAACTCGGGATTTTTAATATTGGAAATTTCAAAATTTTATTCAAACTCTTTTTTTCTCAAACAAAAATTTTCTAGTGTATTCTTGTATTTCCATTTACCCACGATAATTTTTAATTAAGACGATTTTCAGGGCGTTACAAATCCACCCCCCTTACAGAAATCTCGTCCCGAGATTTGGAGCGGCTAGAAAGAAAAGGGTTGGGTTGATCTTCAATTCTTTCCTTCAAGCACTTTCTTCAGGTGACCACTTCTCGATGTCCATCCTGTTGTTCGTCCTGGCGGTAGCTTGTATCTCGAACCTTTTACCACACTAGTGTCTCGCGACTTTATTGGACTCTCAGGTTGGCAGATTATTCTTCTGGCGATCCGGTTTTTAGTTACTTGGTCGGCTTCCATCTAGGCCTGATCCTTTAGTGACAACTCCAATTCAACTGACTGTCCATTTGTCACCGGTGTTGCTTATATACTTGCTTGTCGACAACATACCGATCCTGCGGACTGGACATGGATTTGCGGACGGTGCTGAGGTGTTCTTGGCGACTGGTCCTTCCTGGTGAAACACTTCCCTTCATCTACTGATTTTACTTCGTCTAGTCTCCTTATCCATCACCTTTCTTCCTATCTTCCTGCTAATTTTCCTTAGGATTCTCATAATTAGATTCTCATGATAGTGATGGAAATATTCATCTTTAACTTCTAGGGTTGTCGTAGGTATCTTGTCTGATAGCTATACCAACTGCTTTGATACCTGGTTCCTTCCATCTTTGACTTCTATCATTGATGCTTCTATCTTAGGTGCTACCTTTCCACGTAGATAGGCTTAGAATCGTGGCAACAGCTGCTAGTACTCCTGAAGATAATAACTTGGTCAGGCTTACTTTTCTCAATCATAAACTGGCTTTCACTAACTTCATTGTCATAAACTGGCTTTCACTAACTCCATCGTGAGTTAGGCATGTCTTCTCTTCTTCCAACTTCTGATGCTATTGACTTGTCTTTCTTTTAATATAATGACTGTTGCGACCATGACGCCATTGATGCTTCTCTGCGATGACTGGCACTTTGGCTTGGGGTGAAATCTTGAAAAATTATCCCTCCAAACATTATTTTTCTGGTCTCGTTCGTAACTGGTAAGGTTATTCTTCTGAGAAAATTAGAACGGCGAGGATGATCCTTCAATCCTGGCTTGACTTGTCTCTTTCTATTCTTCATCCTTTTCTATTCGTCTTCCTAACATACTGCTTTGTCTTCTGAGGTCCGGTCGTAATCTTCAAAAATGAACCGATCTGGCTATCCATTACTTGTGTCTTCCCAAGGCATCTTAGCTTCCTCTTGCGGCTATATAACCAAGCAGTAGCTTCCACTATCCAACAACAGTCTACTGACTCTTGGTGAACTAGGGTTTGCGGCAAAACCGAGTTTGCATATCTGAAGCTGAGCAGAGGTCATGACTGTGGTTATTACTGAATCCAATATAATCTCTTTCTTCTTATCACATGTATAAAACTGTCCATTGGTGGTGGAGGAATCAACGAGGAGAGAAGGTATAGGGCAAAGAGGGAGAAAGAGGGGCATCTTCTTTACTGAATATTTCAATTATTACTGAACTGTAATGGATATAGAGTTATTGGTTATTACACTGCCAAACTAGTATAGCCATATCACTAGCTGACATACGCCATACGCTACCCAAGCACACAAGCACCAAAGGAGCAAACACCAGCACACTAACAACCAAGCTAACACACGAAACTAATCTAACGTCACTACTCTTCAAAGGTCACAAGGGAGGTCTGGGTCAGGATTGGTTCATTGCACAAAATCTTCGTTCCACGTAGATGGCATGACGACTTGGACACGAGGATCTTCCATGACGCTCTCCGATGCTTGAGACTACTTCAATCATCTTCATTGCTGTAGCCACCAGGTTTAACAACTAGAACAGTTGAAAGAGAGAGGGGGATAGATGAAAACTTTGCAGAGAATTCCATAGATAAGAGGAGAATTTTTTTTTTCGTAAATAGGTTTTCGGAAAAGATGTCCTTAAGGTCTGACCGTTTGGCTTATCCTACAGTCAAGATTGGCTCTGATACCAACTTGTCACGCCCAGAAATTCACCAGAATTTCCAAAGCTAATTTGTGCAATAAATCCTCGTCCAGGAATCAGCCGAGGTACACAAATTGACAATTTGATAAACATAACCAAAACGAAATAACGATAAATACTTACAACAGAGGCACTTAGTCCTCACACAGAAGAAAACAGCAGTGGAACGGCAACTAGCGTAGCTTCAGCTCCAAGCCACAGGCAGCTCAACTGGGGTATAAGCCAAACACCATCTTCTCCTCCTCGCAAGGCTTCACTCTAAAGATTGCAATAATGCAAGACTGAGTACCACCCACCGTACTCAACAAGCCACACTAGGGAATGTAATGTAATGCAACAGGATACCAAAGAAAAGGCATAATATGGCTTATTTGCATAAAACAGCATTTAAAACATTTGCATTCGAAATCATTAAAAACAGTATAGTTTAATTATTAATCAGTATTGAATCAACTACTGAACAGCGCTCCAACGCAGTTCAGGCCCAAACCAAAACTTCTCCAAACGGGAGCTATCAATATTCCATCATTTCTCATCATTATTAAGTAGTGTGGGACTAATCACAGAAACATTGCTAGGCCGCTCATTAACCGCGAGCACGGCTATTCGAATAGTTTTACTCTGGCCAGAGATGTACCAATTTACCCATAAGACACAACTCCACAACACATCACTGTGCGCCTTAATACCACCACGGTACCTCGGAAAGGAATTGTGATAAGATCCTCTATGTAACCCGCACAACAAGGGAGCCACCCGCTGGACCACCAGTTTTCGGCAGGAGCTGATCAGGCCCCCAACAGGGAAACGATCCAACGCCCAAGACATGGACTTATTGACGCAGCCATGGTGGTCTTATTGACATAGCCACAACACACCATGGTGGACCCCGGTTGAACGTACTACACATTGGATCCTACCATTACCCATGCTGGCTTGTGGTTAGCACGAGTGTTGCTTCGCAACAAGTAGTCCGCGAACCGGTCCTTAACTGTCACGAGCACCGCTAGCAACAACACCAACCATGGTGCTCGCAACCCACCTTTTAGTCAAGTTTTAGTGGACCAATAAATTGTTCTCATACGACCACGTCGTATAGGAAACATCGTCTTATGTGACTGAATATTAGGATAGAAATTACTATAACAACCCATAAGTTATTCTATTAATTGCTAGGCATGGCTAAGCAGGGTCCTATGGTTATTCTAGCTAACCAGTAAATAAAGGTAGCTAGTCAAAATTATTACCCGGGCATCAAGGTATAGACATCAACATCGAATGGTGATAATTATCAATGGATATTGGATAATAAGTAAATACCCATAATAATGTCATTCGAAAACATTTCATGCAATAACTTTAAAATAAAATAGGTTTCACAACTGGGATCAACATGCTCAAGGAGATTGTCGTGTGACTTGCCTTGCACTCGCAAAAGTCTTCAAATACTCTTCCGAACTCTTCCGCAGACTTCGCAATCTTCCGAAACGATGATTGTACGCAACTACACGTAAAACAATAATAAACCCTAAGAAACTCTAAATAAACAATACATAAAAATACATAAACAGGTAAATTATGATTTTAGATGAATTTAGGAAGAATAACGGGTCGAATCGGACTTCAGGTGGAAAAGATATGGCTTTTGGAATATTGAATTCAGAATGAATCCGAAAAGAATTAGAAAAGAATATTCTCTCAGAAATTGATTATTGAAGGAATTACTATTGTATAGGAAAATGAGCTAGGACCCACTGTCATGGATTGGGTTTTGGATGACTAAGTCCATGGGGCCGAAAAGCAAATGGCTGTGGAGGACTGATGGCTTGACGACACGTGGCGATGAAATGACTGTTAGGGCTGAGGTGGCATCCAAATTGAGTTATTGGAATCCGACAGTTCGGATTTGATCGGGATAGATCGGATGGCTAGGATTGATTAAAAGGGTTGGATGGACAAGATGGCTCGGACTACTGTGCACCAGGCTCACTTATCATACATCGAGAAAACTAACAGGTCCACATGGCTATCACACAAGAGGAGAGGCTGTCGGTCGGCCTACAAGACAGAGACACCGAGGGGCAAACCGAGCTCCTATGGCGCGACGAGGCAGGGGAATCACCAGGTTCTAAGCATCATAGGGGAAGACGATGACGGACGGTGGCACTAGGGTACGTAACTGTGGCGATGCGCCGACGAGATGGCGACGATGAGGAGGAAGGCTAGGTGGTGCAGCAGAGGAGGATGGTGACATGCCGAGGGTGACGACCTCGGGTGGCACATCGGCGTCGGGCTTTGGTCACAGGACGATGACGGCGGCGACGTGGGAGCAGAGCAGGGTGGCGGCACGGTGCGCAGGGGAGGAGCAAGCTGAGACGGCAGATTGGGGATGGATGAGGACCGGCGTCGGGCGAATAAAGACGACGAGGAACAGGAGGCAGAGGCGACGTCGATGCAGCACCGACGGTGACGGGTTGATGGCACAGGGCGGAGGCCGAGAGGAGGCAACGTCCTCGGGACGGCGCATCGGCGTTGGGACGACGGACGGCAGCGGACGCCGAGGGGCACCGGAGCGGAGGGAGATGAGGAAGAGAGGTGGTAGCTAGATGCAGTATGGCGGCGTTCTCACAGGAGTGACGCGAGGCGGCTTCGGTGCGACGGCGACGCATCAACGACGACGGCGACAACACCGGATGGCGGAAGACGACGGCCTGAAGACGGTACGGCGGACCGGCGACGGAGCAGCGACCCAGGCGACGCGACGGCGGACGGCCAGGAGGGAGCGGGCGACGGCCGGCACGACGACGACGACATCAGCGGGGAAGGGGAGAGTGCGACGCCGAGACATACGAGAACGGCGACGATGAGCAAGGGGGGACAGGCGGGGCGGCGAGGTGCTCACCAGCGACGGAGATGGGCGCCGACGAATGCGACGATGACTGCCCGGCGACGACGGCGCTGGACAGCGGCGGCGGCTTGCAGGCGACGGCGTGCACGGGGCAGCACGGAGGCGGTGGAGCAGGGGCGGCGGTGGCTTCCTGTGGTGGCGGCACGGCGGTGGTAGGCCGAGCGCAGGCCGGGCCTGGAGGAGCTCGGCCGAGGAGGGGCTTGGCCCGGGCGGCTCAGGGTTGGAGCAGGCCGGCTCGGGCTGGACGCTGAGAGAGACAGAGGAAGGAGACGAGAAGAAAGAGGAGGCCAGGAGCAAGAAGGTAAACAGGGAAAAGGGAAAATAAAAGTGGAAAGGAAAAAAGGAGAGGGATTTTCTGGACTATTTTTGGAACTCGGGATTAACGAAATATTTTCGGAATCGGAATATTTATTTGGAATAGAGGCGACCAAGCGGTTTTAGGATGAAACGACTATTCTGAATATTGAGGATATATACATTCATACATATATATACATACGTATATATACATAGCTATAAATATATATATTGGGAATCAAACAGTATTTGGAAGAATTTAGAAAGCAAAAGTATATTTAGTAGGGTCCAGGAAATAAAATATTTTGTGGGATTCAGATAATGGAGAATATTTTCTCGAGAAATATTTGGGGAATAGAATATCAGAATATTCAAGGAATATTTGGAGAATAAAATATCGGATTATTTATCGGGTTGGGAACTAGAGGGGATTTTTGGGAAATATTTATATATCCAAAATAGATGAATATTTTGGGGAATTCAAGAAGGAGAATATTTGGCAGGATCCGAAAAAGAAGGGTATTTTATCAAAGAATATTTGGGGAAACCGGATCTCGGAATAATTCGGGAATCCGATAAAATTGGAAATTATTTTGCAGAGATGAATAGTTCAGATTATTCGAGCATAATTGAACTTCCCAAAATATGTGGATATTTTGGAGATGCGGGAAATTAGAATATTTTCCCGGGAACTGGAAAATGGAATATTCCGAATAAAATATTTTAGGATTAGGGAATTGACGAGGATGTTTTATTGAAATCGGAATTTGGAGAAATCTCACAAAATTGGAGATTTGGATTTGTTTCGACGGAAAAGGAGTTTAAGGGAATATCTAGGATTTATCTCAAAGGGAAATATAAATATTTCGAATACAAAGGATCTCGAATTGGGAGTCCAAAAGAGTTCTAGGGTTTCAAAAATGAATAAATCCGATAACTCTGAATTTAGATTTCCAAGGCGACTTTAGGGTTCTGGGAACGACACAAAACCCTAGAGGAAAAAGGAAGTCAGAGTTCACGATGAACAGGAAGACTTCAAAGGACTGAATCAGGAACGACTCGAATAGAGGAAAGGACAAGGAATTTATTTATATTTATTTACTTACTTTAGTGATCTTTATAGCATTAAAATTAATTCTATAGCTCTGAAAAATCCAAGAAAATTTCAGAGAGTTTATTAAATCACGGGGAGTTTACCAGAAGTAAATGCCACCATGAAACATAAAGAATTTATTAATGTAAATATTTAAACGCTTAAAATACTCCGACAAAACCCCTGGAATATAAAAGCATCCAAGTATCTATTTAAAGATTTAAACTCGGGATTTTTAATATTGGAAATTTCAAAATTTTATTCAAACTCTTTTTTTCTCAAACATAAATTTTCTAGTGTATTCTTGTATTTCCATTTACCCACGATAATTTTTAATTAAGACGATTTTCAGGGCGTTACATCATGTGAAGTAGCAATAGGAATGATGCAGGCCAATAAATTAGTTCACGGTCCTTCAAAAGTAATGAAAAACCATAGTGTCTGCTATCTCATACAAACTATATGTAAAGCAGACTTCCAAACACACAGGAGTAGGGTATTACACCTCCGTGCGGCCTGAACCTGTATAAATCCTCCTGTCTCCTTTGTGCGCCATCGTCGGGATTCGGACGGTCCGTTCCCTAAACGGACGGTCCGAACCTCGCTATCTCTCATCCCGAGCATCGATCTATCCATTCATCCACCGGACACCGCATTCGCCTGAGAACTACTCCCTTGGCCGAATCTCAAAGGGGGGTCTCCTGACCTCCCGCAGTCGAGGTTTCATCCTCCGACAGTAATGAAGAGGGCCCCACTGGCACAGTGTCACTCTCCCGTGGCCTCCTCCTTAAACCTCGTCAAAACCGCTGCTTCAGAGAATATTTCAATGGCTTTTGAGAAATTTAATTTTGAAATTGTAAATTCGATCAAAATTGGTTGAAATTTCTTAGGTTTTGACATCTCGATGGGGTCGAAATTCCCAACGATATATCGTGAACCCTGGAGAGTACGCGTTATGTTCCGACGTATTACGCTTCACCACTAGAACGCGAAGATTTGATGTTTATTCCCGATACGTAATAAGAGGGCCACTGGCAGTGTTCACTCTCCGCGCCTCCTCCCCTTAAACCCTAGTCAAAACCGCTGCTTCAGAGAATATTTCCATTTCTACCCTTCCTCCTTCACCTCCCCTCCGTCGCTCGCCGCAGCCATTGGCGACGCGGCGCTGCCTCCTCCGCCTCCTCTCGCGCCGCCTCATCGCTCACAGTCCTCAGCCCCTCGCCGGCCTCTATCAGGCACGAACCCTAACGTCCTTGTCCCAGCCCCTCGCGCCGCAAGCCCCGTGTCCGCCCCCCGTTTCCCTGCGCTGCCGCGTCCCTCTCTCCGGTAACGAGGAGGAGGGGCGGACGATGGATCACTGTCCGACGAGAGGGGAGCAGAGAGTGGGGCGCAGAAGTGGTGGCGGTGGGCGAAAGCCTACAGTAAGACGGAGGAGTCCTGAGAAGGTGGGGGGGCGGGGATGGGTATAAGGTGTGGGCCCTCTCGTGACGAGAAGACCTTCAAGCGTACGGCGTCGTCGTCAGGTCAGCTCCATCTGTTGTCCCAAGCTTTCGTTTTGCGTTAGGGCGTGGATTGTTGGGTGATTGGATACGGTTGCTTTCTTCCTGCAGATTGGTTGCATAGTTTAAGGTGAGCACTGGTCGATTCAATATTCGAGAGGTTGAAGTTTGCATGTGATGATAAGGTAATTGTGCCTTTGAACACAATGTTTGATTTTATTTTGATTAAGGATGCGTTAGATAACTTGATGTCTAGCAATGCAACTTATAATTGATACATAGTTGAGTTTATGAGATGCATGATCCTAGTGCAGAGGTTTATCGTCTTTGCCATATGGTGATGGTGATAAAACTATTTTGTGAAACTCGAGTTCTGGATTAATAGATGGCAATTGACATTTAAGATGTAGAATTGTATGCAATGAATGATCAATTTGGTACAATGATCGACTGTTCTCTTTTGATTACTGGATTTTGTTTCGTTTATGATGAAGCTTTCAACTTATAATTAGAAACATTCCAATTTACAAGCTTGGCAGAGTATGTGGACGTGTTAGAAACATGAACTGTTGTGTCGGGTTAAGTGGAACATTATGAGCGGATATTGTTTAGTTGGCTTATGTTAGTTCTGTCACTACACCTTATTTCATATCATAATACTTCTTAGTGCCCCAGTGGTCTCTACTTGCTTTTATATTTCCAATTCAATCGAAAGTTTTGCTGAATGTTGTTGCATGGTTATTGTGTTAAACAATTTTGAATCGAGTTTCATGGCTTGGGTCACTCAAACAGTCGGGAGGCAATTCTTCCTGATGCTGCTGTTCATTTGTCGTTGAAGAGCATGTAAGGAAGACATTCTTGGAAATTTATTTGCGTTCAGGGATGTTTTCAGTCTGACAGTCTTATGCATTAATTTAGTTCATGAAATGATTGCTAGTCTTTATTTGTTGAAACAAGTTGCAAGCAATGAAATGATTGCTAGTATTGTATTTGTTGAAACAAGTTTGCCAGCACACAGTTAAGTACTAGATCTGCTTTTGCAAATAATGCGATCAGCAAATGAGGATTTCCTGTTTTATCTGAATCTATTATAAGGATCGTTAATATGCATGGAAAGGTCCGTTTGATGGCATAGGTATAACAAGTGATCTATGTATTTAAAGGCTGATGGTGACCTTGGTACTTTTTTATTGTATGCTGTATTAAGGTTGGAATGTGTGTTGTTAGTAGGATTCTCCACACTAAAGGACTACACATTTTGATTTATTGTGCTATGAGAAATTCGGGGGCAAAAGTTGCCATATTTTTACAGTTTCCTTTGATTATCTGATGATGTTACATGTCCGCTAAGATTCACATTATGTATGGCTGAGCATGTTCTGATCGCATAATTGCAAGTCTGTTTAATATAGTTTGTAGTGAGAAATAGCAACACTATGGTTTCCATTACTTTTGAAGACCATGAACTATTTATTGGCTGCATAATGTCCTATTGCTACTTACTAGATCCTCCAAATACCAAAATTAATAAATTGAAATGATGTATACTATATCATGAAATACAATATGGGGGTTAATTTTGGCTACTTTCTTCTGGATTTTCCTGAACATCATCATATGTGTAAAGAACATTTGATAACAAAGACTTTCACCAGCTTTGTGTTCACTTTGTTTGCATGTTGCAGCATATACACATTTTCTGACTCAAATATTCTTGATGTTGGTTTTTTAGGCCTAGATGCAATTATTTATATTCAAGAAGAAAGAAGAAAACATTACGCGAACAAGGGCATCGTCGGTATTTCATATCAGTTGTTTTCATTATTTTTGTTCTTAAATAAAGATGCTTACTATTGATCGTATTCCTGCATTACTTTAGTAACATAGTTATTTACCCCTGACAATTTCAGGAGTTGACAAAGCTGAGATAACAATATTGAAGGAATTGATAACTCAGAGGCTGCTGCTGTTGCTGCTTAAATTAAGGCAAATAATCAAGGACTGGTTTCTTGTGTTTATGTTGACACTTTCGAGGGAGTCTACATGAGTCTTCAATCAAAATCTTGATGCGCATGGTGGTTATTTCATTCACAAATTGAAAGAGCCAAAATTGACGCTCTTGTCTATGTATCACATTTTGTGCACGGGCTACTAAGCTATGCTTTCTCACACAATGCCAATGTGACCAGTTTGGACTTTGGATTCTGATGTGGATCATATCTTGTAGTTACAAAGATAACTGACTTTCCATTTTTCGTTTTGCATTTACTGGCGTACCTCCTTGAATGTCTTCTGGTGCATCAGTGATGTATACTGTTCAGACATGAATAATGAAGCTGAAAGTTTGGTTCCCATTTGGTTAGAAATCTGAACTGAAACTGTAGATGCCTGCTAATAACTAAAATTGATGATATTACATAGTTGTAATATGATGGAGTAATAAGAATATAGGATATCAAACAAGAATTGAAAGCCGATATCATCTGATATTCTAGGATATAAGGCTTACTCATATCCATATTTGCAAACTGACACCACTCTGTTTTAGCTGCTATTATATGCTTTCTTTAGAAGAAGAGACATTACAGAGCAAATACAGGTAAATGTAGTGTAATGCTTTGAGGATAGCAATCCAAGATATATTAGATTATGTCTTATCATATCTTTTTTACTAATCAGAACAAGGTTACTCTGTCTGAGCTATCTGTTTACTGTATCATCTTAGTTCCGAAGTAAATCTGAAGCTAGATTCGTTGTGGTTCTGAAGTTGCAGTCTTAGGCATGTACAATGGAGAGACAGGGGTCGTCTATAAGATGCTAAAATCTGGATAGGATAGTAAAGAGAGTTCATACAATGAGGCGTCTATTTTAGTATTTTAAGCTGTTTATGCTTGCATGTGGCTAGGATCAATCATGAATTCAATCTCTCCTTGCTATAAAGATCATGTGTTTGGGTACATCGACTGGATCCCAGAACATCATGAATTCCAATTCTCCTTGCTATAAAAAGATCATTGCCTGCACCGAAAGATACATTCATGGAGAGGCTTCTTTGCTGCCATAGTACTCTATACGGAAGACAGCCCCAAAGGGACTATCTGAAGCCATCGTTGTCAGAAAAAGGCTTGTCCAGTAATTGTCAAAGGTTTAGTTTTTCTAATTTCCCTAACATAATGTTAATACTATAAATAATAGTTATATTCACTTTGCACTATTTGTTCTGTCAGATCATATGCTAGTTTCCCCTTTTTTTTGCATGCTTCAGATTGGGACAACAGTTGGCATTCCATTTGCGAAAAGTGTGCAGTGCTTTTTGCAAGTGAGGCTCATGCTAAACTAGCAGGTTAGTCGCTGCCGTCAAATTTCCAACTTTTATGTGTTTGCCTCCGTTCTTGACCAACTGAGAAACTTTGCCATCCCAGAGGTCGACTCATGTAGTGATTTCCGCTTATTTTACCAGGTGCTGAAAACTGTTGTATGCTCGCAGGTTCTTACATCGTTTCTGACACAGTACAGGGATCTTCTAAAGATATAGGATAGTTACAAAGAAAAAACACTGCCTTGTTCAGTTGATGGTACAAAACGCTTTCAGCAGCTTTTGCATAGCGTCAGGTGATTTTTTTTTTGCTTATGCAGTTATGCCTATTTAAAGTAACAGCAAATTCATTTCGAGAGGAATATTACAGATCCTTTGTGTAGAGTAGAAACTACTCCCATTTGTAACAACTACTAAATACACATAATTTACTCTTAATTTTTATATGTAGCATATCCATTTAGATTTAGTTGTGAAGTAACACATTTGTTCCTGGTATTAGCCATATGGTGATATGGAGGTCCAACTTTTCAATTATTATCAGTCCACGCAAAGACCAATGATACTAAAAAGGCTTAATGTTTCAGAAATGTTATGCAATTATCTGCCTAGCACACTGGTTTTACTTACTCATCCCTGGTAAGGCATCTTTATCATTTGCACAAAATCTTAAAATGACTAGCTTAAAATTGATCTGCCCTTATGCAGGACTTTTTAGTAATCACAGTCCACACTACTTGTCAATACTAAAGAATCTTTCGAAGATGGCTACTTGCTATATTGCAAGGATTCATAGTGAGGAAACTGAGCTCAACAAGGGTGCATGCAAGGCTTTCTCATGTTTCAAGCACTAGATTTTGTGTTCCTATCTGTTTGTCCTGTATCACTTTCACTTCACTCAGGCATAGTGGAGAAAAACGCACGGGAACTGAAACTATACATTGAAGAGCTCTACTGGGGTTCTGGTAAACAGGTGTTGCTCCTGGGACATAGCAAGGGTGGAGTTGATGCGGCTGCGGCGCTTTCAGCCTCTCTGAAGCTCCCGTGGTCGTTCCAATGCGTCGAGCAGCCATGGCCATCACGCGCTTCACCTGAGCTGCGCACGGCGACAGGGCGACGGCTGGTGACGCGTCGCGACGCCGAGGTGCCCGACTCGTGGTGGTGAGGCCGGAGAGGAGGCTGGACCATGCGTGGATGTGACTCCACGCTGAGGAAGGATCGTACCGAGGCGGATGCCACTCAGATGTGTGAGGCTCTGATGGCCATGCTTGTTGAGATTGGAAAGAAGAAATGCTGCTGATCATCATCTATACGACCCGCTTCAGTTTCTCAGTTAGATTCTAGTTTGAAATGAAACTTACTATCAAAGTTTTCTTTTGAAAAACTTACATCTAATGTCTAATCATAGATAATGTTACAAGAAACAGTGACAAATACAGAAGAATTCACTTTTAAGGACAATACAAAATGCTCTTTATTTTGGACGAATCCTATACACACAAGTTTTCCGTGCACAACAATAAAAATATCATAAAAATTTCTAAAAAAAAAATTATACATGTACTTCCATAATACTATACCTATTATATAAGTCTTATCTTCAAAATTCAAATTTATACTCTTAAAACTGTTAGATTTTTTTTACAACTAAAATATAATGAATTTGAAGGTGTAATACTATTGAGCGTACATGTACAAATTTTTCGAGAAATTTTGTGATATTGTTGTTATTTGATTATACGGTGTGCGTACGAAAAGCTTAAATCTATAGATTATTTCTTTTATTTTTCCCTGAAAATAAATAATACATATTATTATTCTTCCTGAAAACAACTACTATATGATGATAGGCCGAATTGTTTTTTTTAGACGATAGAATGTACGGTTTGTTTCATATGGATCGTACAATTTCTGCAATTTTTACAGTCTTGTATGCTGATGAAAAGATTCTTCTATCGAAACAAAAAGTACGGAAAGGAGGCAACGGATGCTGCAAATCGGAGGATTTGACGGTTTACAATCTTGACAAAACAGATACAAATCGTAAAATTTTGAACCGGTCTGAAAGTCGATTCGAGGGTAATTCCAATGGGCTTTGAGGAATTTAATTTTAAATTGTAAATTCGATCAAAATTGGTTTGAAATTTCTTAGGTTTTTGACATCTCGATGGGGTTCGAATTCCCAACGATATATCGTGAACCCTGGAGAGTCCGCGTTATGTTCGACGTATTATTACGCTTCACCACTAGAACGCGAAGATTTGATGTTTTATTCCGATACGTATGAAGAGGGTCCACTGGGGCAAGTGTCACTCTCCGCGCCTCCTCCCCTTAACCCTAGTCAAAACCGTGCTTTCAGAGAATATTTCCATTTCTACCCCTTCCTCCCTTCACCTCCCGCGCCGCCGCAGCCATTGCGACGGCGCTGCCTCCTCGCCTCCTCTCGCGCCGCCTCATCGCTCACAGTCCTCAGCCCCTGGCGCCTCTATCGCGGCACGAACCCTAACGTCCTTGTCCCAGCCTCGCGCCGCACAGCCCCGGTCTGGTCCGGACTATATAGCGTGGAATGGCAACAATTTGTACAGTACGGACCGTCCGAACAGAGTGAGATGGTCCGAACTATATAATGTGAAATGGCAAAATTTGTACAGTACAGACCGTCCGAACAGGGTGAGGATGGTCCGGACTGTATAATGTGAAGGCAACAATTTGTACAGTGCGGACGTCCGAACAGCTTGGGATGTCCGGACAATACAATTGAAATGGCAATTTGTACGGTTCGGACCGTCCGAACAAGGTGAGGATGGTCCGGACTATATAATGTGAAATGGCAACAATTTGTACATTACGGACCGTCCGAAAAGGGTGAGGATGGTCGGACTATATATGTGAAATGGCAACAATTTGTACAGTACGGACCGTCCTAACAACTTGAGGAGGGTCCGAACTATATAATGTGAAATGGCAATTTGTACAGTTCAGACCGTCCGAACAGGGTGAGGATGGTCCGGACTAGATAATGTGAAATGGCAACAATTTGTACAGTACAGACCGTCCGAACGGGTGAGGATGGTCGACTGTATAATGTGGAATAGCAATTTGTACAGTGGGACCGTCCGACAGCTTGAGGATGGTCGGACTATACAATGTGAAATGGCAATTTGTACGTTCGGATCGTCCGAACAAGGTGAGGATGGACCGGACTCTATAATGTGAAATGGCAACATTTGTACATTACGGACCGTCGGAAAATGGTGAGGATGGTCGGACTATATAATGTGAAATGGCACAATTTGTACAGTGCGGACCGTCTAAAAACTTGAGGATGGTCCGGACTATATAATGTGAAATGGCAATTGTCAGTTCGGCCCGTCGAATAGTGAGGATGGTCGTACGATATAATGTGAAATGGCAACAATTTGTACAGTGCGGACCGTCCTAACAGCTTGAGGATGGTCCGTACATACGTGAAATGGTAATTTGTACAGTCCGGACCGTCCGAAAAGGTGAGGATGGTCCGGACTATATAACGTGAAATGGCAACAATTTGTACAGTGCGGACCGTGCGAACATCTTGAGGATGGTCCGGACTAGATATTGTGAAATGGCAATTTTACAGTTCGGACCGTCCAAACATGGTGAGGATGGTCCGGACTATATAATGTGAAATGGCAAAAATTTGTACAGTACGGACATCCAAACAGGGTGTGGATGGTCGGACTATATAATGTGAAATGGCAACAATTTGTACTGTGCGGACCATCCGAAACAACTTGAGGATGGTCCGGACTATATAATGTGAAGTGGCAATTTGTACAGTTCGGACCGTCCGAGCATGGTGAGGATGGTCCGGACTATATAATGTGAAATGGCAACATTTGTATAGTACGGACGTCCAAACATGGTGAGGATGGTCTGGACTATATAACGTGAAATGGCAACAATTTGTACAGTACGACCGTCCGAACATGGTGTAGATGGTCGGACTATATAATGTGAAATGGCAACAATTTGTACAGTGCGGACCGTCGAACATCTTGAGGATGTCCGGACTAGATATGTGAAATGGCATTTTGTACAGTTCGGACGTCCGAACAGGGGAGGATGCTCCGGACTATATAATTGAAATGGCAAAAATTTGTACGGTACGGACCGTCCGAACACGTTGTGGATGGTCCGGACTATATATTGTGAAATGGCAACAATTTGTATAGTACGGACCGTCCAAACATGGTGAGGATGGTCCGGACTATATAATGTGAAATGGCAACAATTTGTACAGTACGGACCATCCGAACAGGGTGAGGATGGTCGAACTATATCTTTACATGTTGATTTTCTTTTTCATGCCAGAACATGTGTTTGGGTACATCGACTGGATCAGAACATCATGAATTCAATTCTCCTTGCTATAAAAGATCATTGCCTGCCACCGAAAGATACATTCATGGAGAGGCTTCTTTGCTGCATTAGTAATTCTATAGAAGACCAGCCCCCAAAGGGACTATCTGAAGCCATTGTTGTCAGAAAAGGCTTGTCCAGTATTTGTCAAAGGTTTAGGTTTTTCTAATTTCCTAACATAATGTTAATACTATAAATAATTAGTTATATTCACTTTGCAACTATTTGTTCTGTTAGATCATATGCTAGGTTTCCTCTTTTTTTGCATGGCTTCAGATTGGGACAACAGTTGGCATTCCATTTGCGAAAAGTGTGCGGTGCTTTTGCATGCGAGGCTCATACTAAACTAGCCAGGTTAGTTGCTGCCGTCAAATTTCCAACTTTTATGTGTTGCCTCCGTTCTTGACCAGCTGAGGAATCTTTGCCATCCCAGAGGTCGACTCCATGTAATGATTTCTGCTTATTTTAACCAGGTGCTAAAAAACTGTTGTATGCTCACAGGTTCTTACATCGTTTCTGGACAACATACAGGGATCTTCTAAAGATATAGGATGGTTACAAAGAACAAAAACACTGCCTTGTTCACTTGATGGTACAAACCGTTTCAAGGAGCTTTTGCATAGCGTCAGGTGATTTTTTTTTGCTTATGCAGTTATGCCTATTTAAAGTAACAACAAATTCATTTCGAGAGGAATATTACAGATCCTTTGTGTAGAAGTAGAAACTACTCCCATTTGTAACAACTAGCTAAATACACATAAGTTACTCTTAATTTTATATGTAGCTATCCATTTATATTTAGTTGCGAAAGTAACAGATTTGTTCCTGGTATTAGTCCATATGGTGATATGGAGGTCCAACTTTCAATTATTATCAGTTCACGCAGAGACCAATGATACTAAAAGAGGCTTAATGTTTCAAAAATGGTATGCATTATCTGCCAAGCACACTGGTTTACTTATTCATCCCTGGTAAGGCATCTTTATCATTTTGCACATAATCTTAAGTGACTAGCTTAAAATTGATCTGCCCTTATGCAGGACTTTTTAGTAATCACAGTCCACTCTACTTAGTCAATACTAAAAGAATCTTTTCGAAGATGGGGCTTACTTGCCATATTGCAAGGATTCATAGTGAGGTAACTGAGCTCAACAAGGGTGCATGCAAGGCTTTTCTCATGTTTGTCAAGCACTAGATTTTTGTGTTCCTATCTGTTTGTCCCTGTATCACCTTTCATTTCACTCAGGCATCAGTGGACAAAAATACGCGGGAACTAAAACTATACATTGAAGAGCTCTACTGGGGTTCTAGTAAACAGGTGTTGCTCCTGGGACGTAGCAAGGGTGGAGTTGATGCGGCTGCGGCGCTTTCATTGTACCGGTTTGAACTCAAGGGCAAGGTTACCGGACTGGCATTGGTTCAGAGCCCATATGGTGGCACCCCGGTAGTTTTTGACATCCTTCGGGAAGGCCAGCTTGCTGACAAGGCGACAAGGAAGATCGTGGAACTCACCATATGCAAACTCATCAAGGTCCTCATTATCCTGGTCTCTGTGTTACCTAATCAAGATCAATCCTTTATGAATTGTTCATACAATGACATTGTTTATTCATGCCTTGTCCATTTCATATGATATTCTTAACAAGTAAACAATTGCAGGGTGATATAAGGGCCTTGGAGTATGTCACATATGACAAGAGAAGGGACTTCATCTCCAACACAAGCTGCCTGCTGATCATCTCCTTCCACACCGAAGCCAGCACTGCCCCGACGATGCTCGCGTCATTGTCACGCGTCGCCCAAGCCGAGCTCCTCCCATGGCTCCCATTGCCATGGTTCTTGTCTGCACCCGAGTACGCCGAATCGGTGCTCGCCTCTCTGAAGCTCCCCGTGGTCGTGCCTGCGTCGGTAGCCATGGCCATCAGCGCGCTTCACATGAGGCTGCGCTACGGCGACAGGAGCGACGGGCTGGTGACGCGGCGCGACGCCGAGGTGCCCGGCTCGGTGGTGGTGAGGCCAGAGAGGAGGCTGGACCATGCGTGGATGGTGCACTCCACGCTGAGGAAGGATCGTACCGAGGCGGATGCCACTTAGATGTGTGAGGCTCTGATGGCCATGCTTGTTGAGATTGCAAAGAAGAAATGCTACTGATCATCATCTATACGACCCGCTTCAGTTTCTCAGTTAGATTCTAGTTTGAACTTGAAACTTACTATCAATGTTTTCTTTTGAAAAACTTACTATCTAATGTCTTAATCATAGATAATGTTACAAGAAACAGTGATAAAGAGAGAATGAATTTCACTTTTAAGGACCAATACGAAATGCTCTTTATGTTGGGAACGAATCCTATACACACAAGTTTTCCCGTGCACAACAACTAACAAATATCATAAAAATTCTAAAAAAATTATACATGTGTTGACGCCAAAACCCGCCGGGGGCCGCTCGGCGTCTTGGTGACACGCGAAGGCCTGGAAGATCTGCTTAGCTCCAGTGCAGGTCCTAAATATTTGAGGTTCGTAGGCGTGCCAGTCAATTTGACCCCGCAATTGACAAGGAGAGAAAAAAGTTAGACCAGTAAACCAATCGGCCGATACAGACAATACAGGCTCCTCTTAGCCGATTGCCGATAGCTCCTGTACCGGCTTCCCTTGCGCCGACTCCCGGGCCCTTGTTCGTGCTCGCGCCCGGGTCCTTTGTTCGTGCTCGTGCCCGGGTCTCGCAGTGCCCGACTGCCAACAATACTTGCGCATTGGCTAGGAAGCCGATGGTGATATAATCCGATGATAGATTAGATAGGCAGAGTAATAAATCAAACGGTTGCTGATAATGTTTATACATCGGCTAAACAACCGATGATAATATAAATGAATAAATCATAAACTAGCCGACTGCTGATAGAAGATGTATATCGGCTGGAAAGCCGATGACAGTACAATGTGTCGCAAACAGTGTTATATCGGCTGGAAGGCCGATAATAATATAAGTAAGCAAGATAAACAATGCAGTCGACTTTATGTTGTGAAGGATAACTTATCGGCTAAGCACTCCGATAAAACATCGCATAAAAACCTATCGACTCAGCAAGGATAAGTCTATCACTATCAATCTAGTAGTTCAAACGTAACTGATGCAGCACAGATTAACAATGATAAAAGAACCTCGAAGAGCCGATAGATCTAATGTAATCATGATGTATTGATAAATTATCGGCTATACATTCCGATAAGACGCTTGCGTAAAATCTATCGACCTAGCGGGAATAACTTATCGCGACAGTTTAGTAGGTCGGACCCAACCGATGCAGCACGAACTGACGATAAATTACACCCAGTAAGCCGATAAAAGCTACGCACGCGTGATGTGATATACCTGACCAGCCTAAGAGATCGAACCGAACCGATGCAGCCGTAGACAGGGCAGATACACCTGGGTAAGGGGTGACGAGTCTTACTCTCTCGCAGGAGTTCGGACCTAACCGATGTAGCCCCGCTCGAGAAGCAAGAACCCGTCGAAAGGGTGGCGATGCGCCGAAGTTTATTGATCGTTGAGATGATTTACAATGTATCCGGGCGCACATATTTATAGCCCGGGTGGATAGAGTCCTGATCGGCTATGGAACAGGACTTTCCTAACTAGAAAAGGAAAAGTAACAGACCCGATCGGACAAGAGATCAGGTGTCCTAAAAGATAAAACTATCTAATAGATAAGATAAATAACTGCCATAACGTGGTCTTCACGATTCCTTCTCAAATTCGGCTTCTTCTGGATTAATTTCCTCCGGTCGATATAGCTTTTTTCTTTACTGAATCTGATATGAGCCGTGCCAAATTTTGGCGTTAACAACATGTACTTCCAATAATACTATACCTATATATAAAGTCTTATCTTCAAATTCAAATTTATACTCTTAAAACTGTTAGATTTTTTTACAACTAAAATATAATGAACTTGAAGGTGTAATACTATTGAAAGTACATGTACAAATTTTTCTAGAAATTTTTGTGATATTTGTTATTTGATATACGGTGTGCGTACGAAAAGCTTAAATCTATAGGATATATTCTCCTTTATTTTTCCCTGAAAATAAATACTACAGTATTTTTATTTTTCCCTGAAAACAACTACTATATGATGATAGGCTGAATAGTTTTTTAGACGACAGACTGTACGGTTTGTTTCATATGGATCGTACAATTTCTGCAATTTTTACAGTCTTGTATGCTGATGAAAGATTCTTCTATCGAAACAAAAAGTAAGGAAAGGAGGCAACGGATGCCGCAAATCGAGGATTTGAGGGTTTACAATCTTGACAAAAACAGATACAAAATCGTAAAAATTTTGAACCGGTCTAAAAGTCGATCTCGAGGGGTAATTCCAATGGCTTTTGAGAAATTTAATTTTGAAATTGTAAATTCGATCAAAATTGGTTGAAATTTCTTAGATTTTGACATCTCGATGGGGTCGAAATTCCCAACGATATATCGTGAACCCTGGAGAGTACGCGTTATGTTCCGACGTATTACGCTTCACGACTAGAACGCGAAGATTTGATGTTTCTTCCCGATACATAATGAAGAGGGCCCACTGGCAGTGTCACTCTCCCCGCCTCCTCCCCTTAAACCCTCGTCAAAACCGCTGCTTCAGAGAATATTTCCATTTCTACCCCTTCCTCCCCTTCACCTCCCTCCGCCGCCGCCGCAGCCATGGCGACACGGCGATGCCTCCTCCGCCTCCTCTCACGCCGCCTCATCGCTCACAGTCCTCAGCCCCTGGCGCCGGCCTCTATCGCGGCACGAACCCTAAGGTCCTTGTCCTAGCCCCTCGCGCCGCACAGCCCCCGCGTCCTGGTCCGGCCTATATAACGTGGAATGGCAACAATTTGTACAGTACGGACCGTCCGAACAGAGTGAGGATGGTCCGGACTATATAATGTGAAATGGCAACAATTTGTACAGTACAGACAGTCCGAACAGGGTGAGGATGGTCCGGACTGTATAATGTGAAATAGCAACAATTTGTACAGTGCGGACCGTCCGAACAGCTTGAGGATGGTCCGGACAATACAATGTGAAATTGCATTTTGTACGGTTCGGACCATCTGAACAAGTGAGGATGGTCCGGACTATATAATGTGAAATGGCAACAATTTGTACATTACGGACCGTCCGAAAAGGTGAGGATGGTCCGGACTATATAATGTGAAATGGCAACAATTTGTACAGTACGGACCGTCCAAACAGGGTGTGGATGGTTCAGACAATATAATGTGAAATGGCAACAATTTGTACAGTGCGGACCATCCGAACAGCTTGAGGATGGTCTGGACTATATAATGTGATGTGGCAATTTCTACAGTTCGGACCGTCCGAACATGGTGAGGATGGTCCGGACTATATAATATGAAATGGCAATTTGTACAGTTCGGACCGTCCGAACAGGGTGAGGATGGTCCGGACTATATAATGTGAAATGGCAACAATTTGTACAGTGCGGACCGTCCTAAAATGCTTGAGGATTGTCCGGACAATATAATGTGAAATGGCAATTTGTACGGTCCGGACCGTCCGAACAAGGTGAGGATGGTCCGGACTATATAACGTGAAATGGCAACAATTTGTATAGTACGGACCGTCCGAACATGGTGTAGATGGTCCGGACTATATAATGTAAAATGACAACAATTTGTACAGTGCAGACGTCCGAACATCTTGAGGATGGTCCAGACTAGATAATGTGAAATGGCAATTTGTACAGTTCGGACCGTCCGAACAGGGTGAGGATGGTCCGGACTATATAATGTGAAATGGCAAAAATTTGTACAGTACAGGACCGTCCAAACAGGGTGTGGATGGTTCGGACTATATAATGTGAAATGGCAACATTTTGTACAGTGCGGACCATCCGAACAGCTTGAGGATGGTCCGACTATATAAATGTGATGTGGCAATTTGTACAGTTCGGACCGTCCGAACATGGTGAGGATGGTCCGGACTATATAATGTGAAATGGCAACAATTGTACAGTACGGACCATCCGAACATGGTGAGGATGGTCCGGACTATATCTTTTACATGTTGATTTTCTTTTTCATGCCAGAACATGGTTTGGGTACATCGACTGGATCCCAGAACATCATGAATTCCAATTCTCCTTGGTATAAAAGATCATTGCCTGCCACCGAAAGGTACATTCATGGAGAGGCTTCTTTGCTGCCCATTAGTAATTCTACAGAAGACCAGCCCCCAAAGGGACTATCTGAAGCTATTGTTGTCAGAAAAGGCTTGTCCAGTATTTGTCAAAGGTTTTGTTTTTCTAATTTCCCTAACCATAATGTTAATACTATAAATAATTAGTTATATTCACTTTGCAACTATTTGTTCTATCAGATCATATGCAAGGTTTCCCCTTTTTTTGCATGGCTTCAGATTGGGACAACAGTTGGCATTCCATTTGCGAAAAGTGTGCAGTGCTTTTGCAAGCGAGGCTCATGCTAAACTAGCCAGGTTAGTTGCTGCCGTCAAATTTCCATCTTTTATGTGTTGCCTCCGTTCTTGACCAGCTGAGGAAACTTTGCCATCCAGAGGTCGACTCCATGTAGTGATTTCCGCTTATTTTAACCAGGTGCTAAAAAATTGTTGTATGCTCGCAGGTTCTTACATTGTTTCTGGACAACAGTACAGGGATTTTCTAAAGATATAGGATGGTTACAAAGAACAAAAACACTGCCTTGTTCAGTTGATGGTACAAACCGTTTCAAGGAGCTTTTGCGTAGCGTCAGGTGATTTTTTTTTTGCTTATGCAGTTTGTGGGACCCCAACACAGGACCCTCTGTGTATACGTACTAGCCCAGGATCATGCTAGCACACACAGTCACAAGAATAATATCACAGCCAACATCACGAAGGAAACCAAACTATTTATTAATAAATTGACTGTGATAAGCCCTATGGCTAAAGTTTACATTTATTATGCCACAAATGGCCAAAAGAAAACAAGATAGCAGCGGAAATAAAATAAATGCGTAGAAGCTCCATTTAACATGCCACAGCAGTCAACTGGGACTCACGGCCTATTCCTCGTCTTCAGCAGCAAACTCTTCCGGAAACAGCGGACACCTTTCGTCTGGAGTTGGGGGGAATTGCAATGTGAGTACATGTAATACTCAGCAAGTGCACGGAAATATGCATATGCACAGCTGACAAAGAAAGGCTAAGGCTATTTTGCATAACACAGCAGTTGCATTTATAAACAGTTTATAAATAGAGTTAAAACAACATTTAAAATCATGGGTGTTACCATCTAACCATCCACACAGGACCACATAACTAATTTCATTTTCCTGCACACAGCATCATTACCAACCCTTGTTTTCACAAACTACCCCTCATTAGAATTCACCGAGCATGTCCATGACCGCGGACGCGGCTATTCGAATAGATTAGTTAAACACTCTGCAGAGGTTGTACAGCTTTACCCACAAGATACATCATCCTCTTAACGGCCATGCCGCAAATATCACACTTCACACTGTGTGCGGCCAAGGAATCCGTAACAAGGCTTTTTAGAAACTCCGCCTCAACACTGGCCTTCCCCCATGAGCCACCTTTCCCTCACACAGAGAAGAAAGTACCCATGGCTAACCATACAACCTATCATCTAACCACCTGGGCCGACAGTGCCAAGACTCGGAATCCTACTGGGCCAGGTCCTTCCCACTAGGGCATGTGGTTGTACGTTAGGCTCAGATCATTGACTTATGAAGTGAAGTCCTTAACTGACCAGGGGCAACTTGCCAAAACTACAGTAGCACACAGCTTCACATTAGGCTCACACAGAGACCTAATTCGGTAAGGATCACACAGATACCTCAACCAGTAAGGATCACACAGATACCTCACCCTCCTACTAGGTTCACACAGAACCACCCATCACCCCAGTCCAAAACATTTTATCCGCCCGTTGTTTACTACACGGTGCAACACATGCTACCGGAAAGATAGCACACAGCCACACAGCTCAATTAAAATAGTGATAAGTATATCATTAATCATCATTATGTTTTGCTTGTAAAACAACTTGAGCGGGGCTAAGCAATTACTACTCTACCCTGAGTTGACCCCTATGTTCAACTCACAAAGGCTAGGGTGACAAGGTATCACAGGGTATTCAACAATCAAAGGCATGGAATGACAGCAATTAGGTCATACTACCCATCGATAATTTATAAATAAAATCATGCATGTTTTGCAACCAAAACAGTTTATAAACTGGGTTCAATATGTTCAAAGGGTGCACTTGCCTTGCTCCACGTACTGTCCTTGCTCGGCGTCTTCTACGGCGAACTGCTCCTTGGCTTCCGCGTCTATACGTTCGCAACAGGAAACAAATAAATAACAAGAAAACAGCCTAAATAACATCAATTAAAATAACCAACTGAACCAGGAGGTAGAGCTCGATTTTAGAAGAATTTAGGAAAAAGAACGGGTCGAATCGGAGTCCGGATGGATGAGATATGAACTCCGGAAGTTTGGAATCAGGAAAAATCCGAGGAAAAAGAGAAAGAATATTCCTGGAATATTCACTGGATTTTAAATTTGGAAATTGAATTATTTTTGTGGAGGACAAGGAACGGGGACCACCGGTCAGTGAGATGGTGTTTGGTGGACTCGGTCTACGGACCGGGAGAATTGAGAGTGTGATGGAGGAGAATTGAAGGTGTGATGGAGGACAGGATAATGTGGACGCTACGTGGCGACACGTGCACTGGATTGGACGATGTGGCGATGATGTGGCGAAACTAGGGCTGAGATTAATCTAGGGAAAACTAATGGTATAGATCAACAGGAGAAAAACCAGCCGCGGGGCTCACAGATCACAGACACAGGAGGGAGATCGGCTCTGGTTCGGCCTCAGCCAGCCGGCAGCGCAGGGCCACAGCGCCGGCGGAGCAGGGCGCGGGCGCGGAGAGGGCGGCGCGGGGTGCAGGGCGCGGGAGAAAGGCGCGGGCTGCAGGGCGCGGGGTGCAGGAGAAGGGCGCGGGGACGGCGGCGCGGCGGCATCGTCGGCGGAATAGGAAGCCGGCGAAGGGCGGCGCAAGAACAGGCGCTCGGCGGCGGGAGCATCGGCTGGTGGGGCGACGGCGCATAAGACGGCGTCGGCGAAGGAACGGCGGCGGCGACGGGCCGGGGAGAGCAGAGGCGAACTCGGCGGCGTCGGCGCCGGCTAGGGGAAAACAAGACGCAGGCGGCGGAGGGAGGCCGGCCCAGGGGCAGTGCTCACCGGCGGCGGCGGGGCGTCGGCAAGCGTTGCTGCGGAAGAAGACGATGACGGTGGCGGCTTCGGAGGACGGTGGCGGTGTAGATGGCTTCGGGAGAAGATCGGAAAGCGACGCGGCTGCACACCTATATATAGGGGCGGAGGCGGTTAGGGCGGAGGAGACCGGCGGCGGCACGGCCTGGAGACGCGGCGGACCGGGCTCGGAGCAGCGGCGGCAGGAGCAGGTGGGCCGGCGCGGGGCAGCTGGGACGAGGGTGGAGGCGGCTGGGCCGGGCTTGGAGCAGCGGGCAGGGAGCAGGTGGGCCGGGCGGCCAGGAGGCGCGCAGAGCGGGGCCGGGCCCGGTGGCCGGAGGAGGCAGGCAGGCCTGCGGCCTGGCCAGAGGAGGAAGAAGGGGGAGGAAGAAAGAAAAAGGAAGAAAGGCAGGGGCTTTTGCGGAAAAAAACTCCGAAATCGGGCTCTAAATTTATTGGAATGATTTGGGGAATTGAAAAAGGAATTTGGACCTCCGGGAGAAAAATAAATTGGGAATGAGCTCCACTTCCGAAATCCAAATAAACCCGATTAATAAAACGGCAACAAATCACACCGTAATTAATTATTTAATCATATTAAATCCTTTTATTACGAAATTTTTCATTAAGCTATTTTAGGCGATAAAACAAGGATGAATTTTCGCAATCGACCAAAAAGAACGGAAAGCAAAAAATCCGGACGTGACACAGTTATGCCTATTTAAAGTAACAGCAAATTCATTTCGAGAGGAATATTACAGATCCTTTGTGTAGAAGTAGAAACTACTCCCATTTCTAACAACTAGCTAAATACACATAATTTACTCTTAATTTTATATGTAGCTATCCATTTAGATTTAGTTGCGAAAGTAACAGATTTGTTCCTGGTATTAGTCCATATGGTGATATGGAGGTCCAACTTTCAATTATTATCAGTTCACGCAAAGACCAATGATACTAAAGAGGCTTAATGTTTCAGAAATGGTATGCATTATCTGCCTAGCACACTGGTTTACTTATTCATCCCTGGTAAGGCATCTTTATCATTTTGCACATAATCTTAAAATGACTAGCTTAAAATTGATCTGCCCTTATGCAGGACTTTTTAGTAATCACAGTCCACTCTACTTTGTCAATACTAAAAGAATCTTTTCGAAGATGGGGCTTACTTGCCATATTGCAAGGATTCAGAGTGAGGTAACTGAGCTCAACAAGGGTGCATGAATGGCTTTTCTCATGTTTGTCAAGCACTAGATTTTTGTGTTCCTATCTGTTTGTCCCTATATCACCTTTCACTTCACTCAGGCATCAGTGGAGAAAAATGCGCGGGAACTGAAACTATACATTGAAGAGCTCTACTAGAGTTCTGGTAAACAGGTGTTGCTCCTGGGACATAGCAAGGGTGGAGTTGATGCGGTTGCGGCGCTTTCATTGTACCGGTCTGAACTCAAGGGCAAGGTTGCCGGATTGGCATTGGTTCAGAGCCCATATGGTGGCACCCCGGTAGCTTCCGACGTCCTTCGGGAAGGCCAGCTTGCTGACAAGGCGACAAGGAAGATCGTGGAACTCATCATATGCAATCTCATCAAGGTCCTCATTATCCTGGTCTCTGTGTTACCTAATCAAGATCAATCCTTTATGAATTGTTCATACAATGACATTGTTTATTCATGCCTTGTCCATTTCATATGATATTCTTAACAAGTAAACAATTGCAGGGTGATATAAGGGCCTTGGAGGATCTCACATATGACAAGAAAAGGGACTTCATCTCCAACCACAAGCTGCCTGTCGATGAGCTGCCGATCATCTCCTTCCACACCGAAGCCAGCACTGCCTCGACGATGCTCGCGTCATTGTCACGCGTCGCCCAAGCCGAGCTCCTCCCATGGCTCCCAGTTGCCATGGTTCTTGTCTGCACCCGAGTACGCCGAATCGGTGCTCGCCTCTCTGAAGCTCCCCGTGGTCGTGCCTGCGTCGGCAGCCATGGCCATCAGCGCGCTTCACCTGAGGCTGCGCTACGGCGACAGGAGCGACGGGCTGGTGACGCGGTGCGACGCCGAGGTGCCCGGCTCGGTGGTGGTGAGGCCGGAGAGGAGGCTGGACCATGCGTGGATGGTGCACTCCACGCTGAGGAAGGATCGTACCGAGGCGGATGCCACTCAGATGTGTGAGGCTCTGATGGCCATGCTTGTTGAGATTGGAAAGAAGAAATGCTGCTGATCATCATCTATACGACCCGCTTCAGTTTCTCAGTTAGATTCTAGTTTGAGCTTGAAACTTACTATCAATGTTTTCTTTTGAAAAACTTACTATCTAATGTCTTAATCATAGATAATGTTACAAGAAACAGTGACAAATAGAGAATGAATTTCACTTTTAAGGACCAATACAAAATGCTCTTTATTTTGGGAACGAATCCTATACACACAAGTTTTCCCGTGCACAACAACGAACAAATATCATAAAAATTCTAAAAAAAAATTATACATGTACTTCCAATAATACTGTACCTATATATAAAGTCTTATCTTCAAATCCAAATTTATACTCTTAAAACTGTTAGATTTTTTTCAACTAAAATATAATGAATTTGATCGTGTAATACTATTGAGAGTACACGTAGAAATTTTTCTAGAAATTTTTGTGATATTTGTTATTTGATATACGGTGTGCGTACGAAAAGCTTAAATCTATAGGATATATTCTCCTTTATTTTTCCCTGAAAATAAATACTACAGTATTTTTATTTTTCCCTGAAAACAACTACTATATGATGATAGGCTGAATAGTTTTTTTAGACGATAGACTGTACGGTTTGTTTCATATGGATCGTACAATTTCTGCAATTTTGACAGTCTTGTATGCTTGTCGGCGAAACGGGAATGGGGGTCCCACATTCCCCGGTGCTCTCCCCGGGTTCGGGGCCTGCAGCCCCGGCGCCCCATGCGTGCGGCGCCCGGGCACGAGGCTGACCCGAGCGGGTCGGCCGCCAACTACCGCATTAATGGCGAGCTGACCGCGAGGTGACGGGGCGTGTCGCCCCTGATGCCCGCTCTGCTCCCTGTACAGTCAGAAGACCTTTTGACCGAGTGAGCTTCATTTTCCCACGCTCTGGCAGCCACAGTACGCCCTGTCACATCCACAAGACTTTAGCTGCTTGCAACGGCCGCGCCACGAGACGACCTACCCGCCGTGCTACACCAACTCCGGCGTGGGCTCGGCAGGCGGACGTGCGCAACATGACACATCATACCCAGCTTCCTCCGTCTGGTGGGCACTGTGGACTCCCCTTACCTATAAAAGGAGGATCCATGCCAACCGGAAGGGGGGTTCGAAGGGTTCGGAAGGTTGGAAGGGCTGGAGAGTTAGTAACCTTTTTCTGCATTAAAGCCTAGCTCCATAGTTCCCAAGTCAGGGCAAGGGGCCGAGCTCCCCTTAGTAAATCCTTGTAAAACCAAATCACATTCACCTCCACATAGCTTACACACAGGAGTAGGGTATTACGCTCCCGAGCGGCCCGAACCTGTCTACGCCTCCTGTCTCTCTTCCGTGTCATTGTCCGGATTCGGACGGTCCGATCCTAGAACGGACGGTCCGAACCCCACTATCTCTCAGCCCGGGTCCCCGGGCCCGAGCACAGATCGTCCTTCGGACGCCGCATTCGTCTGGGGAACAGCCCCTGGCCGAATCTCAAAGGGGGGTCTCCTGACCTCCCGCGGTTGGAGTTTCATCCTCCGACAGCTGGCGCGCCAGGTAGGGGGGGTTTTTTCTTCCTCAGGTGACACGCCGGCGTCCCTGACACCGACACCCTCCATGGTAGGAGGCCATCGTCCACGAGACTCCGACGAGGAGTCTGGCGGCTTCACCCCGCCGGGCGACATTAGCCCTGCGGTGAATCCGCCGCGTTCCCCCTCATCTTCCTGGGGCGCGCGGCGCGTGCTCGGCGGGCCGAGCTCTTTCCGCGGCGACCTGGCCGTGCGGCCTCGGCCCCTTCCCTCGCGGAGGGGGCCGGTAAGTGCCCCGCGGGTCTGCCGCGGCCTCATCTATGAGGCGTGAACGGACGCGCCGTACCACGGCGCGCCGTACCCTCAACTTTCAGTCAGCGACGCCGCAGGGAGCCCTCTTGGCGGCAGAAGCCCTCCTGCGCCACCCCCTGGCCTTTACCGGGGGAGGAGGCCGGGAGCGGCGTTGGCTCAACGAGGTCGCTGACCTGGTGGGCGCGTGGCCCATCGTCGGGTCGCCGCCGGCGGCCATGTAGGGGCCGGCAGCGCCGACGCGCGACTTCTAGCGCAAGCCGGCCTACCGCCCCGAAACAGAATCAAGCCCGGGGCGCAGCGCCTCACGCCCCGCCTAGGACCAACAAGGGCATGGGCGACCTCCGCAATCGGCTGAACCGGTTGCGGACTCACGAGGACGCCCGGGTCACTTTGGAGCGGCAGCGTGAGCGGCGCGCGGACGCCGCCAAGCTTCCCGAGGCCCAGGCCTCCAGCTCCAACCCGCCGACGGGGAGCTGTCGTCCATCGCCCGAGCTTGCCCACTACGGCGCCTCGGGTTGCCTGGCCCTCTCCCCTGGCCTCCGGCAGGTGCGTTGGCCGGCCAAGTTCCGGCCCAACCTGCCGGAGAAATACGATGGCTCCGTGGACCCCACGGAGTTCTTGCAGATATACACCACTGCCATCCAGGCGGCGGGCGGAGACGAGACGGTGATGGCGAACTACTTCCCCGTCGCCCTCAAAGCCCAGGCTCGCTCCTGGATGATGAACCTCCCCGAGGGGTCCATCTACTCGTGGGAGAACCTTTGCCACCAGTTTGTGGCAAACTTCCAGGGCACCTTCCCGCGCCCTGGAACCGAAGCGGACCTCCACGCCCTACGTCAGAGTAGGGGTGAGGCGCTGAGGCACTTTCTGCAGCGCTTCAGCCAGGTGCGCAACACCATCCCTCACATCGCCCCCCACGCGGTTATCCACGCGTTCCGCTCGGGCATGCGTGACCAGCGCATGCTCGAAAAGTTGGGCACCCGCGACGTCCAAACCACGGCCGAGCTATTCAGTCTTGCCGACCTCTGTGCCCGCAAGGAGGAGGCCCGCGCGTGGAACAAGCCGCGCCCTGAGGCCCCCGACGAGGCCCTGGAGAAGGCGGCGAGACCTCACGTTCCGCGGCACGGCGGGACAGGCGGAAGCGCCAGAAGGGCAAGGAGGTCGCCGAGAACTTCGCCTTGGCGGCGTCCGGCGGCCCCCAGGGCAGTGTCGCCCGCCAAGACGACTACGGCGGCAAGCGGCAGAAGGCCGCGCGTGCGCCACCGCCACCGGCTGCGGGCAGGAAGTGGTGCTCCATCCACGAGACGGACCGCCACGACCTCACGGAGTGTCGCGCCGTCCAAAACTTGGCCGAGCGCACCAAGAAGATCCAGCAGGAGCCGCAGCAAGCCAAGCCCGCTGCCGATTCGGAGCAGCCTCTCGAGTTGCAAGAACCCGAGAATGTCCTCGCCACCCTCGACGGCGGGGCACACGCGATCACTCCTCGCGCCGTGGCTTCAAGGCCATGAAGCGCGAGCTATTGGCAGTGACCCCGGGCCCAGTGGCGTCCTAGAGGCTGAAGTGGTCGGACATTCCGATCACCTTCGGCCCCACGGACCATCCGGCCCGGGTACCTGGGGAGGGGCAGTTCGCCCTGGCGGTCTCCCCCACCATCTGCAACGTGAAGGTGGGCCGCGTCCTCATCGACGGGGCGCCGCCCTCAACATCCTTTCCCCCAAGGTATTTGAGAAGATCAAGGCCCCGGGGACGAATCTTGCGCCCTCGTTGCCCATCATTGGGATTACGAAGGGCCTCACTTGGCCTCTCGGCCAGGTCTCATTGCCCGTCACCTTCGGTGACCACGGCAACTTCCGCACCGAGCACGTCGTTTTCGACATCGCCGAGTGCAACCTCCCGTACAACGCGGTCCTCGGGCGCCCCGCGTTGGTGAAGTTCATGGCGGTTAGGCACTACGCGTACCTAACCATGAAGCTCCCGGGCCCCTCGGGCCCGATCACAGTCCTCGGGGACGTGAAAGCCGCCCTCTCGTGCGCCGAGCAGCGCGCGGCCGACATCGCCCCGCAGCTCTTGACACGGCGGGCGGCGCGGGGCCTTCGCTGCGTCGCGCCCCCAAGCCGCGCATCGTCGCCACCGACGTAGAGCTAGTCAAGGAGGTCGTCCTCGGCGATGACCCGTCCCAGACCGTCAAAGTTGGCGGTTCGCTGGACGACAAATAGGAAAGCGCGCTCATCGCCTTCCTTCGGGCAAACACCGACGTCTTCGCTGGCAACCGTCGGACATGCCCGGGGTCCCCAGGGGGGTGATTGAGCATCGCATGGCCATCCGCGCGGGCTCGCGCCCGGTGCGGCAAAAGGTACGACGACAGGCCCCGGAGCGCCAAGCCTTCGTCCGTGAGGAGATCGACAAACTTCTCGCTGCCGGCTTCATCCGCGAAGTCGTCCACCCGGAGTGGCTGGCCAACCCAGTCGTCGTCCCCAAATCCAACGGAAAGCTGCGAATGTGCATAGACTACACCGACCTCAACAAGGCTTGCCCCAAAGATCCATTCCCTCTGCCTCGCATAGACCAGATAGTCGACTCCACCGCGGGGTGCGACCTCTTGTGTTTTCTTGATGCTTATGCAGGATACCATCAGATCCGCATGGCAGAGGAGGATGAGGAAAAGACCTCCTGCATCACCCCCCAGGGGGCCTTTTGTTATATGTGCATGCCTTTTGGGTTGAAAAATGCTTGTTCAACATTCCAGCGTGCTGTCCGCCATAACATTTGAATCGCAGCTAGGTCGCAACATGGAGGCCTACGTCGACGATTTGGTCCTGAAGTCGCGTGACCGTGTCACCCTGCTTCACGACTTGGCCGAGACGTTCAGCAACCTCCGATGCACGAGGATGAAGCTGAACCCGGAAAAGTGTGTCTTCGGGGTCCCGGCCGGCAAGCTTCTCGGGTTCCTCGTGTCCAGCCGCGGCATTGAGGCGAACCCGGAGAAGATAGCGCAATCGACCGCATGCGCCCCCCGACGAGGCTTCGGGAGGCCCAGAAGCTGACCGGATGCGTGGCCGCGCTAGGCCGCTTCATCTCCAGGCTTGGGGAGCGCGCCCTCCCCCTTGTTCAAGCTTCTCAAGAAAACCGAGCGGTTCACCTGGACCGGCGAGGCCGAACAAGCCCTTGACGAGCTCAAGAGGTACCTGACTACGCCCCCTGTCCTCGTGGCACCGGCACCAGAGGAGCCCTTGTTGCTCTACATTGCGGCAACCCCGCAGGTGGTGAGCGCGGCGCTCGTCGTCGAGCGCCCCTTACCAGACGGGGCGCGAGTACCGGACCGCATCGCCTTCACGAGAGCAGGTCTGGGGAAGTCACCCCGATACCTCCCACATCCAAGCCTGGGCCTCCGGATACCGGCACATATCAAACCACATTTCAGTCCGGGGCCTCCGGGCCTCGGGCACATATTCGAGCCGGGGCACAGGTTCTTGGGGCCATGTCCCAGAATCCGCTCCTCGAGCCCGACACCGCGGAGCCCGAACCAGGGCAGCCTCGCCAAGGCGAGTGCGTGCCTAGGAACGTGGCGCCCAGAATAACCTCAACACTATCGCAACCAGATGGGGCGCAAGTACCCGGACAGCATCGCCTTGGCGAGAGCGAGTTTGGGGAAGTCGTCCCGACACATCCCATATCCATGCCCGGGCCTCCGGATCCCGGCACACACCAAACCGCATTCCAGCCGGGGCCCCGGGCCCCGGGTCTACATGTCCTCCCGGCTGCGAGAGCTCGCTCCCTTCCGGGGGAGTTGAGCCCGGGCCATCGGCCCCCGTCGGGCCGAGATCGGGAACACGCAACAGAAGCCGGTGTACTTCGTCAGCGAGGTACTCCGTGACGCCAAATCACGCTATCCCCAGGCGCAGAAGATGCTCTACGCGGTTCTCATCGCTTCCAGGAAGCTTCGCCCCTACTTCCAGGCACACAAGGTATTGGTAATCACCTCCTTCCCGCTTGGGCAAATATTGCATAACCGGGAGGGAACAGGCCGTGTCGCCAAGTGGGCGGTCGAGCTCGCTGAATTCGACCTCCATTTCCAAGCGCGCCACGCCATCAAAAGCCAAGTCCTGGCGGATTTTCTGGCAGAGTGGACGCCGGGGCCCGAGCCGGACCCTGTGCTTGACGCCGGGTTCCCGGCCCCCGAGCTGGCTCCCGATCTGCGCCTCCACTGGACAATGAACTTCGACGGCTCCTGCGCCAGACAGGCTTCTCTCCCCAGCGCGGGGCCGGGGTCATCCTCGTGTCTCCTGCCGGGGGACGAGTTCCGCTTCATCGTCCACCTCAACTTCGGAGCCACCAACAACATGGCCGAGTATGAGGGCCTTCTCGCCGGCCTCCGGGCAGCAATAGCCCTCGGGGTCCGACGGTTGTGCGCGCAGGGCGACTCCGAGCTCGTCATCAACCAGGTGTCCCGGGAGTACCAAACTCTGGACCCCCAGTTGGCCACGTATGTGGACGAAGTGCGGAGGCTCGAGCGCCGCTTCGATGACCTCAGGCTTCGCCACGTCCCTCGCAGTCACAACCTCGCCGCCGACGAGCTCTCAAAACTGGCGTCCTCTCGGGCACCGGCCCCTCCGGGAGTTTTTCAGGAAGCCCTCGAGGCCCCTTCGGTAGCCTCGTCTGGGATTCTGGGGGCCACCCCCGAGCCCGGGCCCGAGCCGGACACGCATGCCTAGTCGCAGGACTTGGTCCTTGCAGCCGGACCCAGTGCGCCTTCCTGGATGGGCGAGATCCGGGCATATCTTCTCCGAGCACACCTCCCCGAAGATGACACGGAAGCCGAAAGAGTGGCGCGCTTGTCTAAGCACTACGTTATGGTAGATGGGGACCTCTACCGGCGTGGCGCCAACGGCGTCCTACTCAAGTGCATCCCGCGCGATTCCGGCATCGAGATCCTCGCCGACATCCACGAAGGGGAATGTGGCAGTCACGCCGCATTTCGATCCCTGGTCGGTAAGGCTTTCCGGCAAGGATTTTATTGGCCTACAGCTTTGCAGGACGCGTTCGACCTCGTCCAGCGCTGCCGCGCGTGCCAGTTTCATGCCAAACAGAGCCACCTGCCAGTGCAAGCACTCCAGGTGATCCCCCTGTCTTGGCCCTTCGAGGTCTGGGGGCTCGATATCCTCGGCCCCTTCCCCTGGGCAGTCGGGGGCTATCGGCATCTGTATGTCGCCATTGACAAGTTCACGAAGTGGCCGGAAGCGTTCCCCGTAATCGACATCGACAAGCACTCAGCGCTCAAGTTTATCCGGGGAATCACCAGCCGCTTCGGAATCCCCAACCGCATTATCACCGACAACGGCACGCAGTTCACTAGCGAGCTCTTCGGCGAATACTGCTCCGACGTCGGCATCAAGCTCTACTTCACCTCCCCTGCCCACCCTGCCAGCAATGGGCAGGCCGAGCGAGCGAACGCCGAGATCATGCGCGGCCTCAAGACAAGGTCCTACAACGACCTTAAGAAACACGTCGTCAAGTGGATCAACGAGCTCCCAGCGATCTTGTGGGCAAATCGTACCACACCAAACCGGGCGACTGGGGAGACCCCGTTCTTCCTGGTGTACGGGGCCGAGGCCGTTCTGCCGTCAGAACTCACCTTCGGCTCCCCCGGGTACAGCGCTACAGCGACAATGCCGACCACGACAACATGCAGCTCGACAACCTCGACTTCCTCGAGGAACGAAGACGGCGCGCCTTGCTCCGAGTCGCCCGTTACCAGCAGAGCCTCAAGCACTATCACCAGCGCAAGGTTCGGGCCCGATCACTCCAGGTCGGGGACCTAGTCCTCCGCCGTGTCCTTACACGTGCCGGAAAGAATAAACTTTCCCCCATGTGGGAAGGCCCCTTCCTAGTGATCGGTGTCTCCCGACCGGGCTTGGTAAGACTGGGCCAGGAGGATGGGACCCCACTTCCCAATCCCTGGAACATCGAGCACCTTTGCAAGTTTTATCCATAAACATATCCCGTAAGTTGCAGGGAGCTCGGGCCAGCGTCGGTTTCCTCCAAAACTCAACGCTGGCCGGGGGCCCCATGTGTATACACTTCATATAAACAGCTTTTTTAATATCCTCCTTGGTGTCGTCCTTTGTCCTTTTCTGTGTGTTGCGTCCGCGGGTGTCCCATCCCTTGGAGGCATATCCGGGCCGCGCCCGTGCGGCGGTTGGGGTTTGCGCATTATCATCAGTCCCTTACCGACGAGTAATCGTGCCCCGACGTACTAGGTCCAGGGTATTGTCGACCTCGCCGGGACCTGATGGCGCCCTCCGGGAGGCGCCCCGTGTCCCTGCGGCTCCGATGCCCTGCCTGGCTAGTTTCGGGGTCAGTTCTTTCCGGAGGTTGGGGGCGAAATGCTTATGCGTAATCCTTTCCTCTGCACGATCGCGACCGTGAGGACGCCTTCGGGAGGTGGTCGACCCCACGGTTCGTAGCATGGAATGGACAAGGAGACGAGCCAAGTACTCTCACGGTTCATCATGTGCAGACTAGATCTTCCCCGGCAGACTTAAGTAGGGTGCTCGGCTCAGCACCCCGGGAAGGTCCTCCGGACCGGGGGCCCGAGGCAAGCGTGCCCAGGGAAGGTCGCCGGGATAGGGGCCCGAGGTGTCCCATCTCCGGACGGTCCTCGGGCCCAACCTAGAGCTCGCGGTGCTCCTGGCCCCGAGGTCGTGCACGCGCAGCTGCACCACGCTTTCCAACATCCAGATACGCATCTTACTCAACTTTATGCTTCGCTTGGCTATCTATCCTTCCTTCGCTTGTATGGCCACGCGTTTCGCTCCCCTCGGCCCCGGGCGCAAGCGGAATTTGGCCGAAGCCGCGCACATGGGCAGCTGGGTCAGTGCTGCCCCAGTTGCCGTGGCCTGATGGCCGGGTCATGGACCGCGCCCCGGACACTGTCGATGCCCCGGGGTCTCGGGCAGCGCCCCCCGTTGGGCCAGCTTCGATTCCTGGGGCGGGCAGCGGTGCCCGGCCAGCCAACTCCTCCCCGGCCACCGCCAAGGCGCCGAGTGCTTCGCTACCTGGCGACCCCGTGCCCGGTCGAGGTCGGTCCCCGAGAGGCTCCCGGTGAGTCAAAGGGCACGAGCTTAACGCTTTGGCCGTACCTAACCTATGCAGCGCCCCCGGGGCCAGTAGCGCCCGGGATGTGGAGGGCCCGCGGGTCCACTAGACGGACCTAACCGTCCCAGGGGCAACCCCCAGCCGTCCCCCGTGTGGGGGGAGCGGGATCTAGACCGGTGACCGGTCTAACCGTCGCCCAAGTCGCGGACCGAATGCCTAAGATCGGACCGTCCCCCACGGATCGGACCGTCCGAATCACCTGGCTGAGTTTCCGGAGCGGGCAACACAATAATCCAAGGTGCGAAAATATAAACATCATTAGCATACATATACAAATGTTTTTTTCGTTGTACAAGATAGGACAAAATTGGAGCGCAAGCATGAGCGGAGGCCGGGAGATGGTGCCACGGAGGGGGGGGGGGGGGGCTCACTCATCTTCCTCGAGCCGGACCCCGGGCGGTTTTCGAAGGGAACTGCCGTCTTCTTCGGATTCCTCGTCAGTCGTCGGCTCCTCGGGGCGCTCGCCGCGGTCGAAGAACCCTGCTACCGTTGCAGCGGCCTCGCCCACGGCTTTCCGTGCATCCTCCTCCCCTTGGCCAGGAACCCTCGAGTGCCGGGGCTAGGAGAAATCCGCGTCCGAGCCCGGTAGCACCAGAGGACGTACTCCGCCACCTGCATGGCGAGTTCTGTTCCCTCCTTCTCCAAAACTTCATGAATTCGCTGGGGGAGCGAGTCCAGCGCGTCCACCAATTCACCGAACTCCACCAGCCCCCGATCGGCCCCGGCGGGCAGATCGGTCTTCTGCGGGGGCGCCCGGACGCCGATGCCCTTGAGGCACCTCCGGACCCTGGAACCGTACTGGCCTAGGCAGGTTGTGATCTCGCCATCGAGCTCCTTCCAGAGGGCGAGGCTAGTGTGCGCCAACCTCAGCCGTTTCTCTGCCCTGGCCAGCTTCTCGGCTGAGCTGGCCACGCTTGTCAATAGCGGGGAGCCGCCTAGCGCGACCCGCTCAGCAGCCTCGAGGTCGACCATGCTTTTCCGGGAGGCCTCCATCTCCGCCTGTCGGGCCTCAGCAGCCGTGACCGCCGCCTCCCGCCAAGCCAGGGAGTTCTCCTTGTCCTCCAGGATCGCCTCTCGCGTCCCGAGGGCCTCGACTTGGGCATCGAGCTCGGCGGCTAGCATCTTCACCTGCTCCGCCTCGCGTCGGTGGTCGGCCTCCCGTCCTGCGAGGCTCTCTGTTTTAGCTGCTACTATATGCTTTCTTTCAGAAGAAGAGACATTACAGAGCAAAATAGAGAATGAATTTCACTTTTAAGGACCAATACAAAATGCTCTTTATTTTGGGAACGAATCCTATACACACAAGTTTTCCCGTGCACAACAACTAACAAATATCATAAAAATTCTAAAAAAAAATTATACATGTACTTCCAATAATACAATACCTATATATAAAGTCTTATCTTCAAATTCAAATTTATACTCTTAAAACTGTTAGATTTTTTGTACAACTAAAATAAAATGAATTTGAAGGTGTAATACTATTGAAAGTACATGTACAAATTTTTCTAGAAATTTTTGTGATATTTGTTATTTGATATACGGTGTGCGTACGAAAAGCTTAAATCTATAGGATATATTCTCCTTTATTTTTCCCTGAAAATAAATACTACAGGGTTTTTATTTTTCCCTGAAAACAACTACTATATGATGATAGGCTGAATAGTTTTTTTAGACGATAGACTGTACGGTTTGTTTCATATGGATCGTACAATTTCTGCAATTTTCACAGTCTTGTATGCTGATGAAAGATTCTTCTATCGAAACAAAAAGTACGGAAAGGAGGCAACGGATGCCGCAAATCGAGGATTTGAGGGTTTACAATCTTGACAAAAACGGATCCAAAATCGTAAAATTTTGAACCGGTCTGAAAGTCGATCTCGAGGGGTAATTCCAATGGCTTTTGTGAAATTTAATTTTGAAATTGTAAATTCGATCAAAATTGGTTGAAATTTCTTAGGTTTTGACATCTCGATGGGGTCGAAATTCCCAACGATATATCGTGAACCCTAGAGAGTACGCGTTATGTTCCGACGTATTACGCTTCACCACTAGAACGCGAAGATTTGATGTTTCCTCCCGATACGTAATGAAGAGGGCCCACTGACAGTGTCACTCTCCGCGCCTCCTCCCCTTAAACCCTCATCAAAACCGCTGCTTCAGAGAATATTTCCATTTCTACTAGAAATGCCGCATCACCAGCCCGTCGCTCCTGTCGCCGTAGCGCAGCCTCAGGTGAAGCGCGCTGATGGCCATGGCTGCCGATGCAGGCATGACCACGGGGAGCTTCAAAGAGGCGAGCACCGATTCGGCGTACTCGGGTGCAGACAAGAACCATGGCAATGGGAGCCATGGGAGGAGCTCGCCTTGGGCGACGCGTGACAATGACGCGAGCATCGTCGGGGCAGTGCTGGCTTCAGTGTGGAAGGAGATGATCGGCAGCTCATCGACAGGCAGCTTGTGGTTGGAGATGAAGTCCCTTCTCTTGTCATATGTGAGATCCTCCAAGTCCCTTATATCACCCTGCAATTGTTTACTTGTTAAGAATATCATATGAAATGGACAGGGCATGAATAAACAATGTCATTGTATGAACAATTCATAAAGGATTGATCTTGATTAGGTAACACAGAGACCAGGATAATGAGGACCTTGATGAGTTTGCATATGATGAGTTCCACGATCTTCCTTGTCGCCTTGTCAGCAAGCTGGCCTTCCCGAAGGATGTCGAAAGCTACCGGGGTGCCACCATATGGGCTCTGAACCAATGCCAGTCCAGCAACCTTGCCCTTGAGTTCAGACCAGTACAATGAAAGCGCCGCAGCCGCATCAACTCCACCCTTGCTATGTCCCAGGAGCAACACCTGTTTACCAGAACCCCAGTAGAGCTCTTCAATGTATAGTTTCAGTTCCCGTGCATTTTTCTCCACTGATGCCTGAGTGAAGTGAAAGGTGATACAGGGACAAACAGATAGGAACACAAAAATCTAGTGCTTGACAAACATGAGAAAAGCCTTGCATGCACCCTTGTTGAGCTCAGTTACCTCACTATGAATCCTTGCAATATGGCAAGTAAGCCCCGATCTTCGAAATGATTCTTTATAGTATTGACAAAGGTAGAGTGGACTGTGATTACTAAAAAAGTCCTGCATAAGGGTTAGATCAATTTTAAGCTAGTCATTTTAAGATTATGTGCAAAATGATAAAGATGACCTTACCAGGATGAATAAGTAAACCAGGTGCTAGGCAAATAATGCATACCATTTAGAGCATTAAGCCTCTTTAAGTATCCATTGGTGCTTTTGCGTGAACTGATAATTACAGTTGAAAGTGGACTCCATACACCAAGCAACATATGGATAATACCAGGAAACAAATTGTTACTTGTTTCGCGAATTAATCTAAATGGATAGCTTACATATAACTCTAAATTAAGAGTCAATTATGTGTATTTAGACTAGTTGTTACAATAATGGGATAGGTCTACTTCTACAACAAGGATCTGTATATTCCTTCGAAATGAATTGCTGTTAGTAACCATAGGCATAAGGCTGCATAAGCAAAAAAAAAATCACCTGGACGCTGGACGCAAAGTCTCTTGACAACGGTTTGTACCATCAAGTGAACAAGGCAAGTGTTTTTTGTTCTTTGAACCATCCTATATCTTTTTAGAAGATCCTGTACTGTTTGTCCAGAAACGATGTAGAACCTGCGAGCATATACACACAGCTTTTTTAGCACGCTGGTTAAAATAAGCAAGAAATCAGTACATGGAGTCGACCTCTGGGATGGCAAAGTTCTCAGCTGGTCAAGAACGGAGCAACACATAAAGTCGGAAATTTGACATGAGCTAGCAACTAACTCTGGCTAGTTTAGCATGAGCCTCGCTTGCAAAAGCAACTGCACACTTTTTGCAATGATTATGGGCACTGTTGTCCCAATCTGAAAAGCCATGCAAAAAAGGGGAAAACCTAGTATAAGATAGGCCTTAGCCTGACAGAACAAATAGTTGCAAAGTTGAATATAAACTATATTTTTATAGATAAGTTAAAACATTTAATGGTTAGGGAAATTAAGAAAACTAAACCTTTGACAAATACTGACAAAGCCTTTTCTGACAACCAATGGCTTCGGATAGTCCCTTTGGGGGAGAGCTGGTGGTCCTTTTTCCTACTGTAAAATTACTAATGGGCAGCAAAGACGCTTCTTCAGGACATGAATGTATCTTTCCCCAGGGGAGGAAGAAAGAAGAAAAAACAGACAGGCGAATGGAAAAAGACAGGCAAAGAAACAAGCGCGACGGACCAGAGAGGGGGAAAAGGGTAAGGGGAGAGCGAGAAGGCAATAGATCTTTGGGAAACGGATGTCAGCAAGAGAATTTAGGAATTCATGATGTTCTAGGATCCAAGTCGATCGTACCCAAAAGACGGGGACATGTTCTGTGCAGCCACAAAGTCAAAAAAATCAACATGTAAAAGATATAGTCCGGACCAAGATCCTCGACCTGGCGATTCGGATGGTCACGATGAAGCTGTACAAATGTTGCTTGCATTTCCAATCAAAAACATTATTAGTCCGGACCAGAGCAACCTCTGTCACGCAGACCAGACGCATGAATTATACACAATCCAAAATTGAGATACCAGGACTGGAACTTTTATGTCGCTGTGTAAGACCCTCGTCCAGGAATCAAACCGACGGCACACATGACAAAATTGATAATCAAAGTAATTGTTTACACAGCGTACGTTTATTACAGAGGGTGAATGGTACCCTCTCAATTAATAAGTTCTAACAGCGAGGCGATAAATAAGCGACAACAAAAACAGCGTACGAATTCCCACTCCACGCACTTGATCTGGGACTCCCTCTTAGTCCTCGTAGTCTCCTCTGAATGATGTGTTATTGGCAAGGTGAGGCATATGACATACTCAGCAATGACACACACAAAATATGCAAGTGCACGGAATAACAAAGAAACATATGGGCTCAAGCACTACTAACTTTTGACCCTTATGCCACGCTTTTTGTCGCGAACGGCGAGATTTGGTTGCATACAAGGTGTTTATCGAACGATTTTCACTTTTGGTGCGAATAGATTGGATTTTGCCACGAAGATTGTTTCGTGGCCCTAAGTATGGAGGTCCTTAGCGAAAAGTAAGTGTTAAACGTAACAAATTATGAATGGTTGCAATAAGTGATTCCTGTTGCCACATTTGATTTGCGTGCGGGCAAGTTTATTGTCGTTGCAATACTAAGGTGATATTGAACTACTTTATAATATGCTTGCATACCGTTATTCGCAACGAATATGTTTTGCTTGTATATAAGTCGCTTGGCGTTGCAAAGAAAGTGTACATATAAAAACCGAAAATAATAAATTCATTGGCAATCACTAAGGTTGCAACGATTTGGTTCGTTGTATGTAATAGTTTTAGTTCATTGCAAAAAGTTGTACATATCGCAACGAAAAATTAATCGTTGCATATCCTAAGATTCTCCACTTAATGGTTTACATAAAAAATTAAAAAAAAACCACGCAGCAAGTTTTGAACCTGAGACTACAGAGTTAAGAAAATAGCGCTACCATTTAGACAGTATGTGTTTGTGTTTCAATAGCTAGCGTATCCGAACAAATTAATATAGACCCGTTTATGTATGGAAAAGGGATAGTAATCTAATTACTATAACGTACGTAGTGGTCTCTCTCTTCCTCGTCGCTGGCTATTGTTTTTCCATCGTGCGTCGTGGCTTCTGATCCCCCGTCGGGCTCGTCCCGCGCGCCGTCCTTGGCGATAGCGTGGTCAGGCGGGA